>PVHT021183679.1:130159-165118 GCA_004024745.2 Catagonus wagneri
GAGGTCGAGGCGTAAGGGGCGCGGTGTGGAGCGTAAGTAGCAGGGCCCACTAAGAGGGCGGAGCGCGTAAGTGGCGTGTCATGACGTTTAAGGGGGCGTGGTGTGGCACTTAAGGGGGCAATGACGCAAGTGGGGTGCTGGCGGGGCGAGTAAGGGGCGGGGCGTGTAAGGGGTGTAACATCGTGCGTGAGGGGGCGTGGTCTGCTTAAGGCGGCAATGCTTGTAAGGGGGGCGGACAGGGCATAAGTGGGCGTGGTGTGGAGCGTAAGAGACAGGGCCCACTAAGAGGGCAGAGCGCCTAAGTGGCTTGTCGTAACGCTTAAGGGGGCTTGGTGTGGCCCTTAAGGGGGCAATGACGTAAGGGGGGCACGTAGGGGGCGTGGTGCGTTTGTGTCGTGGCATCTTGTGTAAGGAGGCGTGGTGCAGTGCTTAAGGGGGCAATTCACGTAAGGGGCTGGTCATGACGCTTAAGGGGGCAATGGCGTAAAGGGGCGGGGCACGTCGCATAAGCGGGCATGGTGTGCGTGAGCGGCGGGTTGCGTAAGTGGCGTGGCATGGCCCATAAGGAGGCGTGGTGTGGTGCTTAAGTCGGCAATGCCCGCAAGGGGAGGACGGGGCGTAAGGGGCGTGGTATGGAGCGTAAGGGGGCGGGGGCGCCTTGATTGTGAGTTGATTGTGGCGTCTGTTCACCTGGAGCCTAGAGCCAGGAGTTGGGGTTTTTGCCCTACATTCCTGTCCGAGCTTTGGTGCTGGGAGCAGCGTGCAAGGCACAGGCCCCGCTTAGCTAGGGAAGGTCTTCTGCCTGGGCCTCCTGGGCGCTTATGCCTGGACTGCTTTTCCGTGGGATGGAAGTCTGGGGAATGGCTGTTGGACTCATGTTTCTCATTCGTTTGTGGGAAGACTGGCCTTCCGTGTACCTGAGGTACTACTGTGCTGGGATGCAGAGGGAAGTCTGTTTCTGCTTTTTAGGTCATCTCTTTAAGATGTCTCCTTTGTATGTGTGTTTCATGATTCTTTAAATTTGTTACAAATAAATAACGCAGTGCGTGGTGCTTATTTACTGTTTACTGCTGCAGCATGCAGTGAAACACCTGGAGATCCAGGAGGCAGAGGGGGGCTGGCAGGAGATGGGTGTGGGAATCCGGGGTGAGGGCGTCCCCTGGCCGGGAGCCCGGGGTGCCGGGGTCGAGGGTGGGGCGGTCTTCAGCTGCAGGCACCGGGAGGGCTTCAGGGCCGTCCATTTTCTGGCCTCTGCGGATGGGGGCCAGTCTGTGGCCACCCTTTGCCCCTCTGGTGGCGAGCGGCCTGTGTCTGCCTCCTGCTGTCTGCTCTTGGGCTCTGAATCTCCTTCTGGGCCCTGGGAAGTCAGTGGGGCTCCGGGCTGCAAAGTCTTTTTTCCTGAATCCTTTTCGAATGGATTCCATACAGCGTGTCTCTTGGCTCCATAACACTTAGTTTTCATTTTGTGTTTGTCTTTTGTCTTATTTTTTCCATAACACTTTATTGTATATTTCCTACCTTCAAGGACGTTCTCTTACCAAACCACAGGACAGTTACGAATGCGGGAAATCTGACATTGGTACAGCGCTCAACAGAGTAAGGCTTCCCTCCCTTGGGTCATGTCTTTCCTTTGTTGCCATGTGCCCTTAGGAATCTCGAGTGTGGATCATTCCTCAGTCATTCTTTCCTCCCCAGAGATTGTTTATTAGCTGCAAGAAGGAAAACGATAACCCTACGGTCCAAAAACCAGACAACACCCCTCCCTGTAGTCAGAACCGTCATTATCCAGTGAAGAGCCTGTGGCCACCACTTCCTCTAGTGACACCCAGTGGACACATGGTGGCAGGATTCCTGCTGGAGGCACTCAGCCCTCATCCAATGATGAGGAAGGAATGGAATATGAGCAAAGGCCCAGAGGCAGCCAGCAGCCAGCCTGGCGGGTTCAGGACATGGCCACTGGCTTCACAGTTGAGGTGGGTGGAGCCGAGGGCCCAGCGTCAGGCTAATCGGGTGAGGCCTGCTGCTGTCCCTACCCTGGTGCGCCTGCCCAGCATGGGGCTGGAGCTCCAGGCTGCTGCAGAGCCAGCCTCATCTCTGGCCTTGGTCCATGGCCCAGCCCGGCCGCGGGGGTGCCCCCTTGATGCAGGCACCTCATACCCCTGAGAGAAAACTGATATTCCGTATGCTTCTTTTAGAAATGAATATTTTAAGACTGAACAGCTTAGAGTCCTTCCTTGCCCTTGTCCCTGACTTAATTGCGCCCTAAACACAATCACCCATAAACTAAAGATTAGGCACCCTGAGAACCGTTGCCTGTGGGTTAAAGATGATTAGCACATGATGTCTTTCAGGAACTATCCTAGTTTGTTCTCATCTCTGATCAATATGCCCTTTTCACAAGCACTGTCATTCTAGGCAATAACCCAGAAGACACCATCATGACCAGGCTGAGATCTCCTGACTCCAGCTTTGGTGACTAAGAAACCCCCAAAGAAAGAAGAACGCATGTTTGTCCCAGATCCTGATTCCTATTGGAAAACCTGCTTTTCTCCTTTTTACTATAAAACTCTTCGCAGTTCTTTCGGGAGGAGGGGCACAGTCTTCAGGGCATTAGACTGCTGTGGCCTCCTTTGCCTGGCAAAGCAATAAAGCTATTTTTTCTCCTTTCCCCAAAACTCTGTTTCTGTGTTTCAATTAGACACCAGCAGACAGAGGCCGAATTCTCGCAACACTCTCCCACCCAGCACGGGATGGATGCCGGAGCAGCAGACTTCCTGTAAAAGGACACTGTGGGAGCAAGAGCTCATCTCCCCGCCCTCTGGGCCGTGGGCTCTCCAGAGCATGTTAGAAGGAGGTGGCTGAGGAGAGACTGCAGGAAAGTGCCCAGAACAGAGGCAGCCACGCCTAGGCCCCACAGCGCGTGTCTAGGGTAGGTGCAGTAAAGGTTTTGGAGCAGAACCATCCATTCTGCAGGGGACGGAAGAACTCAGTGCCTGCGGGGAGGCCTGCGGCCGCAGATCTCCCACTGAAAGGAACTGGATCCTACCCACACCCGCGGAGCGTGGGAGCAGAGGTCCCCCACGGAGTCCTCCCGGGAGACCCAGTGCTGGCCAGCACCTTGACTGCAGGCTAGGCGAGACCCCAGCACAGCAGTTGTGCAACCCAAAGAAACTGAGATCATGAACGCGTGTGCGGTCACTGAAAACCAGTGGCGGGGGCACCCGGAGAAGTGCGCGCAGGGGGTGCGAAAATGGGCCACAGGAGGGAGGAAGGCGCCGCCGGCAGAAGCACAGGGATGAAGGGGATTTCTGCCTGCCCTTGGCCCACGAGCGGGACTCCACCTGCCGTACCAGCCGCTGTGAGGCTCGGCGCCCAGGCCAGGGCAGGTTCAAGGCTCCCTGCCCTCGGCGGGTTTTCTCCATGGGGAGGGTCTCCCGGTGGCGCCTTCGGTTCTGCAGGCCTCTCCCCTGCGGCGCTCCCCCTTTCTCCACGAGCGCTGACTTCACCCATCCATTCATTCCCTTTCGGTCACCAAACCTCGGAGCCTGGCTGGAGGCCGCGGGGCGGGGGGCACAGGAGGCGCCCCAGAGGCCTGGGGCGTGAGGACCGGTGGGGCGGGAGCGCTGGAGGTGAAGGTGGCCGGCACCTGCTGGCGAAGCTCGGGAACCCGCCCCCCGCGTCGGCTGCGCCGGCCAGCGTCCTCCAGAGCAGCCGAGTGCGAGGTCCTCCAGTCCTAGAGCGTCACCGGAAGTGTCCGCGCCTCCGAGGAGGAGGCGGAGACGGCACTTCCGGTCGGCGGCCGGCGGAGACGGCTGCGGGTGAGTGGCTCGCGGGGCGCCGGGGAGGTGGGGGAGCGGGCTGAGGGGCTGCCGGCGCGGGAAACAGGCCGGGCGCGGGGCGCTGCCTCTTCTGGGCCCTCCCCGCGAAAAGGCGCTCGTCCGGGAGGAGAGCGGCACCCGGGGGCGGCACAGCCCCCGCGGCAGCGACGGCCTCCCCGACCGGGATAAAGAGCCCGAGGGGACGGCCCCCCCGGTGGGCTTGAGACCCCGGGGGGCCGACCTTCTGTTTCCCTTAATCTCCATCCTCGTAAGGTGCCACTGCTTAAGTCTTTTTTTTTTTTTGCTTTTTTTAAATTGCTGCCGTACTGTGGCATATGTAAGTTATCAGACTAGGGGTTCAATCGGAGCTACACAGCAGTGCGGGTCCAAGCCACGTCTGCAGCCTATACCACACAGCTCAGCTGGTTCCTTAACCCACTGAGCAAGGCCAGGGATTGAGCCCACTTACTCATGGATACTAATCGGGTTCATTACCGTCGAGCCACAGCGGGAACTCCTTAAATTACATTTTTAATTGCAAACGAGGTGGGACAGTGATGTTTAAAAAAGTATATTGGCTACGTGTTTTCTTCTGCAGATTACCTGTTTATGACTTTTATCAATTTTTCATGCTTTGTCATGAGTATATAGTGGTTTTTATACATTAAGGATGTGAATATCTATGTTGCAAATATACCCCCCCAGGTTTTTTTTCTTTTTATGGCTGCTCCTGTGGCATATGGAAGTTCTCAGGCTAGGGGTCGAATCCGAGCTACAGCTGAAGGCTGTGCCACAGCCACAGCAATGCCAGATCCAATCTGCAGAAGCTTGAGGCAACGCCAAGATCCTTAACCAATTGAGCAAGGCCAGGGATCTAACCAGCATCCTCATGGAGACAACATGGGGGTCTTTACCTGATGAGGCACAATGGGAACTCCTTTTTTTTCCCTTAATGGCCCCACCCACTGCGTATGGAATTTCCCGGCCAGGAGTTGAATCTGAGCGGCAGCTGCTAACTGCTGCAGCTGTGGGAATGCCAGATCCTATAACCCATGGCGCTGGGCCAGGGATCAAACCCTCACCTGCACAGCACCTGAGCTGCTGCAGTTAATTCTTAACCACTGTGTCACAGCAGGAACTCTGCCCAGTTGTGTGTTTTTCTCTTTGTTCTTTACTTTAAATATCCTTGTGTGAAGTCTCTCAGACTTTACCTTTGGTGTCAAGCTTTGCAAAAGCATTCTTCTATCCAAAATTGCAACATTCAACTCCACATTCAGGGAGTTCTGTGGTGGCCTAGTGGGCCAAGGCTCTGGTGTTCTCACCGCTGTGGCTCTGGTCGCTGCACAGCAAACAAACAAACAAAAAAATTGCACCATTCAGATCACCGGTTTTGGTTTTGGTTTCATACTTTTATATTCAGATTTTTGTAATTATCAAGAAAAACTTTAAATACATGACGTTTCTATGTATTTAGCATTTAACAACTGATTAAAGGTTGTGGTTAGGAGTTCCCATCATGGCTCAGCAGAAACGAATCTGACCAGCATCCTTGAGGGCACAGGTTCGATCCCTGGCCTCACTCAGTGGGTTAAGGATCTGGCGATGCTGTAAGCTGTGGTGTAGGTTACAGATGTGGCTCAGATCTGGCATGGCTGTGGCGTAGGCCAGGGGCTACAGCTCTGATTGGACCACTGGCCTGGGAACCTGCATATGCCAAGAGTGCAGCCCTCAAAAGCCAAAAAAAAAAAAACCTGCTGGTTTGTTCTCCTGGAGCTGAGGCCGCTGCAGGCATCTAACAAGTGCTGCCACGCCTGTCTTTGCTCCATATCTGCCAGGGGCAGGGGTGAGGGGAGCCAGCATGGCCAAGCCAGAGCCCCGGTGTGACCATGGAACGCTAGCTTCTGGGGTGTTTATTCAGGACCTTGATTTTAATGAGGTGGCTCTGGCGGGCCCTTCCTTCTCTGAAGACACTCTGGCCTCACCCCACTCATTTCTTCCCCTTCTCTTGCCCAGGTGTCCCACTGCCGGCCTTTCTGCAGGAAGCAGCAGGCAGAGCCCGGTTCTCTGGAATGCCACAGAGAGGGCTGCGCTGATGAGCACCTGCCCAGGTAAGGGGCTCCCCCCTCCCCGGTCGTGCTCCCCTCGCCCCCTCTCTGCTCTGCTCCTCAGGCCACGCTCCACTCCAGCTTTCTCTTTGTCCCCCTGCCTGGACACCTCTGAGAACAAGGTTTTTTTTTTTTTAACTTTTATTGATGTATAGTTGATTGACAGCATCGTTAGTTTCTGGAGCGCAGGAAAAGGATTCCGTAACGTGTAGACTCGGTTTCGTATACATTTCAGTTTTCCGTTGCGGTTTATCACAGGACGTTGACTGGAGCTCCCCGTGCTGTACAGTAGGGCCTGGCTGCTTGTGCGCTGTGTATTTAGAAGTTCGTATCTGCTGATCCCGAGCGCTCGGTTCACACCCCCTTCCCCTTTAGTAACATGAGTTTGTTTTCTGTCTAGATTTCTTTGATGATGTGGCCATTCTGACCACTGTGAGGTGGCGCCTCATTGTAGTTTTGATTTGCGTTTCTCTAATAATTAGCAGCGTTGAGCGTCTTTTCATGTGCCTATTGGCCATCTGTATATATTCTTGGGGAAAACGTCTGTTTAGGTTCTTCTGCCCATTTTTTGATTGGGTTGTTTTGGTTTTTGGATATTGCGTTGCATGAGCCGTTTGTACATTTTGGAAATTAAGCCCTTGTCGGTTGTATCATTTGCAAATATTTCCTTCCCGTCCATAGTTTTTGTTTTGTTTATAGTTTGCTGCGCAAAAGTTTGTAAGCTTGACCAGGTCCCGTTGTTTATTTTTGCTTTTATTTCTATTGCTTTGGGCAACTGACCTAAGAAAACAGTGCTCTGGTTTTTGTCGGGGAATGTTTTGCCTGTGTTCTCCACTAGCTTTGTGGTGTCGTGTCTCGTGTTGAAGACTCTCGGCCATTTGAGTTTATTTTTGTGTGGACGCTGTGAGGGTGTGTTCTAAATTGATTGGGTGCAGCCGCCCAGCCATCCCAACACCACTTGCTGAAGAGCCTGGAAAAAAGACATTGTGTATTCTTGGCCTCTTTGGTCAAAGATTAACAGACCACAGGTGTGGGGCTTTATTTCTGGGCTCTCCCCACTGTTCCACGTCAGTTTTGGGGCCAGCACCACATGGTTTTGATTATTGCAGCTTTGTAATGTTGTCTGAAGTTTTGGAGGGTCACGCTACCAGAATAAAAGTATTAATTTTTGGTCTTGTCTCACCAAGGCCCAGCAGTGTCAGCGGGCTTGGACTCAGGGCCAGCGAGCAGGACGAGTGTGGTGGATGGGAGTCTAACTGGCCGCCTGCCCGCTGGCCACCTCCCCCTCGGGCTCCAGGCCTCTGTGTTCTGAATTTCAGGCCACATTTAGAGACTGTCAAAGCCAAGGGTTCATATTCAGTTTCCTATTGCTAAATTGTCACGTGACCAGTGCTGACAGCCACCCCACCTTCCCTTAGCAAACATGCCCCGTTCTGGCTTTTCTTTTCCTTTTTGTTGTTGTCTTTTTAGGGCCATACCCGCGGCATATGGAGGTTCCCAGGCTAGGGGTCCAATCAGAGCTACAGCCTCCAGCCTTCACCACAGCCACAGCAACATGGGATCCGAGCCGTGTCTGCGACCTACACCGCAGCTCATGGCAATGCCGGATCCTTAACCCACTGATCCTTAACCTCACCAGATGTGGCTCAGACAGGGTTCTTCAGTCTCATGATTGGGGCTAAATCTTAATAAATGCCACCATCCACAGTGTGCAGGAAAATAGGTCATTCACAGTGAAACCATTTATTTGGAAAAGGAGCAGAGAGAAAGGATCTTGTCTGGGTTGTGTCTGGGATATAGGGCCTGCGGGGCCGCAGCGCCTCGGTGTGGTGGCCAGCATCTGGGCCGGGGCTGGGCTTCTTGCTCAGAACGTCTGCTGGCCTGGGTCCTGCCTCCCAGGCCTGCGCCTTCTGCCGGTCAGCCCTTCTCATGTGGGCACTTTGGGACGGGGCGTCACTGTGGGGGCGGCTGTGCCTTCTAGGGGCTCAAGCAGCCTCCCTGGCTTCTCCCCTCTAGTGCCAGGAGCACCTCTTCTGGTTGTGACACCAGAAGTGTTTTCAGATGTGACCCCACCTGCCTGGGGCTGAACTGCCTCCACGCAGAACAGGTGCCCTTCAGGGTCCCTGAGGGTTGTCACTGGCAGGACCTGGAGCCAGGCCGGGTGGGACTGGAGAGCAACCCCGTTCCTCGTAGTCAGTGTTGGTTTCTTGAACTGCCAGCTCTGCCCAACTCCGAGACCAGGGCTGGGCCTCCCCCGAGGGCCTCCGCTCCTTGCCCCGTGCCTGGGGCCTCCCCCCGCCACCTGCTGCAAGGTCTACAGCCCCTCGGGTGGGGACGGTCCGTGGGCGCCTGTCTGCTCTAACCCGCCCGGGGACGGTGCCCTGGTCCCCGGCCCGCCTGCCGTCCTAGTGCTGGAGAGGGTGGCCGGCGGCTAACTGCCCGGGGGCAGAATGGTTTCCTCTTCCCCCGCAGTGGAGCTCACCCTGGTGGCCTTGGCCCCGTCTCGCCACCCAGGTGCTCCCTGCAGCCCCTGCCAGGAGCGCCTGTGGCGGCTCCAGTAACCACACAGCATTCAGAGAGCCACATGCCTAAGCTTTTGTCTAAACAGGCGGTGTTCGGTGCCCACGAGCCGACGGCCTTGTGTAGCTGGCCGTTCACTGCCCCGGGCCGGGACCAGGAGGCCCAGCCCCGCGCAGCCGGCTCCCGTGTGGGCCTGTCCGGGGAAGGGGTCCGCCCGTGGAGTCTGGAGGGCTGGGGGAGCTGTGAGGCTCCGGCGCTGTCTCGGGAGCCCGGGGTCAGAGCGGGAAGCGGCCTGGACCCGCCATCGTTAGCCCAGCCGGCCCCTGCGCCTCCGGTGCCCGGCGCTGGTCTCCCTCCGCGCTGCTGCAGCCGCGGTCCGTTGTGTTCCAGGCCGTGAGGCCGAACCAGGGAGTCCCCAGAGCCCGGGGTCTGGCTCCCCCGCTCCTGGGACCGGGCAGACGGAGGTGAGAGGCGAGGACCTGTCCGCCGCCACAGGGACGGTCGGGATTGGCCCTCCCCAGCCCTGTCCCTGCCTGTGCCCACGGGGACGGTGGAGCGACAGGCGGCCGCTCCGCCCTGGGTCTGTGCATAGCTCTGGCATCCTGCACTCCAGGGCGGCCGCTCTTCTTCACACTGTGCGTCTCTGCCTTTTCCAGCTTTCTGAGCACAGGCGTCAAGTGGCAGCCAGGCTTCCGGCAGTGCTGCGTCCGCGGCTGGGCGAGGGGCTCCGAGCACAAGGCCGATGCCACAGCGGGCAGCCCTAGCAGAGGCCGGGCCGGGCTGGTCGCGGGGGCCCTGCGCAGAGGAGGAAGCCGGGGAGAGGCCCGGGCCGGCTGTTGAGGAGGAGACCGGAGGCCCGAGCGGCCGTGAGGACAGCATGCCCAGCTCGGAGGTCGCCCCGGACACGGGCTCAGGGACTGCTGGGCGAGGCCCCTGGAGAGGGCGGCCCTACCCGTGCGGCACCTGTGACAGGAGCTTCAGGTGCCGCTCGGACGCGGTGAAGCATCAGCGCATCCACTCGGGGGAGAAGCCGTACGAGTGCAGCGACTGCGGCCGGGCCTTCATCCACGGCGCCCATGTGGTGCGGCACCAGCGCAGCCACCACGGCGAGAAGCCCTACGGCTGCCCGGAGTGTGGCAAGGCCTTCAGCCAGAGCTTCAACCTCGTCAGGCACCAGCGGAGCCACACCGGGGAGAAGCCCTACGGCTGTGCCGAGTGCGGCAAGCGCTTCGGGCAGAGGTCGGACGCGGAGAAGCACGGGCGCGTCCACTCCGGGGAGCGGCTGTACCAGTGCGGGGACTGCGGCCAGGCCTTCGCCCACAGCTCCAACGCGGTGCGGCACCGGCGCAGCCACCACGGCCAGAACCCCTATGCCTGCCCGGAGTGCGGCCAGGCCTTCAGCCAGAGCTCCAACCTCATCCAGCACCAGCGGGTCCACACCGGGGAGAAGCCCTACGCCTGCCCGGAGTGCGGGCGCGCCTTCAGCCGCAGCTCCTTCCTCAGCGAGCACCGGCGCATCCACACCGGGGAGAAGCCCTACGAGTGCAGCGAGTGTGGCCGCGCCTTCAGGGCCCTGTCGGGCTTCTTCCGGCACCAGCGGGTCCACACCGGGGAGAAGCCTTTCCACTGCGCCCAGTGCGGCAGGGCCTTCCGCCTGAGCTTTCACCTGATCCAGCACCAGCGGGTTCACGGCCCGGAGTGACCCTGTGACGGCGTGGACTGGGCGCAGAAGACCGCGAACAGCAGCCTGGCTCCGCCGGCACCCGGCCGGGGCTGGCCTGTGGGCAGCGGGGTGGGGCCTCAGGCTCTGCCGCCGCCGGGAGCACCGCGGGCAAGCCCCGAGCCTGGGGAAGGTGGGCCCCACTCGCGGAAGCAGGTGTTCCCAGAGGAAAGGAGCGTGATGGCGCCTCTGAAATTAGTTTTCCATTTTCTTAGCACTGGTGTTTTCCTGGAGTATAATATAACTTACATGCGGTGAAACGTGTAGGTCTCGAGTGTTTGTTCGTGAGCTCGGCTCCTCTCACCCTCACGCCAGCCTTGCGTCCTCAGAGGCCGCCTGTGCCTGGGACCTGTGGCTCCAGTCTTCTGTGTTCTAGAACTTACATAAATAGCATGATATACTTTTATGTTTCTTCTCCTTTGCTTAATGTTTTCAGGTTTATCCATTATCAGCCAGCAGGTGTGCTTTTTCGTAGGTTTTGTTTTGTTTTTCCTTTTTTTTGTTGCCCTGTGACATACGGAGTTCCTGGGCCAGGGATCAGATCCGAGCCACAGTCGCAGCCGATGCCACAGCTGCGGTAACGCCGGATCCTTTAGCCTGCTGTGCAAGGCCAGGGAACACGCCTGTGTCCTGGCCCTGCAGAGGTGCTGCGAGTGCTGTTGTGCCACGGTGGGGCTCAGCGAGTTTGGCTTTTTGTTTTGTTCTAGCTTCACTGCACTTTTGAAAAGGCAGGAGCCGCTTGCTCCCTCTTACCAGCGCTCTGCTTAGTCCGGGTCTCTGTCAGTGCGGAACCTGCAGCCAGAATGACTTCAGCACAGCCCCAGGTACAGGGCGTGCACTCAGCAGAAACTCGGGTCCAGGTGCGTGAGCTCTGCAGGGGTGTGTCACGGAGGGCAGCCCGCGGGGCTTGGCCGGAACAAGAGGTAGCTGACTCACTCGTTCTCACACCGTTTCAGCGCGCAGAACTCTGCTCGGCCGCGGGAAGGAGTACCAGACAAACAAGCTTAGGATGGTCCCACTTTCAGCAGACGTTCCTAAGCGTTACCTGCCCGGCCTCTGTGCCACTGCCGTAGACGAGGTAACCAGCGTGGTGTCTGCCCTCGGGGGCTGCACAGGTAGCGGTCCAGGAACAGAAGCACATGCGGAGAACTGGCGGCAGAGATGAGGATCCGAGCCCGGGCAGCAGTGCCCAGCGCAGAGGATTGCTGCACGGGCTGCCCGAGGGTCACTCAGGCAGGAGGACCGGATGCTGTGTGCGACGTGCAGGTCAGGGCCCGCGGAGACCGTGAGGAGCGTAGGACGCGTGCTTACCCGCAGGACCCTGCAGTTTGTAGCCGGGAGATTAGACAAAAGGTAAGACCGGTCGGGGTGCACTCTGCTTACACTCCGATAGCTGACGTTGCGGCACAGCAGCTGCGTACGATGGCACCTGCCGGCGGGAGGCAGGTTTCTGCCGGCAATGATCCCTGCCACATGGTAAACTCTGTCCTAAAGAGGAGCGGGAGGTCCTGTTACTGAGAGTTCGCTGGAATGACCAGGACAGGCCTGAGCAGTCACCTGGCCTGCGATCCAGGACAGGACCCAGATCTGTCCGGGTCAAGTCGGTGTGGTGTCCCTTATGCTAGCCGTTGAGTTCTGGCTCAACCACTGACTGAATTGCTGGGTCCGGGATTTCCAAAATAATAGCTCAATTCTAGGGCTCTTGTCGGCCCGTTTCTGTTTAAGGTGTGAGCTTTAGGCTGCAGGGGTGAGCAGCCAGTGGGGCAGAGCTGCCTCAGAGTGGATTCAGTGGCACCGCAGCCGCTGGACTGCTGACCTGGGGGCCGAGGTGAGGCGGAAAGCAGAACCTGGGCTCCTGCACCGAGCCAAGACCCCCGGATGGGCTGAAGGGCCCCCGGTCCATGGTGCCCCCCGGCTACCACGACAAGCCAAAGCACCCACTCTCTGGAGGAACACTGCCCTGCTTAGGCCCTGGAGCGCCCCCCACGAGGTCGAGCTGTGAGCTTACAGAGATCAGCAGGTAAACAGGAGGGCATCTCACTGACTGAGGCTTGACAAAAACCGCAAAGAACAGATAGAAACCACAAAGAACTGCAGCTAGTGAAACTGCAGTGCAGTGTAGGCAAGGGAATAATTATGAAGTGTTTAAAGAAATAAGACGTGTTCCTGGTAAGACCTGGAACAAGACCAGGACGCCCAGTCTCACCCCTCAGTTCAACACAGATTGGAAGTCCTGGCCACAGCAGTCAGACAGGACAGGAGAAGGCATCCAGGCTGGACGGGAAGAGGTACCGTTGTCACTACACGGAGGGGACACGACACTGCACACAGAAAACCCTAAAGGCTCCACACAGAAACTTCTAGAACTGATCCATGGGTTCAGCAAGGCGGCAGGATATGACAGTAACATACAAAAATCAGTTGCATTTCTTTACATTCACAGGAAATAACAGCAAGTTTAAAAAGTCCCTTTTAAAATGGCATCAAATATATATCAATATATTTTGTGTATATAATGTATATACTTATATAACATATACACATATGTACATATTTAATATATATTATGTGTATGTTACATTGCAATATTGTGTAAACATGTATATATTATACACACACATATATACATACTTAGGAATAAACCTGACCCGGGAGGTGAAACACGTATACACTAATAGAAAGTTGGTAAAGGAAACTGAAGATTATTTAAAGAAATGGAAAGGTACCTCATTTCTTGGATAGGAAGAATTGTTAAAATGGTCCTACTGCCCAAAGCAATCTATAGATTGAATGAAAACCCTATCAAATTAACCGTGACTCTTTTCACAAACTAGAATACAAAAATGCAAAAAAAAAAAAAAAATGTGTTAGGAACCATACAAGACCCAGAATTCCCAGAGCAGTCCTGAGGGAAAAGAACAAAGCAGGAAGCATGACCCTCTCGGACGTCGGCAACACTGCAGAGCCACAGTCATCAAAACAGTGTGGTACTGACATAGAAACTCACATGCATTGAAGGAACAAAATAGCCCAGAAGTAAACTCGCAATGCCTGCAGTCAGTCTTCAACAGAGGAGGCAAAAATAAACAATGGGAAAAAATCTCTTTAGCAAGTGGTGCTGGGAAAGCTGGACAGCTGCATGTAAATCACTTAGTTTAGAACACACCCTCACACCGTATGCAAACCCAGAATGACTGAAAGGCTTAAACGGAAGGCATAAGACACTAGAAAACTGAAAAGAATGCAGGCAAAACACTCTCAGACATAAATCACAGCAGTGTCTTCAGTGGCCCAATGCAAAAGAAATAAAAATAAATGGGACATGGTCAAACTTACAAACTTTTGCATAGCAAAGGAAACCATAAAAAAAAAAGAACCTAAAGAATGGGAGAAAATATTTGCAAATGATGCAACTGACAAGGGCTTAATTTCCAAAATATTCATATAGCTCATGAAATTCAATATCCAAAAACCAAACCCAACCAGAAAAATGGGCAGAAGACCTAAACAGACATTTCTCCAAAGAATACATACAGATGGCCAACAGGCACATGAAAAACGCTCAACATCGCTAATTATTAGAGAAATGCAAATCAAAACTACAATGAGGTATCACCCACACTGGTCAGAATGGCCACGGTCCAAGTTCACGAATACCAAATGCTGAAGAGGGTGTGGAGAAAAGGGAACCCCCTGCACTGCTGGCGGGAATGTAAACTGGTGCAGCCACTATGATCAACAGTATGGAGGTTCCTCCGGAAACTAAAAATAGGAGTTCCCATTGTGGCTCAGCAGTAAGGAACCTGACTAGTAGCCATGAAGATGCAGGTTTGGTCCCTGTCCCTGCTCAGTGCATGAAGGATCCTGAGTTGGCACAAGCTGCTGTGTAGGTTGCAGACGTCACTCAGATCTGTGGCTGTGCAGCTGCAGATTAGACCCCCCCCCCCAGGAACTTCCATATGCCACAGGTGCAGCCCTAAAAAGACCAAAAAAATAACTAAAAATAGAGTTACCATATTATGCAGCAATCACACTTCTAGGACTATATCCAAACAAGACTGTAATTCAGCAAGATACATGCACCCCTGTGTCCACAGCAGCACTACTCAGAGGGATGGATAAAGAAGATGCGGTGCATGTATACAATGGAATATTACTCAGCTATGAAAAAGCGAGATAATGCCATTTTCAGCAACGTGGATGGACCTAGAGATTATCATACCAAGTGAAGAGAGATGTATGATAGTGCTTATGTGAAGAATCTAAAATATGGTACAAATAGGAGTTCCCATCATGGCACAGCAGAAGCGAATCTGACTAGGAACCACAGCTTGTAGGTTCGATCCCTGGCCTTGCTCAGTGGGTTAAGGATCCAGCGTGGCCATGAACTGTGGTGTAGGCTGTGGACACGGCTCAGATCTGGCATTGCTGTGGCTGTGGTGTAGGCCGGCAGCTGTAGCTCCGATTAGACCCCTAGCCTGGGAACCTCCGTATCCCACTGGTGCGGCCCTAAAAAGACAGAAATAAATAAGCAATTAAAATATGGTACAAAGAAACGTATTTACAAAACAAACACACAGAGAACACACACGGTCATCAGAGCGGGGAGGGGGAGGAGAAGGGCTCTACCAGGACTCAGGAGTAATGCACACGCCACTCCAGACAGGACAGGCAACCAGCAAGGACCCGCCGTACAGCAGGTGCTCAGCACCATGTAATGAACCGTAACGGGAAGCGTCTGAGGGGTGTCTGTGAAGACAGTCCCTTTGCTGTGCATCAGAAACTTACACGAGGACTTCCTGTTGTGGCTCAGTGGTTAACAAACCTGACTAGCATCCATAAGGTTACAGGTTCGATCCCTGGCCTCGCTCAGTGGGTTAAGGATCTGGTGTTGCTGTGAGCTGTGGTGTAGGTCGCAGACACAGCTCAGATCAGGCGTTGCTGTGGCTGTGGTGTAGCCCAGCAGCTACAGCTCTGATTGGACCCCTAGCCTGGGAACCTCCATATGCTGTGGATGTGGCCCTAAAGGCCCCCCCAAAAAAAGAAACTAACGCAACACTGTAAATCAGCTATTCTTCAATCAGACAAAACAGACGAATCAACCAGAAAGCAGTAAGAGACTATCAGGCACCAGAAGGTGGGGCTTTTAAAGTACACCTTTTAGAAACAGACACTGTGACTGTTAAAATGGAGCACAGTGAGTAGGTTAAGGAGCTTACACAGCTGAAGAGAGCGTTAGCCTAGCGGAAGAAACAGGCCAGAACAGGAAGCGTGGTGGGAACGGTCAGAGACCTGCAGCAGAGAATGAGAAGGGCTGACAGCGAGTGAAAGGAGCCCTTGGAGAGGTGGCGCGACCCTGCACTGAGCCCAGGGCTATGCGGGTGGCCCTGCCTCCCCGTAGGCTGGCGAGGTCAGGCCGGGAAGCAGCAGCCAAGCCCGTCTCCTATCAGGACAACGAAGTAATCAGTTAAAGAGGAGAATGCTGAAATCTATATCCTGAAAGTTCCAGCCATCCTCAAGACCCAGCATCATCACCTTCATCAGCCATGCTGAGAGCAGGCACATGCCAGCCAAGAGCCAAGGCCGCCCGCAGGCTCCGAGTGCTCAGACCGACTCCCCCAGCTTGCAGTGGCCCCTGAGCCGCAGTTACGGTCCTGTGCCTGCATGCACGGCCCACTCACAGTTGTTCCAGCCGGACTTCTCTCTAATGGGAAATCCACAGACCCAGGAAGCATAATGGGTGGGAGCCAGCACCGATAGAGAGAGGCCCACACCCCGACACCACACAGCGGAGGCCCAGGCCGGCAGATAGAGGCTGAGAAGCCAGAGGAGGCTCCACCACCAGTAAGTGGTCGGTCACACTGGCGCAGAAACCGGGGCGGGCGGGCTGGGCCCGGGGAGTGGCCTGCAGTCTGGGCGCCAGCCGGGTCCAGGCTCCGGCAGCCCATTTACGGTAGACTCTTCCGGCCCTTGTTCCGTGCGAGCGGCCCGGCCCGCCCCGCCCTTCCCCGAGCAGACTGCCTGAGAAGCTGAGCAGTCAAGATCCCACAGACCAGACTGACCGGCGAGGCCTGGAGTGGGCCAGCGGGGCTGCCAGCAAGGGCACGGGCGCTGCAAGGTCACAGAAGGGCGGTCTGGGGCCAGCAGAGCTGCTGTGGGGCCGCAGCTGCCGCCGGGGCCGGGGCGTAACGTCTCACTCCTACACAAGCAGCGAGCCGCTCCAAGCAGGAGACGGGACAGCGGGTTCGTGTTGTCGCGGCGCTGAGAGAAACCGCCCGTCCACCTGGGACCGGATCCCAGCAAGATTAGCTTTTTATAGATAAACAGACACTGAAAAGTCAAGCCCGAGTCAGTTCGCCACGAAGCAACTGTCCTAGAAGAACCGCTTTCGCAGTCTTACTGCAGAACGGAGGACAGGCGATGCCCTCAACGCACACAGGAGCGGAGCCAGCAGGAGGATCGGTGCGCGTGTCAGCCCAGCGCGTGGATGTCGGCCGACCCTCCAGCACTGCGAGGGGCCGTAACACATTGTAATTTTAGACCTGAAATACGCACATATAATTTAACCTTAATACTAACTCGAAACAGTGTATACTTGTCCAATCCAATAGAAAGAAAAAAATGTAGTAAACTTAAGAAAACAAAAACTTATATCAGTTAAAAAGAGATAACTGGTGGGGGGCTGGGTGAATAATGAGCTAGTGGCAGAAACCACCCAAAGAGGCCGATGACCACAGGAAAGCTACCAGACGAAGCGTCCAGTTAAAACTGTAAGGTTGGCGGGAGCGGCCTCTGCAGGTCACAGAAAGCAGGCAGAGGCTTAAGTCCAGCAGGGCCAGGTGCCCCCAGATGTAAGATGCGTGGGTCTGCCGTGCGAGCGCTGGAAGGCTCTGTGATGAGGGGATGGGTCTGAGGGCCTCCACCGGAGAAGAGGGCCACCCAGAGAAGAGGCAGAGTCCCGGCCCAAGGACCGGCCCCAAGAGCCGCCCGCCCTCAGCTGCCCCAGAGGCAGCAAGCCTCCCTGTGTCCAGCACCCACCCTCGCACGTCCGCGGGGATGGAAGGCCAGCACCCGGAGGCTCTCGCAGCGAGTGCCAGTCAGACGGAAGAAGAGGCGGTTCTTACAAACCAAAGGAAACAGTGCAGGGAGCAAAGGGTGAGACGGTGGCTCGTGACCTCAAGACCGAGAATGAGCTCTGCCCATTGAGAGAACAGGATAGTATTGTAAATGGGAAAATTCCTGAAAATTAGACGTAATGGCCACAGTTAAAAACAAATTGCAGATTCTGCTGTGGAGCAACGGGACTGGCGCAGTGTCTGGAGTGCTAGAACGCAGGTCTGACCCCTGGCCCGGCCCGGTGGGTTAGGATCTGGCATCGCCGCAGCTGCAGCGTAGGTCACGCCTACAGCTCAGATCCGATCCCTGGCTGGTGGACGCAGTATGCCGCGGGGCAGCCAAAAAGCCCAGGCAAGCAAGTTATTAAGAGTAACGAGAAGCAGAGCTGAGAACAGTCATTGCATGGGGTGGACAATAAGATAGAAAGGTTAGCGCCAACCGGAGTTCACGGGGAAAGAGAACAAAACGGTGGGAATGAAATCAGAGCCGACTTACTGTTTCCCCAGAGCTGAGTGACGAGACTGCCGGAGCAGCACCCACGGTCTCCGAGGCCCAGGGGGAGCCGCGCGAGGCTCCACAGGGGACGAGGCGCGGAGACCTCGCAGAGGCGGGGAGGGCGCCGGCCAGCTGACGGCACCGAGGACGGCGGGGGGCGAGGGGGGTCAGGTCCCCAGAACTTCCTGAGCAGCGCCCCGAGTTAGAGAGGCACAGGCCTTTGGGAACAGCCCGCAGCCTCCAGGGTCAGGCGGTGGACCTCACAGGCCAAGTGATGGCAGCAGCACTTTCAGATGCGCAGACTCACTGGGCGTTTCTCACCGCTGTTGCCAAGACTTTTCAGGAGGCAAGTAAAGGGTTCCCAGAAGAGGGGGGCCAGGAAGCGGGATCCACCGCAGATGGCGGCCAGGGCCTGCGTGCAAGGCCGAGGGGAAGGCCGGGACGCCAAGGAGACCGCTGCTGGGAGGGACTGCAGACCTGCGACCGTTTCTACGCTCCAGCCTGCAGCCGTGATCACTCGCTGTCCTCACGCGCACAAAACACCGAGTCCCGGCTGAGGCTGTTCTATCCTGAGCTTCACTCAGCCTGGGTGTAGACGAGAGGCCTCCTGAGCCGGAGAGCAATAGCCTATAAATATAGAAAGATCACATGCCCCCGAACTAGACTGTCAGGACGCCTCCAGCTCCAAGGCCCAGCTGTGGCAGGGACATCCCTCCCACCCCACGTCAGCGATGGTCTCAGGCCACCCCCAGCCCGCCCTGGGTGTCCCAGACCACACGCCCACCTGACACCTTTCGCGGAGACCGCAGAGACCAACCTCGGCCTGTACGTGCACCAGAGTGGCCCGAGGGCACTGCCACAACTCTCAGACCAGGAACTCAGCGTGGCCGCCCATGCACACTCGGGGACACGTGGACTTCACCCACCCCACAGGCCACCACGTCCCCACCTGCCAGGCCAGGTCAGAGCCTGGAGGGAGAGCCTGGCCAGCCCAGGGCACCCAGAGAGCACCACCCCCACCCCACCCGGCTCAGACGGACACTCAGGGCTCCACAGTCCCTTCTGCTGAGGGAAGAGGTGCAGCAGGTCTGAGGCCCCTGCCCAGTGCTAGGACCAGAGTGGGAGCAGGGCTAGCACAGCACGGTCAGGGCGTGGACTCTGCCCCCGTCAGGGGTCCCGCCAGCTGGCCGGGCGCTCCAGAGGGGCACAGGCAGGCACCCAGCCAAGCCCCATGGGCACAGCTCCTGACTGCCCTTCTGCAGAAACCCTGAAAGGACCCCTAATGGGGGAGGGGACACTTCGAAGGACAGGCCAGGTGTTGGCCACCTTCTGTATGTCAACACAAAGAACACCTGCAGCCACACGTTTCGTTGTACAAAATTCCCCAGTCGGCTTTAATAGTGAAAAGGCTGCAAAATAGGTCCGACGAGGCACAGGGATGCCCTTTTAGAATTCGAAGTCCTCGCCGGCCGTGTCGAGCGCCCAGGCGAACTTCTCCCTCTGCGTCTTGTTGTAGACCCTCTCCACCGGCACCGCGAACCGCTTACACCTGCGGGGAGACCGGGGCTCAGGGGGGGCAGGGCCCTCGGCTACCGACCCGCTTCTCCATCAGGGACACCAGGCAGTCGGGTTCCTGTGAGAGGAAGGACCTGTGCTGCCCACGGGCCAGGGGACAGGACTGGGGCGCCCCGGGGAGTCCAGGCCCCTCCTCGAGGCCACCCGGCAGCCTGGGCCCACACACCAAGCTATGCTGATCCGGGGGTCCAGGTAGTTGAGCTTGGACGTGCCCAGGGCCACCTGCTTGCTCTCCTCCTTGTCTGTGGCCTGTGTGCTCAGCCGCACGAGCTGCTCCTCCAGTTTCTCCAGGCGCCGCTGCCTCTTGTCCAGGAAGCTAGAGGAGGAAGGAAGGGAACAGTCCCTGCGCTCCGCCCACTGCCCGGCTCCGCCCACTGCCCGGCTCCGCCCACTGCCCGGCTCCGCCCACTGCCCGGCTCGCCACGTGGCCCTGGGGCAGCCTGTGCTTGCTCCTGCGGCCGCAGCAGGAGGAGCACCGTGCAGACCAGCCCCACAAGAAGGAAAAGGTACGAAACGCACAGGCCACAACCAGAGGGAAAGAGAAGAATCGAATAAAAGCCCTTATTCCTGCTGATTTCGAGAAATGCCAGGCGGGCGTGGGGCAGACCCCTGCCCACGTGTAGGTGAACTTCAAGCCAGTCCTCCCAGGCACTCGGGGCTCCGCGCTTCCCAAACCTCCCAGAAGAGGGAGCACTTCCCAGCTGAGAGCCACAAAAATCACAGAACAGGAGTTCCGTTGTGGCTCAGCAGAAGCAAACCCAACTAGTGGCCATGAGGACGTGGATTCACCCCCGCTCGGTGGGTTACGGATCCAGCGCTGCTGTGAGCTGTGGTGTAGGCCGGCTGCAGCTTCAATTCAACCCCTGGCCTGGGAACTTCCGTATGCCGCGGGTATGGCCCTAAAAAGAAAAAGAAATCACCAAGTAGAAATACTCAAGTGTCCAGACACGTGGACAATAAAACGCGAACTAACCTAATACAACGGACTAGCGGGCAGTGAAAACAGGCCAAGTGCCCGCAGACTACAGCTCAGAAGGAGCTCGGCAACGGCTGCTGAACCCAAGAGGCCAGACGCAGCCCACAGTGAGCTCCCACTTGTGCAAGCGTCCAGGGGCTGGGGGCAGGGAGGGGTGTGAGGGCCAGGGAACAGGGTTTGTCTGAGGTGACGGCAAGTTCTAAAGTCTGAAGCGACGCCGGCTGCACAGCTCTGGGAATGCACCAGAGCCAGGTGCGTGCTCACCGAGGGGGGGAACCCCGCGGCCTGGAGCCTGGGCGCCACACGGGGGGCCAGGCCCAGGCTGACCACCCAGGGAGGCCGGCCACGGCTCTCCTAGTGTACTCCTGACTGCTTCAGGGTTTTTTTTTTTTTAATAGTTTGTGTTTTTTAAGCCACAAGATACAATTAAAAGGAAAAACCAGAGAATTAGTGAAGGGAAAACCAGACTGCGGCCAGCCCCAATTCGGGGCCGCGCCTTCCGGACACCTGCCTCTCAGGCCTGCCGTCCTCTCTGGGCACGTGGCCGGCCCTCGCCGCCTTCAGCTCTGCCTTGGCCTCGGCCACCTGCTGCTTCTTGGCTTCAATCTGCAAAAAAGAGGGCCCTTTCAGGCTGCGCCTGCCGTGCCTGGGCCACCCCAGGGACCACCGTCCACAGCCAGCAGCCCAGCACCCTGAAGGGGCCCAGCTGAGCCAGGTCCCGGGGGTGCCTGTCTGCCCAGGCAGGGTGCCAGGGCGCTGGCCCCCACTGGTCACTCTGTGACCAGGGCACAGGGTGAGACCAAGAGGCCCCAGCTGCTCCAGCCAGCCCCAGCCCCTGCGCTGACCTCCTTCCTGAACCAGAGGCGTTAAGCCCGGAAGGCCCCCCAGGGTGGCGTCCACACCCTTAGCCCGTTCTCCGCTCGGCCTCTCGGAGAGCCACCCCCCGCTGCGGCCCCAGGGAGCGCAGGGGGAGTCCCGGCCACTGGCCCCCGAAGGCCCTCCCCCAGTGCGCACCACACACCTTCGACCGCAGAGCCTGCATGGACTTCTCGAAGGTCTTGGGCGTTGCCCGCTGATGGTTGCAGAGGATGGCAACGGCCCGGTTGGCTCGGTTGTAAGACAGCAGCTTAGCGGCGATGCCGTCGTCAGCTGAAAGACAGGATCTGCTAGACAGCAGCGGCCACAGGTCAGCCATCACTGCTGCTCCAAGTGAGGGCCTCGGGGACGGGTCTCCGCGCCAGGGACTCGGTCCAAGGGGCCCACCAGCGGCAGAGCCGGGACCCCCAGGCCCCCAAGAGGGCATCAGGACAGTGTCCAGGAGCCCCCACCAGGGACCCGGAGGGTGGGGGGTTTGGACGATGGGCAGAAGGCGGCAGGAGGCAGGTCCCTGCACAGAGAGGAGACACGCAGAGTGGGGAAGCTGGGCTAAGTGGCAGCCCTGGGGAGGTCAGAGCCAGGAGCACGGGACTCTGCGGGGTAGGCTCGGCCTGGGCCCAGGCCCTTCCAGCTGACACACACACACATCCCGGACCCTGCTCAGCCCAAACCTGGACGAGGCGAGGCGAGCTCCACGCTGCCCTGGGCACTGGCCACAAGGCACAAGGCATCCTACCATGAGCAGGTGTTCTGTCCCCAGACCGGGGGCACACTCACCTCTGGTCAGTGCTCGCAGCTGCTCCTGCAGAGTGATGCTGGCGTTGTATGTCCGGAACACTTTGGCCGTCAGGCCGTCCATCAGGTCCTGCAGGTGCTTGTTCAGGCTGGCGGTCTGGACACAGCCGGAAAAGTGGGTCTCAGGAGATGGTTTCCTTTTTTTTTTTTTTTTTCAGTCTTTTCTAGGGCCGCACCCGCGGCATATGGAGGTTCCCAAGCTAGGGACCTAATCGGAGCTGTAGCCGCCGGCCTACACCACAGGCACAGCCACACAGGATCCGAGCCAAGTCTGCGGCCTACACCACAGCTCATGGCAACGCCGGATCCTTAACCCACTGAGCGAGGCCAGGGATCGAACCCGCAACCTCATGGTTCCTAGTCGGATTTGTTAACTACTGAGCCACGACGGGAACTCCAAAGGGTGGTTTCCTTTGGGGACAGTTTCACATATTCTCCCCAGCCTCCTGCCACACACACGCTTCTGGGCGAAAGGAAGCCGGTGGTCAGTCAACGCCCTCGGCCTTCTCGCGCAAGACGACATGTGGACTCGGTGCTCACGCCCCTCCCAGCTTGTCACCAACGGGCTGAGTCCCACTGGCGGTCCCTGGGCCACCCCGTCAGCACTGCGTGGGAGCCCTGAGCTTACAGTCAGTCGGTCAAAGAGCTCCTCCCCGCGGTCTTTGTTCTCCATGAACAGCTGCAGATTCCTGTACACCTGCCACGGGAAGAGGTGCTTCAGGAAGACCTGGGGGGGGGGCTCCCGGGGAGCCAGGGCACGGAGGAGCTAAACGGGCCCCAAAGTCTGCACAGAGGACTCGGGAGGCCAGCGGACCGGGTTCCTCGCAGGAGGCAGGGGGCAGGGGGCAGGGGGCACCGCTGTGGGCTCACGCGCCAGGCGTCCAGGCTGCGGTCAGGAGGCCGGCGCCGGCTCCTTCCCCGTCACCCACACCGGGCCGCCTCCAGGTCCCCCCGGGTCCACAGTCAGACTCCGCTGACACCACAGGGCCTCAGAGGACTTTCGCAGCCCCTGTCCCCTTTCCTGCCACTGACCCCTTCCGGGAGAAATCACTTCCCCTGAAGAAACCAGTCTTCCCGCGAGAGCGCTCTCTGTGGGCCATGCCCACACACCCTCGCTGGCGTTTCTGTCCTCCGCTCGCATCGGCCTGGGCCTGTCTCTGCAGCCAGCTCCGTACTGCCCTCCACGCAGTTCTGCGTGTGCCCCACTGGGCTGGACCCCAGGTGCCCAGTTCCAGAGGTGCTAGGATGGCCCCCGCTCTTGGCACCATGTCCCCCAATTCTCCAGACCTGTGGTTAGCACCTTATAAAAGGGGTCCCAGAGCACTTCCTCACCCACCGCCACGTGGGTACAGGCAGAAGGCATGGCCACGCCAGGAAGGGGGCCTCCAGCTCACAGCGCCCGACTCCAGCCTCCAGACCACGAGACACACACACACCCGTTCATGAGTCGTCCTGCCCGGTACTGGGCCAGAAAAGGCTGAACGTGGGAACTAACCCTCTAGTTACCAACCTCGCCCCCGGCCTCCCTGGCCTGGAGCTTCTCACCAAGCCAGCTCTGGATGGATTTCAGAGGCCTGGGCACTCGGGTGCATCACGCCCTCCTGAGTGGCGTTTCCATGCTTCCCCGACAGGCTCCGCAAAGTTCCCACTGGTGTTTGGGGAGCCCGTCTGCCTGCACAAGGCAGACGGTCAGTGGTGGGTCTGCTCTCACTGTTGGACACGGAGCCCACCCAGACAGAAGCCAGCGCGACCATCACACTGGGCTTCACCATTCCCGGAGACAGTATCCCCCGAATTCTCACTTCCCTTCAGACCCCTTGGCAAACATGACACCACCCACCCCCCGAAAGCCAGGCGCCGTGGGCGCGGCAGTCAGCCAGCAGGCCCCACCCTGAGCCTCAGCCTTCAGAGAGGGGACCAGGGACATTGCCAGAGTGACCACAGCCAGCTGCTGGCCCAGAAGACCCTTCCCAGGTGTGCTGAGGTGAACAGTGTCCCCCAAATTCATGGCCTTCATGAATGAACCTCAAAACATGACCTTTTTTGGAAACCCAGTCTTCACAGATGAAATTAGTTAAGATGAGGTCACAGTGGGATGGACCCTAACCCCAGCAGGAAGACAGGTGGACACGGGACGAGACTAGGGGGACGGGCAGAGGCAGACGCTGCAGCGATGCTGCCTCAGGCCACGACGCCAGCGGAGGCCCAAGAGGATTCTCTCCAGAGCCACCAAGGGCCCCCGGCCCTGCCCGCCCTGGCCTTGGAATCCCAGCCTCCTAAAAGCTGGTCATGGCTGGGTTACAGCAGCCGCCATGCTAACCCACCGGGAGGACAGTGGGTCCAGTTCACCCCGCGGGGCCTTCCTGTTCCCCGCACCGCCGACTCCCCCGGTTATCCGCCCGTGCAAACGGCCCGCCCCCGCCCCCGCCGGCACCTACGGGCTTCTCCACCGGCACTTTGTTGTAGTAGCGGATCGAGTCCTTCCCCAGGAAGTCGAACTCCACGACGTAGCGGCGGCCGTCGGCCTCTGGGTGCAGCTGGACGTGCTCCACGCGGAGGGAGCAGCAGCCCACGGTGTCGGCCGACTCTCCCTCTTCCTTCTCGTTCCCGGCTCGCAGCGCCAGCTAAGGGAGGGCGGGGCGGGGCGGGATCAGGGTGAGCAGGGGCAGGGGCAGGGGCAGGGGCAGGGCGCGCAGGTGTATAGGCAGGGACGGGGCGGGGGCGGGGCGCGCAGGTGCACAGGCAGGGCTGAGCACGCGCACAGACACACCCCACCCCACCCCCGCGCGAGGCCACAGCTCAGGACCGCGAAACCCTGCTGTCCCCCAGCTGCCCGTCCAGCGCGGCCTTCGTGACCAGTGCCCACCCGCGAAGAGCTGGCCAGGAGGCCTGGGGCCACCCGCACCTTGTCGATGAAATAAAGGGCCACAGCACGCTGTCTCGCCTTCATTTCCTGGGACTTCCAGTCCGCCTGGTACTGAGAACGGATCTCGCCCACAACTCCTTTTAGGCGCCGGGCCACTTCATACTTTTCCCAGTCTCTCTCCCCCTAGAGAAGTAGTAGCCGGAAAGCCCGCGGTGCTCCTGTCAAGGCGACCTGCCAGTGCTCCTCCCGGGACCGGCTGCGCCAAGCTGTGCAGCAGGGGCGGGGAGCAGACCCCAAATCCAGTGAAATTTAAAGAGGGTGCAGGAGTTCCCGTGTGGCTCCTGAACCCGACTCCTATCCATGAGGACGCAGGTTCGATCCCTGGCCTTGCTCAGTGGGTTGAGGATCTGGCGTTGCCTGAGCTGCAGCGTAGGTGGCAGACATGGCTGAGATCTGGTGTTGCCTGTGGCTGCGGTGCAGGCCGGCAGCTGCAGCTCCAATCGACCCCTAGCCTGGGAAACTCCAAATGCCGTGGGTGTGGCCCTAAGAAGCAAAACATAGGAGTTCCCAACGTGGCTCAGCAGAAACGAACCTGACTGGTATCCATGAAAACGCAGGTTCGATCCCTGGCCTTGCTCCGTGGGTTAAGGATCCGGCATTGCCATGAGCTGTGGCGTAGGCTGCAGGCACAGCTCAGATCCCATGTGGCTGTGGTGTCGGCAGGCAGCTGCAGCTCTGATTCGAACCCTAGCCTGGGAACCTCCACATGCCGAGGGTGCAGCCCTAAAAAAACAAAACAAAAAAAAAAAAAAAAGCAGCAGCAAAACATAAAAAAATAAAAAACAAAGAGGATGTAAAATTTATTTTTTTTTTTAGTCTTTTTAGGGCCACACCCACAGCATATGGAGATTCCCAGGCTAGGGGTCTAATCAGAGCTGTAGCCACCAGCCTACCCCACAACCACAGCAACACGGGATCTGAGCCGCATCTGTGACCTACACCACAGCTCATGGCAACGCCGGATCCTTAACCCACTAAGCAAGGCCAGGGATCGAACCTGCAACCTCATGGTTCCTAGTCAGACCGCTGCGTCACAACAGAAACGCCAAGGATGCAAAATTTAAATTCCCTATTTTTAAAACAAACGGCTTCTGGACACAGTATGACTTCAAAATTGGCCCGGTACTGCCCAGGACCTTGGGGACTCCTTGCCTAAGGACGGGGCCCAGCTGAGAACGGGGCCCAGCGGCTCCGTCAGAGCCCGGCTCACCTTCAGCTTCGAGCTGGGGTTCAGCATGACGTACTTGAGGGTGTTCTGCACGTTCTCCGTCCACGCCGCCAGCCACGTGACGGTGCGGTCCGACCGCACCTCCTTCCACTGGTGGCCTGCTGGCGGCTCCGGTATTTTTGAGTCCCTGCATCAGGACAGTGACCTGAACCCAACAATTCAAGAGCCCGCACTCTGAACTGGGAGCCGAATCCTCCCGCCTCCCGTGACAGTGCCGGGCCCGGCATCGCTGGCCCCGACAGTCCGAGTCCCAGAGCCGGCTCCTGCCCAGCACAGCCCTCGGTCACGGCTCTCTCCCTCTCGGCTGCAGCGCCGCCGTGCATGGGACAGGCTCTTTCAGGGCCGCCACCCCCAGGGCCCCAGCTGCCTCCAGGAGCTTCAGCAGCAACGAAGGAGCCCGCTCAGCCAGGGCCCACGTGGCACGGACGCCACTGCGGGAGCACGGCCCACGGGGGCCACATGCTCACGGGTAACTCGAGCATCTCGAGAACCTGAAACGGGAAGGGCTGTGCTGAGATCAGGCAGAGAAGCTGCCGTGGTCGGGAAGGCCTGCAGCAGGCGGCCGAGTGAGAGAGCCAGGAGGGCCGGGCCAGCGAGCAGCCCACAGGCTGCCGCAGACACATCCACCGGTGGGAACGTGCCCTGCGGCCCCCACAGAGCCCGGAGTGACAGCGACGCTCCCTGGGCTCGTGACCAAGCCCAGGGCAGGGGCACCGCACCTGCCGCAGTTGATGGTCACGTCCTCCGGCCTGACTCTCCTCTTCAGCATCCCCATCTTGGGGTGGTCGCCCCGGCCCCGGAACAAGCCGGGAGGCTCGGTCTTGAAATTGCCTATCTTCTCCCGGTGCCCGTCCAGGATACAGTAGCCAAACTCCTGCTGAAGCTTCTCCGCCTCTTCTTTGAGCCTCTGTGTCAATAAAACAGCGCGCAGGTGTCGGGGGTGAAGAGACGGGACGAGCCTGGTGCCACATCTGCCGGTCAGCAGCACCTGTCAGAGCCGATCCACTTCCACGGCGGGTGCGCTACTGACCCCACCAGTTCATCCAGCGGGCTCACAGCTTGCACGTCCACATAGACTGAGCACGTTTCAAACCCACCCAGAGCCGTGTAACTCTAAAGTGTCTGAGGATGGAGTTCCTGCTGTACCACAAAGGGATGGGTGGCATCTTGGGAGCGCCGGGACACGGGTTCAATCCCCGGCCCGGCACAGTGGGCGGCAGCAGCTGCGGCTTGGGTGGCAACTGCAGCTCAGTCACATCTGACCCCTGGCCCAGGAGCTCCATGTGCCGTGGGGCAGCCAAAAAAGACAAAAAAGAAAAGTGTCTGAGGATGAAGGAACACAGTCAGAGACCCCTCGCCACATCTGGGGGCTCATCTAGAAGAATCCCAGAGGACTGGCTTTTGTGAGGGGGAGGGTCCCCGGCTCTGCCCCCACGTGAGGCCACGCCCACACCAGCAGCGCCCACCCGAGGGCCCAGCGCCCAAGCCGGATTACCCCGAGCAGCCTGACCTGCTTCTCCTCCCTGGACAGGGCCTTCCGGGCTGCGGCCCTGTCCACAAAGTGTCTGTGGATCTCGGTGAAGTCACACTTGCTCAGGTGCTTGATTACTCTCCTCTCTTCTGCTGTCATTTCCTGCACCAAAACCAGATGCGCGCTCAGTGATCTAAGGCCGGCAACCATCACACGCAGCCGAGACCCTCGCCCGCGGCGCCGGGGCCCACTCCACGGAAGCGCTGACACCCCAGAAGCTGGAGGAACAGACTGGGCTCAGAGCACCAGGGCCACCCCGACCAGCAGCCTCTGCAGTTGTCCCCACAAGAGAGCCTTTCGAAAAAGGTGGCCCAGGCGTGCGGGTGGACAGGCGGAGAGCTGGGGGCGCGGGCCTCCTTCCTAACGGCGGAGTCAGCCACGTGGCCATATCTGAAGAACAGCCCCCAGCAGCTGCCTGTGGACGAAGCACTGCACTAAGGGCCCCCCTCGCCTGCCACCCCATGCCTGCTGGGACGTGTGAGACGACCACAGCGAACACCGCTTGGCGGTCCCCAATCCAGCCACACACACACACAGCCCGTGGCCCCCCCTCCCCGAGGTCCCTGTGGAGAGCTGGGTGCAGAGCCACACCACACCCTGTGACAGGACTTTGGGGGCCTGTCAGCCGGGAAGGGGACACATATGGCGCTGGTGCCCTGCCCGGAGCAGGAGGAAGGGGCCTGGAGTGTGCCGTCTCGGGGTGAGGTCCCCGGACGTAGCCAGAGCTGAGTGCTGCCATGCACGTAAGCCAGCTTTTTAAGTGGGAAAAGAAAAAGCAGCCAGCACCTTATCTTCAAAGAGCTTCCCAGCAAGTGTTTGTTCCCTGGGGACCAGAAGGTGCCCCCACCCCGGCAACGGCCTGTCCCGCAGACCCCAAGCCCGGCTCTGCTGCCCCGCGGCAGCTCGGACGCCTGACGCCCCGGGCCGAGCTGTGGAACCGCGCCGCGCCGCACGCACCTTGCGCCAGTCCCTGAAGAAGTTGTTCCGGAAAACCTCCTTTGCTGCGTGCTCATGATCCAGCATTTTCCCATAAAAGGTGGCAACCTCCTCGGCTGCTACGCTCAGCCTCATGGGCTTTCCTGGTGACGTCGGAAGACACACAGGTTTAGGGAGCTGGCCCGGCTTCGTCCTCCAGGCCACGAAATCCTGCTCTTTAAATCATCCTTGTCACACGCACCGTGTTATATCCTATTACGTGTGTCACCAAGACCAACACATTCTGAAGAACGCTCTAAGGAAAAGATGACTCAACAAAATATCAGCAAACTGAATCCAACGATACATAAAAAGATCACAACCCACGACCAAGCCAGATCCACCCGAGTCGCAGGACGGCTCAACAGAGGCAAACCCATGTGATCCAACAACAAAAACGGCAAGAACAACGTGGTCCTCTCAAGACACACAGAGACGTCACCTGCTGGGACCCAACATCCATTTGTGAGTGGGCAGAGGGAACATACCTCAACACGATAAAAAGCTGTTTATGACAAACCCACAGCCAATATAACACCCATTAAAAGGAGAAAAGCTAAAAGCCTCCCCACTAAAACCCAGGCAAGACCAGGACGCCCAGTCTCACCCCTCCATTCAACACAGCATTGCAAGTCCTGGCCACAGCAGACAGACAGGACAGGAGAAGGCATCCAGGCTGGACGGGAAGAGGTGCCGTTGTCACTACACGGAGGGGACACGACACTGCACACAGAAAACCCTAAAGGCTCCACACAGAAACTTCTAGAACTGATCCATGGGTTCAGCAAGGTGGCAGGATATGAGATTAACATACAGGAGTTCCTTTCATGGCGCAGTGGAAACGACTCTAACTAGGAACCATGAGGTTGCGGGTTCAATCCCCGGCCTCGCTCAGGGAATTAAGGATCTGACGCTGTCGTGAGCTGTGGTGTAGGTCGCAGACGCAACTCGGGTCTAGCATTGCTGTGGCTGTGGCGAAGGCCGGCAGCTACAGCTCCAATTAGACCCCTAGCCTGGGAACCTCCATATGCCGTGGGTGCGGCCCTAGATAAGACAAAAAGACAAAAAATAAATAAGTAGATAGATAGATAGATAAATGAAAATAAAATTGCACCCCAAAAATAAAATACCTAGGAATAAACCTGACCAAGGAGGTGAAAGACTTGCATGCTGAGAACTGCAACGTGCTGATAAAGGAAACTGAAGATGATTCGCAGGAGGGGAAAGACATCCTATGTTCTGGGACTGGGGAAACGAACGCTGTTAAGATGGCCACACGCCCCAAAGCAAGCTGCAGACAGTTTCTGTCTCTACCCAATCACCCATGACTCCTCCCACAGAACTAGAGAAAAGAACCCTAAAATTTATATATAACTTCAAAACTGGACAGCCACACGTAAATCAGTGAAACTAGAACACACCCTCACACCGTGCACATAAACTCGAAATGGCTTAAAGACTTAAACATTAAGACAAGACACCATAAAACTCCTAGAAGAGAACACAGGCAAAACATTCTCTTGAAATCAACCATACAAATGTTTTCTTTAGGTCAGTCTCCCAAGGTAACATAAATAAAACCAGGGAGTTCTCATTATGGCCCAGTGGTAACAAATCCAACCAGTATCCATGAGGACATGGGTTTAATTCCTGGCCCTGCTCAGTGGGTTAAGGATCCAGCACTGATGTTAGCTGCAGCATAGGCTGCAGACTTGGCTCATATCTGGTATGGCTGTGGTGTAGACGGGCAGCTGCATCTCCGATTCAACCCCTAGCCCGGGAACCTCTATATGCTGCAGATGCAGCCCTAAAAAGACAAAAATAATGCTTAATATCACTAATTATTAGAAAAATGCTATATGTGTGACTGGGTCACCTTTCCGTGCAGCAGAAAACCGACAGAACACCGTAAATCAGCTATAACGGAAACAATAAGAATCATTATAAAAAATAAAAAAAGAAAGAAAAAGGCAAATCAAAACTGCTATGAGGTGCCACCTCAGAAAGGCCGTCATTAACAAGTCTACAAATAACAGATGCTGGAAAGGGGGTGGAGGAAAGGGGCCCCGCCGGCACGGCTGCTGGGAACGTGAGCTGGCACATCTCTGTGTGCACAGGACGCAGGCACCTCAGAAAACTAAATGTACAGCCATCATATGATCAGCTACCCCACTCCTGGGCATGTATCCAGACAAAACTTTCATTCAAAAAGATACCTGGGAGTTCCCGTTGTGGCTCAGTGGTTAACGAATCCGACTAGGAACCATGAGGTTGCGGGTTCGATCCCTGGCCTCGCTCAGTGGGTTAAGGATCCGGCGTTGCCGTGAGCTGTGGTGTAGGTCGCAGATGTGGCTCGGATCCCACGTTGCTGTTGCTGTGGTGTAGGCCAGTGGCTACCGCTCCGATTAGACCCCTAGCCTGGGAACCTCCACATGCCGCAGGTGCGGCCCTGAAATAACAAAAGGCAAAAAAAAAAAAAAAGATATGGTACATACACACAGAGGAATACTACTCAGCCATCAATAAGAACGAAATCATGCCATAGGCAGCAACGTGGATGTAACTAGAGATTCCCATGCTAAGTGAAGTCAGAAAGAGAAAGACAAATACCATGTGATATCACTTCCATGGGGAAACTGAAATATGGCAGAGGACCCGAGAAGACTGTGGAGTGGAGGACTGGAGCTCACCTTCTCTCATAGAAGCAACAAAATTACAACGAACTGCTGAACAACCTTCAACAAAAGAGACTGCAAACTATCAAAAGATGTCCCACCCGGAAGACAACACAGAGACAGCAGGAGGGGCGACTGCACGACAGAGGCGACCCCATCCGTGCTGGGTGGGCAGCCCACAGACTGGAGAGTAGCCAACCAGGAGTGAAAGCTCGGAGCCCCACATCAGGCCCCCACGCCTGGGATCTGGCATTAGAAGGAGGGGCCCCGGGGCACTGGGTGTTGACAGCCAGCAGGGCTTGTGCGCAGGGCTCCACGGGGCTAGGGGAAATGGAGGCCCCATTCCTAAAAGGCACACACAGGCTCCCGTGTGCACTGGGTCCCCGGGCAAAGCAGAGACTCCAAGGCAATCTGGGTCAGACCTGCCCACAGTTCTTGGAGGGTCTCCTGGGAAAACAGGGCGATTGTGGCTCACTGCGGGGGGAGGACGCTGGAGGCAGAGGTCTCAGGAATGAATATTCATCATGAATATTCATCAGCCAGAACTCCTCCAGAGGTGGCCATTTTGGAAAAATCTGGCCCCGCCCATCAGGACTGAGAAGCCCCAGGCCAAACAACAAACTGGGTGGGAACACAGCCCCACCCATCAGCAAACAGGCTGCCTGCCTAAGGACCCCCCAGGCACACAGCCACCTCTAAACACAGCCAGAGACAAAGCCCCACCCACCAGAGGGATAAGAATCAGCTGCACCCACCAGTGGGCAGGCACTGGTCCCTCCCATCAGGAAGCCTACAGCAAGCCCCCTACCAACTTCAGCCACAAGGGGAGGGGCAGACATCAGAAGTAAGACAGGCTACAACTCTATTGTCTGCAAAAAGGTCACCACACCAAAAACCTACAAAAATGAAAAGACAGAGAACTATAACTCAGATAAAGGAGAAAGAAAAAACCCCAGAAAAAACAGCTAAGTGATTTGGAGATTATTAGCCTCCAGGAAAAAGACTTTAGACTGATGATAATACAGATGATTCAAGATCCTGGAAATAAACTGGAGGCAAAGTCTGATAAATTACAAGAAATACTGAACAAAGAAATAGAAGATATAACGATTAAGCAACAGAGATGCAAAATACAGTAGCTGAAATTAAAAAAAAAAAAAAAACATTAGAAGCAGCCAACAGCAGAACAGAGAAGGTAGAAGAACTAAAAAGAAAAGTGGAAGACAGACTAGTAGCAATCGCTGACATGGAACAGAAAAGAGAAAAATGACTGAAAAGAAATGAAGACAGTCCAAGACAACTCTGGAACAACATTAAATGCACCATCAGCCATATTATAGGGGTGCCAGAAGGAGAAGACAGAGAGAAAGAGCCAGAGAAAACATTTCAAGAGATAACAGCTGAAAACTTCCCTAACATGGGAAAGGAACCACTCACTCAAATCCAGGAAGCACAATGAGAACCAAATAAAATAAACCCAAGGAGGTGCTGGGCGCCGGTTTGCTCTGGGAACCCTGGTCCGAAGCGCTGGGAGTGAGGCCTGTGCATGCAGTGCCCTGCGAGCAAGTGAGACTAGACAAAGCGCAAAGAAAAAGAGAAAAAGGTGAGAACCGAGGCCCAGAGAGGTTACACACGTTGTCCTTGGTCACACAGCTGCTGCGCAGAGACTGGATTAAGGTGGCGGAATAGAAGGACTGGAGCTCAACTTCTCTCCCGAAAAACAGCAAAACTACAACCAAATGCCAAGCAGCCTTCAACCAAATGGACTGTAAACTCCCAAAAAAAGATATTCTGCTCCAGAAGACAAAGAGGAGACCACATCAAGAGGTAGGAGGGCCGATTAGGCGATCGAAGAAACCCCATACCTCCTGGGTGGGAAGCCCCACAGACTGGAAAGTAACTGCACCACAGAGACTCAGCTACAGGACTGAGAGTTCTGAGCCCCCATCAAATCCCCACGCCTGGGGATCTGGCACAGGGAGAAAGAGCCCCTGGAGCATCTGGCATTGAAGGCCAGTGGGGCTTGTGTGCAGGAGCTCCACGGGACTGGGGGAAAGAGAGACCCCATCCTTGAAAGGCACACACAGACTTTCACGTGCACTGGGTCCCAGGGCAAAGCAGTCTCCATAGGAATCCAAGTGGAACCTGACTGCAATTATTGGAGGACCTCCTGGGAAAACAGGGGTGACTGTGGATTGTTGTGGGGGAAGGGCATTGGAGGTGAAGCTCTCGGGAACATTCATCAGCCTGCATTTCTCTGGAGGTGGCCATCTCTGGGAAAATCTGGTCCCTCCCCATCAACGCTGAGAAGCCCCAGGCCAAACAACAATCCAGGTGGGATCTCAGCCCCACCCATCAGTAAACAGGCTGCCCAAAGACCCCTCAGGCACACAGCCAGCCTCTAATCTCATCCAGAGACAAAGCCCCACCCATCAGTGGGATAGGAATCAACCCCACCTACCACTGGGCAGGCATCAGTCCCTCCCATCGGGAAGCCTACAGCAAGCCCCCTCCATACCAACTTTAGCCACAGGGGAAGCAAACGCCAGAACTAAGAGAGGTTACAACTCTATTGTTTACAAAAAGGTCACCACACCAAAAACCTATAAAAATGAAAAGACAGAAAACTATAACTCAGATAAGGGAGAAAGAAAAAAGCCCAGAAAAACAGCTCAGTGATGAGGAGATTATCAGCCTCCCAGAAAGAGACTTTAGACTGTTGATGCTAAAGATAAAGGCATTGGAAATAGGCTGGAGGCAAAGATTGATAATTTACAGGAAACACTGAGCAAAGAAATGCAAGATGTAAAAATTAAACAAGATGCAAAATACAAAAACTGAAATAAAAAATTCATTAGAAGCAGCCAACAGTAGAATACAGGAGGCAGAAGAACGAATCAGTGAGGTGGAGGACAGATTAGTGGAAATCACTAATGCAGAAGAGAAAAGAGATAAAAGATTGAAAGGAAATGAGCAGAGTCTCAGAGAACTCTGGGATAATGTTAAACGCACCAACATCTGGGATAATGTTAAACGCAGAAATCTCTTAGCTTTTGCTTATCTGTAAAGGTTTTGATCTCTCAAAACCAGAGAGAAGGTGCCAGAGGGAGAAGAGAGAGAGAAGGGGACAGAAAAAATATTTGAAGAGATAATAGCCAAAAACTTCCCTAATATGGAAAAGGAACCACTCACTCAAATCCAGAAGTGCAACGAGTACCATATAAAATAAACCCAAGGAGGAACACCCCAAGACACATATTAATCAAAATGACCAAAATTAAAGACAAAGAGAAAATATTGAAAGCAGCTAGGGAAAAGAAACAAATGACATACAAGGGAACCCAATAAGGTTATCAGCAGATTTTTCATCTGAAACTCTGCAGGTCAGAAGGGAGTAGTATGATATACTAAATGTGATGAAAGGGAAAAATTTCCAACCAAGAATACTTTATCCAGCAAGGCTCTCATTCATATTTGAAGGAGAGATCAAAACCTTTACAGATAAGCAAAAGCTAAGAGATTTCTGCAACACTAAACCAGCTTTACAACAAATCCTAAAGGAAATTCTCTAGGCAGAAAAGAAAAGGCCACAACCAGAAAAAAAAAAAAAAAAAAAAAAAAAAAAAAA
>PVHT021183679.1:169306-190763 GCA_004024745.2 Catagonus wagneri
AAAAAAAAAAAAAAAACAGAATAGCCAAACACATCCTGAAAAAGAAAAATGGAGATGGAGGAATCAGGCTCCCTGACTTCAGACTCTACTACAAAGCTACAGTCATCAAAACCGTATGGTACTGGCACAAAGACAGAAATATAGATCAGTGGAACAGGATAGAAAGCCCAGAATTAAATCCACGCATCTATAGTCAACTAATCTATGACAAAGGAGGCAAGAATATACAATGGAGAAAAGACAGCCTCTTCAACAAGTGGTGCTGGGAAAACTGGACAGCTACACGTAAAAAAATGTAACTAGAACACTTCCTAACACCATGCACAAAAATAAACTCAAAATGGATTAAAGATCTAGATATAAGACCAGATACTATAAAACTCTTAGAAGAAAACATAGGCCAAACACTCTCTGACATAAATGATAGCAACATCTTCTCAGATCCACGTGTCAGAGTAAGGACAATAAAAAGAGAAATAAACAAATGGGACTTAATTAAACTTCAAAGTTTCTGCACAGCAAAGGAAACCCTAAACAAAATGAAAAGACAACCCACAGAATGGGAGAAAGTATTTGCAAATGAATCAACTGACAAGGGATTAATTTCCAAAATTTACAAACACCTCCTACAGCTCAATACCAAAGAAACAAACAACCCCATTAAAAAATGGGCAGAGGATCTAGGCAGACAGTTCTCCAAAGGCGACATGCAGATGGCAAATGAACACATGAAAAGATGTTCGACATCGCTCCTCATTAGAGAAATGCAAATCAAAACCACTATGAGGTACCACCTTACACCAGCCACAATGGTTGGTCTACAAAAAGTCTACAAACAATAAGTGCTGGAGAGGGTGTGGAGAAAAAGGATCCTTATTACACTGCTGGTGGGAATTCAAATTGGTGCAACCACTGTGGAAAACAGTATGGAGATGCCTCAGAAAACTCAACATAGAATTACTGTTTGATCCAGCAATCCCACTCCTGGGCATCTATCCAGAGGAAACCATGACTCCAGTGTTCACTGCAGCACTCTGTGCAATAGCCAGGTCATGGAAACAACCTAAATGCCCATCGACAGAGGAGTGGATAGGGAAGATGTGGTACATACACACAATGGAATATTACTCAGCCATTAAAAGGAACGAATTACCAACATTTATAGCAACATGGATGGACCTAGAAATTATCATGCGAAGTGAAACCAGTCAGACAATTAGACAACAACACCCAATGCTACCACTTACATGTGGAAACTAAAAAGACACAATGAACTTCTTTGCAGAACAGACAATGACTCGCAGACTTTGGAAAACCTTGGTTTTTCAAATAAGACAATCTAGGGGGTGGGGGGATGCACTGTCGGTTTGGGACACAAAATCTATCAAATTGACTTGTGAAAATTTATGTACACCTATAATTGAAATAAAATTCATTAAGTTAAAAAAATAGCAATAAAATAAAATAAACCCAAGGAGGAACACCCCAAGACACATATTAATCAAACTGACCAAAATTAAAGACAAAGAGAAAGTAATGAAAGCAGCTAGGGGAAAGAAACAAAGAACAGACAAGGGTACCCCGCCATGGTTACAGGCTGGTTTTTTCAGCAGAAGCTCTGCAGGCCAGAAGGCAGCGGCACGATACACTCAGTGTGATGAAAGGAAAAATCCTCCAACCAAGATTACTCTTCCCAGCAAGGCTCTCATTCAGATTTGAAGGAAAAAAATCAAAAGCTTTACAGACAAGCAAAAGCTAAGAGAACTCAGCACCACTAAACCAGCTTTACAACAAATAGCAAAGGAACTTATCTAGGTGGAAAAGAAAAGACCACAACTAGAAACACAAATATTACAAAGGCTACCAAAACCAGAAATCGTGAGGAGGGTACAAATACAGGACACTGGAGATGCACTTGCAATTAAGAGACCAACAATGGAGTTCCCGTCGTGGCGCAGCAGAAACGAATCTGACTAGGAACCATGAGGCTGCTGGTTCGATCCCTGGCCTCGCTCAGTGGGTTAAGGATCCGGCGTTGCCGTGAGCTGTGGTGCAGGTTGCAGATGCGGCTCGGATCTGGCATTGCTGTGGCTGTGGCGTCGGCCGGCAGCTAGAGCTCCGATTAGACCCCTAGCCTGAGAACCTCCATATGCCACGGGTGCAGCCCTAAAAAGACAAAAAAAAAAACCTTTAAACAATCTTGTATACACAGACTCCTATACCAAAACTTCATTATAACTGCAAACCAAAAATATATGATACACACACAAATAAGAAAAATCAATCCAAACACAACACTAGAGATAGTCACCAAACCACAAGAGAGGGAGTTCCCATCACGGCTCAGCAGTAACGAACCCGACTAGTGTCCATGAGGATGCAGGTTCGATCCCTGGCCTCCAACAGTGGGTTAAGGATCCAGCGTTGCCGTCAGCTGTGGTGTAGGTCGCAGACTTGGCTCAGATCCTGTGTTGCTGTGGCTGTGGCACAGGCCAGCAGCTGTGGCTCCCATCTGACCCCTAGCCTGGGAACCTCCATATGCTGCACATGTGGCCCGAAAAAGCAAACAAACAAACCCAAGAGAACAAGAGAAGGGAAGAAAAAGAGATGAACAAAACAAATCCACAACAATTAATAAAATGGCAATAAGAACAGACTTATCGATAATTACCTTAAATAAATGCCCAACCAAAAGACACAGGCTGTCTGAATGGATACAAAAACAAGACCCACATATATGCTGTCTCTAAGAGACGCACTTCAATTCTAGGGACACATACAAATTGAAAGTGAGAGGATGGAAGAAAATATCTCACGCAGACAGAAATCAAAAGAAAGATGGAGTAGCAATACTCACATCAGGTAAAATAGTCCTTGAAATAAAGAATATTATAAGAGAAAAGAAGGACATGACATAACGATCAAAGGGTCGATCCAAGAAGAAGACATAACAACTGTAAACATACATGCACCCAGCGCAGGAGCACCTCGACATGTAAGCAACTGCTAACAACCTTAAAAGGAGAAACTGACAATAACATAATAATAGGGGGGACTTTAACACGCCACTTGTAGCAATGGACAGATCATCCAGACAGACAAGGAAACACAAGCCCTAAATGACGCATTAGACCAGAAGGACTTAACAGATGTTTATAGAATATTTCATCCCAAAGCAGCAGAACACACACTCTTCTCAAGTGCACACAGAACATTCTCTAGGACTGACCACGTTCTGGGCCACAAATCAAGCTTCAAAAATTTAAGAAACTGAAATCGTATCAAGCAGCCAGAACACTACATGACTGGAAATACTGGAAAAAACTGCAAAATAACACAAATGGGTGGAGACTAAACAACATGCTACTAAACAACAAATGGATCACTGAAGAAATCAAAGAGGAAATTTAAAAATACCTAGAAAAAATGACAAGAAAGACACAACACTCCAAAACCTACGTTTGCAGCAAAAGCAGTTCTAAGAGGGAAGTTTATGGCAATACAAAACGACCTCAGGAAATGAGAAAAAGCTCCAATAAATAACCTAACTTTACACCTCAAGCAACTAGAGAAAGAAGAACAGACAAAACCCAAAGTTAGCAGAAGGAAAGAAATCATAAAGATCAGAGCGGAATAAATGAAACAGAAATGAAGAAAACCATAGAAAAGATCAATGAAACTAAAAGCTAGTTCTTTGAAAAGATCAACAACAAAATCAATAAACCCCCTAAGCCAGACTCATCAAGAAAAAGAGAGGGCTCAAATCAATAAAATTAGAAATGAAAAAGGAGAAGTTATAACAGACACCAAAGAATTAGAAAAGATCATAAGAGACTACCTTAACTATATGCCAATAAAACAGACAACCTAGAAGAAATGGACAAATTCTTAGAAAAGTACAATCTTCCAAGACTAAATCAAGATGAAATAGAAAAGATTAACGAATCAATTAGAAGTATTGAAACTGTAATTTAAAAATTTCCAACAAACAGAAGTCCAGGATCACATGGCTTCCCAGGCAAATTCTATCAAAAACTTAAAGAGGCAATACCTGTCCTTCTCAAATTATTCCAAAAACTTGCAGCAGAAGGAACATTCACAAACTCGTTCTATGAGGCCACCATCACCCTGATACCAAAACCAGACAAAGAGAGCACAAAAAAAGAAAATTACAGGCCAGTATCACTGCCAAACACAGACGCAAAAATCTTCAACAAAATACTAGCAAACCAGAGTTTCTGTTGTGGCTCAGCAGTAATGAACCAAACTAGTACCCATTAGGATGCAGGTTCAATCCCTGACCTCACTCAGTGGGTTGGCCTCACTCAGTAGGTTAAGGATACAATGTTGCTGGGAGCTGGGGTCTAGGTCGCAGCACAGCTCACATCCCACATTGCCGTGGCTGTGGCACAGGCCGGGAGCTCCAGCTCTGATTCAACCCCTAGCCCAGGAACTTACATATGCTGCAAGTGCAGCCCTAAAAAGCAAAATAATAATAATACAAAGAAATTGACTGCATTTCTATATACTAACAATGAAGGATCAGAAAGAGAAATTAGGGAAGCAATCCCATTTACCATCTCATCAAAAAGAATAAAATACCCAGGAATAAACCTACTTAAAGAGACAAAAGGCCTGTACCCTGAAAACTATAAGATGCTGACGAAAGAAACCAAAGATGACATAAACTGATGGAAAGATATACCATGCTCTTGGATTGGAAGATCAATATTGTCAAAAGGATACTACCAAAGGCAACCTATAGATTCAATGCAGTCCCTATCCAATTACCAATGGCATTTTTCACAGAACTAGAGCTAAATATTTAAAAGTTTGTTTGGAAGCACAGAAGACCCAGAGTAGCCAAAGCCATCCTGTGGAAGAAAACAGAGCTGGAGGAGCCAGGCTCCCTGACTTCGAGACTATACTACAAAGCTACAGCCATCAAAACCATATGGCACTGGCACAAAAACCCAAATATAGATCAGTGTAACAGGATAGAAAGCCCAGAATTAAACCCACGCACCTACAGTCAACTAATCTATGACAAGGAGACAAGACTAAAAATGGAGAAAAGACAGAAGACAGTCCCTTCATTGGGGGGCTGGGAAAACTGGGCAGCGACATGTAAGAGTGACCTCAGAACATTCTCTAACACCACATACAAAAATAAACTCAAAATGGATTAAAGACCTAACTGTAAGACTTAATACCATAAACCTCTTCAAGGAAAACCTAGGCTGAACACTCTCCGACACAACCCACAGCAACATCCTCTCAGATCCACCTCCCAGAGTGACAACGTCCACTGACAGAGAAGCGGATACAGACGTGGTACACGTGCACGCAGCGGGACGTCACTCAGCCAGAAAAGGAAATGAAATAAAGGCTCTGCAGCAACATGGACCCAGAAATGATCATGCGAAGTGGTTAGTCCAACAGTGAGACACAAACAGCGTATGTTATCGCTTATACATGGACTCTTAAAAAAAAGACACTGAACTTCTCCGTAGAACAGACACTGACTCATGGACTTTGAAAAGCTCGTGGTCTCCAAAGGAGACAAGTTTGGGGGGCGGGGGATGGGCTGGGGGTTTGGGACAGAAATGTTGTAAAATTAGGTTACGATGACGGTTGTACAACTAAAAATATAATAAAATGCATTGAGTTTTTTAAAAATGACCTGAAAAAATAAAATAAAATATGGCACAGATTAATCTACCTACAGAACACAGACTCACAGACGTGGAGAACAGCCTTGTGGTTGCCAAGCGGAAGGGAGGGGGAGGGCCTGGGAGTTTGGGGTTAGTAGATGCAAACTACTACATTTAGAACAGTCAAGCAATGAGGTCCTGCTGTACAGCACAGGGAACTAAACCTAATCACTTGTGACAGAACAGGACAGATAATATGAGAAAAGGAATTTATATGCGTGTATAACTGGCTCACTTTGCTGTAGAGCAGAAAGCCAAAGAACACTGTAAATCAACCATAATAAAAAATTTTGGAGTTCCCATCATGGCTCAGTGGTTAACGAATCCGACGAGGAAGCACGAGGTTGCGGGTTCGATCCCTGGCCTTGCTCAGTGGGTTAAGGATCCGGCGTTGCCGTGAGCTGTGGTGTAGGTTGCAGACGCGGCTCGGATCCCGCGTTGCTGTGGCTGTGGCGAAGGCTGGCAGCTACAGCTCCTGTTAGACCCCTAGCCTGGGAACCTCCATATGCCGCGAGTGTGGCCCTAAAAAATGTAAAAAGACAAAAAAAATTTAACAGCTATAGAAGCATAAAAAACCCAGAACTGCAAAAGTAATCCTGAGGAAAAAGAACGAAGCTGGAAGCATACTTTCCCAGATTTCAGACAACACTACAAAGCTACAGTAATAAAAATTGTGGCAAGATTCTTGACTTCTGGAGTTCCTGTCGTGGCACAGTGGAAATGAATCCCACCAGCATCCGTTAGGATGCGGGTTCCATACCTGGCCTCGCTCAGTGGGTTTAGGATCTGGTGTTGCCATGAGCTGTGGTGTGGGTCACAGATGTGGCTCAGATCTGGTGTTGCTATGGCGTAGGCTGGCAGCTGTGGCTCCAGTTCGACCCCTAGCCCGAAAACATTCATATGTCTCGGGTGCGGCCCTAAAAAGAAAAAAAAAAGAAAAAAAATTCTTGACTTTTAAAAAGTCAGCAGTTCTAAACCTGCAGCCTCTACAAGAAAACCTTACCTGAAGTGCTCCTGTGCCAGGCGAGGAATTAAGGCGCAGATACGCTAGCTGAGGCATTCAAGTGCCCAGCCTCTCTGCTGCACGGAGCTACTGGTCAGCCACACGCCCCTCCAGTCAAACACCGTCAGCTGAGACGGGGAACCTGCAGGGCTCGGGATGAGCTCCGCCTTGCCCGCAGATCACGGACAGCAATTCCAGGGACCAAGATTACACTCCTTAGTGCAAGCAGTCTGTGTGTGCAAAAGCAAACAATAAAACTGGCCACAAAACTGTTTAAAGTGTGCTGTTGGCACAGAAGCAGATATATGGGCCAGTGAGGCAGAGAGCCCAGAGGTAAACCCACGCACCTGCGGTCGATGAACCTTCAACAAAGGAGGCTGCCACGACCACCCGGGTTGGCCGCTCAGCGACACCTGGGGCTTCCCAGCAGGAAAACCTGAGTGACCGTAGGCGCCGCAACCTTTAAAACACCTTCCCACTTGCCCAGCTGCCGCCAAGGCTGCCCGAGGAGTCGGGGTGGAGACGGCCTGGTGGAGCACAGGTGACCCCGGCCAAGCAGCCCAAGGGCCGGGGCGGGGCGGCAGAGCCACCAGGGAGCCTCTCAGCTGCAGCGTGTTCCAAAATTTTCATAACGAAACGTTGGGGGAAAAAAGTACGTATTCGTTTGATAACAAGAAAAAGACACTCACGATGAAACGGCACAAGTCTTCCCAAAACTAGCCTCTGAGGACAGGGAACCACAGCAGCAGCCAAGGCCGAGAGCACCTTCCCGCCCAGGAGAGGCGGCTCCGGGCACCGCGGACAGCGGGCCTGTCCCTCCCAGGGGCCGACGAGGCGCAGGGCGGGCTCTGAACCCGCCAGTCACGGATTTCAGACCAGCGGGAGAAATGGCTTCTAAACCCAAACCTCGAGGCTTCATCGACCCCGTTGCCATAAGTAAGGAACCAGGCTGCCGCGTGAGCGCCCGGTGACGCGTCCCCAGCAACACGCGCGACCCGGCGGGAGCCCATGGGGTGGTCACCCCACCCCCGCCGAAGGGCGCCACGAGGGCTGCAGCGAGGGCGCAGGGGTGCGGGGAGACCCGACCGGCGAGCCCGCAGGGCCGGGGGCTGCCCTCCGAGGCTCTGCTCCTGCACAGAGGCGGCAACTGGGGGGCAAGGTCAAACCAGCGGCGCAAAACCGCCGGGCGGGCCGGGAACTCGCTCAGCTTCTCTTTAAGAAGCAGGCCTGGGGGCCCGCGGCAGCCTGCCCCCAACACCCAGGGCCCAGACCTCACCGAGGGGCCGCTGGCTGCAACCCCGGGGAGCCAGGGGCGCCCAGCAGGAGAACCACGCTGCGCAAGCTCAAGGCCACCACCTGTCCGTCGTGCACTGGACGCGTGGCCGCCCCCGCCCCCGCACGCCTGGCAAGAGCAGCCCTGGCGGCCGCAGCGGTCCTGAGGGCACCGGGCTGCGGGGGCACAGCCCTCCCGATCCCGCAGGAAGCCTGTGAACCGCTGGCTTGGAAGTGGCCCGGCCTTGCTCTGGAGCAAAGCGCCAGCGTCTCCAGGGGCCCAGGCCAGCCCTGACCCCAGTGGCAGCACCACTGACGGCGGTCGCAGGGGGCACCGGGCAGTCTCACCGTCGTAGAAGAAGCGGACTCCATCCGGAAGGGGCTCGTACGGGGGCGCGAAGCACGGGCCTCTGTGCTCCAGCTGCGTCCACCTCACGCCGCCGGGGCTCCTCGCCTCTTCCCACCTGCAGGACGCGAAGAAGTTCCGGCGCCCGCGCCCACGCCCCGCGGCCCCACCTCCCAGCGGGTCAGCCCCTGACCTCGGCCACGCCCCCAGCAGCCACACCTCCCTGGCCTTCAAGGCTGCCCCAGGGCCCCCTGGGAGCCACAGCTGAGTGCACTTGTGACCATTTCTGCTCAACAAGGGCCTGGCTGGAGCCCTGCCTTCCAGAAGCTTCGTCCAGTGCTGGGCTGAGCAGGAGTCGGGGGGAGGGGGCACCAGGGCCAGGAGCGCCCGCATCATGGCCCACAGAGGACAGGGACTGAGCAGATATTCCAGTGGAGACAAGGCCTAGAGGTGTGAGCCTCCAGGACACTCGGGAGGGGTTTGCTGTTGGCAGTGGCTCTGGTACAGCCCAACACGCACCTGTGAGCCTGGCCAAGACCCCCACCCGGACCCGTCCCCAGATCTTCCACCTGCATGGAGGGCCAGCACGCCCCCACTGCAGGGCCCACCTCCACGTGGCCTTTTTACCTACCTCCCAGGCCCCAGGGCTCTACCAAGGGGCTGCTCTGGGCCAGTGCCTGCCAGGTCCTGGACAGATGACCAGCAGGCCCTTTCCCCCAGAAATAAGATGAATTCAGACAGAAGCGTGCCTTGGCTAAGACAGAAGGGTGATGGGGGATGCAGGTGGCTGTTGGTGGAGTGCACAGGGCCCTCTGACAGCTAAGCTCGAGTAACAGGGCTGAGAGAAATGCAACTCCCAGCAGGAGGAAGAGCACGTGCAAAGGCCCCAGGACAGTAATGGCCCTGGCCTGGAAGCGTGGGGACCCGCAGGCTTCCCCGGCCAGGCCCTGCCCTCAGCGCTACCACCAAGAGGTAGGCCGCCTGCCCAGCTCAGACACCGGGCGAGACGGAGCCGGGAGCCTCACGCTCAGCCCTGAGCTCGGGCAGTCCGGTCGACTCAGACGAGGACCCTCCGAGCTACAGAAGTCTCTGCAGGGCTTGAGGGGGGAAGGGACGGGCGAGACAGGTCTGCGGGAAGGCCCGGCTAGCGACGTGGGAACAGGAGCAGACGAGCTGCGTCCGGGTGCAGCCTGTGACCTGGGGAGACACGGAGCAGCTCACCAACATTCTGGGGCTCTGGTGACTGAGTGCACACAGGTGCTGCAGGATGACCCAGGGGCAGGGCCCCCACTGAATGAGAAGCCACGTCTCAGGGTTCAGGGCCATCACCCCGCTGCCTGGGAGACCCAGGCTGGCCGTCCTGCCATGACACCCCGTCAGGTGCCAACAGGGACAGAAACTAGGACATTTTCCTTTTGAAACAACAGGAGATGCGTCCAGTGTCAGGAACGTGGCCACGCGCGGGTCTCAGGACTGAGCACGGCCACGTGCCGTGCAGCAGGCCGAGGTCCTCGCCGCCAGAGCCCCCAGCAGAGTCTACCATCGTCCCCGCTGCACATGAGGATGCTGAGGTCAAAGTCCAGCAACCCCCTGGCCAGGACGTGAGCTGGGCTGGGGCCGCGGGGCTCACCAGGGCAGACCCCCGTACCAACCCTCCGTCAGAGGCAAGCCCGCTTCCAAAGGGAGGTCGTGCTCCAACCTGCTTCCCATCCTGTGCAACCACGACACGCTGCTCTTTCTGGAAGCCAGGTGCCAGGCGTACCAGCCAAGGGGCCACTGCAACCCAGCGCGGTGGGCGGCCCGGGCAGGCGCAGCTCCACACTCGGGCCTGACACTTTCCTGCCTACTGCCTAAGCTCCTGTCCCCCCACCCCCTAGCAGGGCACAGACCCCCGGAGGGAGACAGGACGCTTCCACTGACAAGTTTCTGGTTCCTAACGATAAACTGGAGGCACTGAGTGCACCTGGGTCACGGGAGCGAGGCGGCCAGACCACAGGCAAGCACAGCCGGTCAGCACGAAGCCAGCAACGCCAGCTATAAGGGACCCCTGAGCGCACGCAGCCCAGTGGCAGTATTAGCCCACCCAGCTCTTTGGAGCTCCCCCTCTCCCCCCGCTACCCCACAACCCCGACAGCTCGCCGCCCAGGAGACTCGGGGCCTCTGCCCACGTCCCCCAGGAAGGAGCGTGGGAGCCCTGGGGGCAGAAGCAAGCCTCAGCTCGGGACACAACGGCCACTAAGGGGAGACTGGACACCTGGATCACGCCCGAGATGAGAACGAACGAACCACGGCTCCGGAAACTGGGAGGAACTGAGAATCCAGCGTGGGACACGCTGTCAAGTTCAAAGTAAAACACCACCCACCACCACCAAAAAAGCCACAATACCTACATAAGCGACAAAACAGAAAAAAAAGCTTAAAAATAAAAACAGAGAAAAAATACAAAAAATAAAAACGGAAACAACCTTCGGAGACCACAGAAAGCAGCCTGCGCGCCCCCCACCCCCGCCACGTGTCTGGGAGGGGCCGGGACACCCGACCTGCGGCCCCACCACACCCTCTGGATGCGCTGACGACCGTCCACAGTGGCTGGGCCCTGGGCTGTGGTGTGCGCCCCGCTGCCCAGCGCGCGAGGAGCCAGAGCCGTCCCGCCCCGGGTACGAAGCGCCCCGCCCGGCGCACGGGGCAGACCGGTGCGGCGTGCAGAGCACCGCCCTCCAGATGCTCCGCCTCCGGGGCGTCTTCCAGGCCGCACGCAGTGGCAGTGGCACAAGGCAGGGCCAGGGCAGCTCCGCCTGCTTTCCTGTGCTCTGCGAGATCCAGCCTCCTGATGCTGCAGCCAGCCGTGGAGCCGAGCCCAGGCCCGAGGGCACTGGGCAGGTCTTTGTGATCACAGGCTCGCCCCGCACACCGGGCCAGACACGGCGGACGGACAGCTCCGCACTGCCGCCAGGCCCCCTGCACCACAGGCCAGTGTGCAAACGCCAGCGGCCTTCCCTCCAACCCGGTGCGGGTGCCAGAGGGGGGCTTTCTGACAACGAGCCCAGGTCCTGGAACACCTTCGCTGTGGACGAGCTCCTCGCCTCTCACCCTGTGCAGCTGAACCCTCCCCCCCGCACTCAGCTGACCTCCCACTTGCGCCCTGGGCAGCACGGTCCAGCCACAAGCCCCCAAGGGACGTCCTGGGAAGGGGCCTCCTCCAGGGGCCCGGAGCCAGCAGCGGGGCCAGCTCCGCCACTTGTCAACCCTGGGCAGGGGCCCAGCTCTCCTGCATCGAAGCCAGGGCTCGGGGCCTGTGGGAAGAGGACACACGACACCGGTCAGCATCCACCCACAGAGCGCACAGCGGGCCAGCGCTCCGTGAAGCCCACTTTCTGCCATGTGAGCTCAGAGGCCCGCCTCCGTCCTCTCCTCTAATCCTTCTAAAGTCAGCAGGTACACGCCAGCCTGAGCCCACCGTCTGATTCTCTCAGCAGAACCCAGAGCCCACCGTGCTGTTTTCACATTCAGACTCTGCTCAGCTTCGGTGAACAGGAACACGGCAGAACAAAAACCATCCCATCTAAACAGATACAGAAGCAGCTGACAAAACAATCCAACATCCTCTCATGATAAAAATGAAAAACCAGGGAGTTTCATCATGGCTCAGCCAAAGTGAACCTGACCAGTAACCATGAGGACGCAGGGTCCATCCCTGGCCTCACTCAGTGGGTTAAGGATCCTGCGTTGCCAGGAGCTGTGGTGTAGGTCACAGATGCGACTCAGATCTGGCGTTACTGTGGCTGTGGCGTAGGCTGGCAGCTGCAGCTCTGATTTGACCCCTGGCCTGGGAACTTCCATATGCTGCAGGCGCGGCCCTAAAAAGACAGGAAAAAAAAAAGGAGAAGGAGAAGAACTTAAAGAAGATCTAAATAAATGGAAAGTCACCCCATTCATGGACTGGAGTACTTCATTTCACCACAATGGCAACACTCCCCAAAGTGATACACAGATAAAACCTACCCTATCAAAAAAAAAAAACCTACCCCTATCAAAAAAAAAAAAAACCTACCCCTATCAAAAAAAAAAAACTACCCCTATCAAAAGGCTGGCTGCTTTGCAGAAATTGACAACCAACCCTAAAATTCACATGGAAATACAAAATATCCAGAAGAGCCAAACCACTCTTGGAAGAAAAGAACAAAGTTAGAGAACTCGCATTCCGATTTAAAGACCGACAGGAGTTCCAGTGGTGGTGCAGCAAGCTAAGGACCCAGCACTGCCACCACCGGGGCACAGGCTGCAGCTGGAGCTCAGTTTCAACTCCCGGCCCAGGAACTTCCATGTGCTGCAGGTGAAGACAAAAAGGAAAAAAAAGACTTACTAACAGGAGTTCTCTTCTAAGGATCCGGTGTGGTTACCACAGCAGCTTGAGTTGCTGCCATGGTGTGGGTTCGATACCCAGCCTGGAAACTTTCATATGCCTCAGACAAGGCCCCCAAAGAAGACAGACAGCATGGTATTAGCATAAAATATAGATCGCCGGGGTAGAACTGAGACTCCAGAAAGCAGCCCATACGTCTACGGCCAACTGGCCTTCCCAAGGAAGACAAGGCCGTTCAACACAGAAAGGGAGCTTTTCAACAGATGGTGCAAAGAAGAAATCAGACAGCGGCCTCAAAAGTTAATTTAAAATGGATTAAAGACCTAAAGTCTAAACTATAAAACTCTAAAAAAAATAGGTATGACTCTTCATGGCCATAGATTAGACACTGGTCTTTAAATGTGGTATCAAAAGTACAAGCAAGCAGGAGTTCCCGTTGTGGCTCGGTGGCCCATGAACCTGTGTGGCGCCAGCCCGCGGGTAATGGCTAAGAGCACAGTGTCCAACGTCCACTCCTCCGCTTAGTAAATGTGTGACCACAGGCAAGCTGCTTAACGTCTCTGTGCCTTGGTTTCCTCAACCGAAATCCGGAGATAACAGCACCTGCCTCATCCAGGCCAAAAGTGATGCAGACGCGAGCAAGCGCTCCGTCACGCGGCCTGGCGCTGACACCTCCTAAACCCAACACTTCTGCTCTTTTTGCTTTTTAGGGCCACACCCATGGCACATGGAGGTTCCCAGGCTAGGGGTCCAACTGGAGCTGCAACTGCCAGCTTACACCAGAGCCACAGAAACGCCAGATCTGAGCCACATCTGCCACCTACACCCCAGGTGACCGCAATGCCGAATTCTTAACCCACCGAGCGAGGCCAAAGATCAAACCCACATCCTCCTGGATACTAGTCCGGTTGGCGTCCCCTGAGCCACAGCAGGAACTTCGTACAACCTACGTTTCAGTGCCCGCGCGCTAGAGCCCTAGGAGCTTCCCACCACGAATGCCCGACACACCTACAAGCTGGCAGCAGAGGCCCGTGCCGCCACCTCGGGGCAAGGAGGAGGCCGGTGGGACCCTCGGGGCAGCGACAGGCCACGGGCAGGGGCTTGGGCTATGGGGGCGGAGTCCGGGCGCGGGGGCGGGGCCTGGGGCGGGGCGCAGGTCTTACCATCTCCACCGGCCTTCTCCCTCCTTCTCTGGCCCTCGGGTGGCCTCGCGGCTCCTTTTCCAGTCTTTCCCTCCGGACGCCGCACGGACCCGCTCCTCCTCTCCGCCTCCGCCCGTCTCCGGGCCACACCGACTTCCCTCCTGTCGCTTCTGCTTCTGCAGCCGCCGCACGTCCTTCCCGGGCTCCCGGCGCCCACGCTCCGCGGCCTCTCTCCCCAGCTCTCCATCCCCACGTCTCAGTTCCTTTGCTTCTGGAGCCCCTGCCAGCCCCGTGCTGTCCTTCCTCCTTTTTTTGTCTTTTCTGGCAACCACAGTCTCTGAGCAGTACTCGCCCCCGGCACCGAACTGGTCGCTTCCTTCCTGCCGGGTCCCTGCAGCCCGCGGACCCCTGCCCGCCTCACTCTCACCTGGGAGCCACTTCCTCCCCACCGCCTCTCCCACCTTTCTGGCGTCACGTGCCTTTCCCGTTGTGGACGCCTGTCCCACCACCTGTGCATCTTCCTTGCAGCTCTCAGCTCCTACGTCCCTGTCACCTCCCTGCACAGCCTCCCCGCTGGCTCCCAGCCCAAGGCCCTGCTCGGCAGCCCCCCTCCAGTCCCCACTGCCTTCCTCGGGCACCAGCGCCCCTCTCCGTCTCCCTGCACCTTTCTCCTCAAGCCCCTCCTGCTTTTCCTCTTCTGACTTTTTTCCTCTATTTTTTGTCTGTTTGCCTTTCACTTTCACCCGGTCTTTTTGCTGGCTTGCATCTGCTGGCTGCTGGTCTCCCTCTCCAAGGGTGCCTGGCCACAGCGCCTTCCCGCCGTCCTGCCCGCTGGGCACAGCCTGCAGCACCCTGTCCTCAGAGGTCACCTGGAGAACACCAAGGGCCACCTTCCTCTCGTCGCCAGGGCCTCCTCGTGGCCTCAGAGGGCCTGCAAGGCTGGTCCTGAGAATCACACCTGAAGGCGCTTACCTGGCCTTTTTTCTTGGACAGTTTTTCATGGCTCTGTGTCCTCAGTGGCTGCGCGGTCCGTGCAGACCTACAACACAAAAGCAGACATCAGTCATCAACTGCTGCTCACTTAGAAAGCCTGCCATTTTGAAAACAGAGCGAGAGATTCAAAATAACCTGCAGTGTAGACTACAAAGTCTCTAGTCTTTTTAATGGACTCTTTTCTCTTCTTCACGGCGTACGTGGTAAACAGGAGCAGGGTGTCCCCAGGACCTCTGTGGGCGGGGGGCGACGAGCACAACTCCCGTCTAACACTAACAGCGGCTGGAAGGCGCAAGGGCACCACCGGCACATGTCCTGCGACAGGAGAGCTGCCGGGCCGCGGGGCCCGCCCGCCACCCGCCCCTGCCGCGTCTGCACAACTGCCCGGGACCAGCAATTTAGAGAACGGTCCTTGGGACCTGACCCTGAAGAAGCGCGACATCTTCAGAGACAAATGAGACAGAAAGACCAGACATCACAGGCCTGGGCAGGAAAGGCGGGGGCCCTGGGCCGCCCCCCAAACACCTGCACAGAACAGGCCCTGCGGAGGGCCAGGCACAGGTCGTGAGGACGAGGCAGGCCCAGCCCCGGCGGACTGACCCCCGGAGTCTACTTCACACCCACTAGGACGGCCCCAGCCAACAGGACGGACCAGAACAAGCGCTGACGGGGCGGCTGCGGAACCAGGCCCCGCCCTGGAGACAGCGTGGCAGCCCCTCGGCGCGGTGGAGTCACCACAGCCCAGCGACTCCACTCGCAGGCGGCCACCTGGATACTGTGCCTAAACGCCCACAGCAGCACCATTTACAGCAACCCGAGACAGCCGCCAGCAATGGACGCACGAGCACAAAGGGGACCCTGCTCAGAGGAAAACATCCTCAGCCACAGAAGTGACGGACATGCTGACACACACGCGGCCACGCGGGTGAACCTGGACAACCTGTCAACTGAAATAAGCCAGGCACAAAAGGACAAGTACATGATCTATTTGCATAAAACACCCCAAACAGGCAAATCTGTAAAAATAAAAAACTGATGAGAAGTTGTCGGGGGTTGCTCCCATCGTGGCTCAGTGGTTAACGAACCCGACTAGGAACCACGAGGTTGCGGGTTCGATCCCTGGCCTCGCTCAGTGGGTTAAGGATCCAGCATTGCCGTGAGCTGTGGTGCAGGTTGCAGAGGAGTCTCGGACCTGAGGCTGCTGTGGCTGTGGTGTAGACCAGTAGCTACAGCTCTGATTTGACCCCTGGCCTGGGAACTCGCATGTGCCGCAGGTGCGGCTCTAAAAAGACCAAAAAAAAAAAAAAAAAGCCATCGAGGCCTCGGGAAGAGGGAAATGAGGGGTACAGGTCTTTCCTCTAAGGCGACGAAAATGTTCTGGAGTTAGTGGTGAGGGCAGCGCAAGACTGCGGGCGTGCCCAGTGCCACTGAGCTGCCTGCTCTGAGATGGTTAGGATGATGAATTTTACGTTATATGAATGATCACAAGAAAAACAAGCACAAAAGGGAAGTTTCCTCAAATTTCTGTCATTTTCCATGAAAGAAAAAGAGCTGGAAGAGAACTTCGGGCCCAAGAGAGGTGCCGCCTCGGTGTCACAGTGTCACAGTGTCACAGCACGGGGCGGCACGCTGTGACCTGGGAGCTAGGCCTGGGCCACACACTTCTGTCTGCCTGTCCCAGCGGTTCTGAAACCTTTCAGCAGCGTTTAACGCCGTGACCTTCCGGGGAAACACCCCCCGCCGGGAGGCACGCGGGCCTGGCCCCAGGTGCCTGCTCGGAAGAGCGCCGCCACCAGGGGGCGCCCGGGAGGCCGCCACCGGCGGAAGGTGAGGCGAGGGGCCGGCCCCGGGCAGCAGGTTACCGGAACCGAAACACTGCACCCGCCGACTCCGAGAACACGTCGGATGACGCCGCTCCGCTCCGGGCTCTCAGCCACGGGCTCCATCCAACACTGGAAATACTGCTGAGAACAACATGGCTAAAACTACACGATTCTGATTTTGGTTTTCGTTTTTGTTTTTTTTTTGCCGCACCCCTGGCATGGGGCAGCGGGCAGTGCCGGTGCCTGGCACAGAACTCATGCCACAGCCGCGACTCAAGCTGCTGCGGTGACAACGCGGGATCCTTAACCCACTGCACCACCAGGGAACTCCTCAAACAGCTGATTCTAAAGCTTAGGTCCCGTTCACCACGAACCCACACGCAGATCCTATCATCAAGCCAGGCGTTTGTTTCCAGCGCCAAAGTTTGCAAAAGCGAAACCTACCACGTTTTTTCCATCGGTTTTTTTCTTTGTCCTACTGGACAAAGGGAGCTGTTTACACCATCATCTGACACAAGAAAGTGGTGGAACACAGAGAAGAGCGGGAAGAGAGCTCAGCCCCAACTGCAGGCGGAGGCCCGGTAAGCGGCCTGGAATCTCCTCCCTGAACACAACGGGCTCACACTACTACCTAGTCTATGGTCCCTTCTGACAAGACCCTTTATTTAAAATAAAAACCATAAACAAGAGGAGCGACGGCAGCTGAGGGGGCCGGGCCTCAGGACGGCAGCCTGACACCTCGGCTCTCACAGAAGGTCCAGGAGCTCCATCTCCTGTGCGGCGGCAGCTCACATCACCCGTCACCTACGTAACACCGGATTCCCGACTTCTGCCGGAATGAAAGCAGAGGCTGGAGGGAAACAGGGAACTCAGGCCCCAGGTCCACTGCCGAGGCCGGACGGGACGGGGCGCTGTCACTGCCCCTCGAGCCACCCCAGCATCACCATGCCCACCTCGCCCCCCGCAGAGAAGAAAGGGACGCAGAACAAACCTTACCTGGTATCTTTGGAAACAAAAAACGTACTTTCTTCTCTCAGGCACCGCTACAGGGCACAAGAAAACAGACGGTTTTAGCGAGGGTTGTTTCCACGCGGCAGCAAAGGTTAGAACCTCCACGACAACACCAACGGGGCCGCCACCGTGTGCCCTGCGCACAGCCCCTGGGAGGACCAAACGCGACCCTTGGCAGTGGCCGGGACCGGTCCAGGCCACCGAGACGCCCTCGGCGGGTGGCTGCCTGGTCCTTGGAACTCCGCAAGAGGGAGGTGGCACCGGGTCAGAGCATTCGCGTTGTGCACAGCCCACCCCTCCCAGGGCTGATTCCAAGGCCCAAACACAACACGGGCGCGGCGCACCTCCTGAGGCTGGAGATAAACGTACTCCATGAGAACATGAAGGGCGGATTTTAAAAATTATCAAAACGACATGGATACTAAGAAAGGCTTATGGGTAAAAACAATGAAAACGGTAACCAACTGAAGACTGTAAGTTTAAAAATGGAACCTGAATGTAAATGAAGGATTCAAACCTGCTCTTTGCCACGTCCTTCCGGACTTTTTCGGTTTGGCTCCTTCACTTTCTGTTTCTTTGGGTTTTTTACTTTCATCTGGTCAATATTCTCCCTCTTCCTTTAATTAAAAAATATTTTAATGTGAGTCCCAAGGGAGGAAACGCAAAGCCAACGCTGAAATGATGTCTGGCTCGAAGAAACACAAACGGCACAGAAAAGTGACAGGACAGCCCTTCCCTCCCCACCCCCCCGACACCAGGCTCCTTGCTCAGGGCCCCCTGGGCCGTGTCTGTGTGCACACACTGCTCCCATCCCGTTTTCCACCAGTGCAGAGACGGGGTCCTTACACTCGGCCATTTCAAGGGATGAGGCAGGTCGTTAATTTAAAATCACAATTTGGGGAGTTCCCGACGTGGCTCAGCGGTAACAAATCCAACTAGTATCCATGAGGACATGGATTCCATTCCTGGCCTGGCTCAGTGGGTTAAGGATTTGGCGTTGCTGTGAGCTGTGGTACAGGTCACAGATGCAGCTCAGATCCGGCGTTGCTGTGGCTGTGGCGCAGGCTGGTACCTGGAGCTCCGCTTCAACCCCTGGCCTGGGAACTTCCATATGCCGTGGGTGCGACCCTAAAAAAGCAAAAAAATAAAAGACAAAATAAAATAAAACCACGATTTGCCCAGCAAAGGCCACTTCTCCGCAGAAGTGTTCACTTACCTCGTGCGGACAGCCTCATCCTTCACCAAGAACGGCTTCCAGTCGGATGCGCGACCATCCCCCATCTCCTCTTCTGTATCTGTAACTGTGTGTCTTCAACTGTAAGAAAACACAGAGCTGAGACACATCACAGAGGAGACCAGGGAGGCAGCAGGCCAGTCCTAGAGGAGGTTATCCTGGGCCCACGCGGCTGGGACAGTCCATGGCCTGACTCGCTTGTGGCTGGGGGTCCCGCTGGCTGAGTCTACACCCCAAACACAGCAACAGCTAACTCATCCACCCATAGTCAAGAGAAGCGCAAAGGCACACTGCTCGGGAGTCTCCACCGAATGGCTGTGCCAGTAGGTGCCAGACCTGACCCGCTATTACAGAGTCAGTCTCGGAGTTCCCGTCGTGGCTCAGTGGTTAACAAGGAACCATGAGGTTGCGGGTTCAATCCCTGGCCTCCAACAGTGGGTTAAGGATCCGGCGTTGCCGTGAGCTGTGGTGTAGGTTGCAGATGTGGCTCGGATCCCGCGTTGCTGTGGCTCTGGCGTAAGCTACAGCTCCAATTAGACACCTGCCTGGGAACCTCCATGTGCCGTGAGTCCAACCCTAGATAAGGCAAAAAAAAGAATCAGTCTCTCTAGGAACATTTTTCTACGGTTTCTATGTCATCCTTAAATTTTTAAATACCACAATTAACTACCTTGAATGCAGGCATAAACTTTACTGAAAACAGCCCATTTGCCAACTTTGGCTGAGTGAGTACTCACGGCTTTAGGTACATTAGCCAAAAGGAAAAGGAAAAAAATAAAAGGAAGCTGTAACTCGAGCTGTTACAAGATGAGCACTAGTAGGTAGGTGATAAGAACAGGCAGGCGGATCAGGGCTCAGGTGGACAACCGAGCTCCTAAGGTGGACCTCAGGGCGGCCCCCTGAAAAGGCATGCAACCCGGGGACCCAGCGGAACTGCTCCGGGGAGTGCCGGTCAGCCTCTGGCGCAGGGCCGAAGCAGGAGATCCCCCCGGGCCATCGCTGAGTCCTGCAGAGAAGGGGGACGCGCCCTCGGGCCGTCCCACCTGCAGCTCTTCGAGCCTCGGACCCACAGCTGCTACAGCGACGCCACCACCCCCGCCGCCCTGCAAAGAGGTCCGCGCGTGCGCAGCGTCGCCCCCACGTGCCGCACCCCGACGCCGCGCGGGGGCCGCTGGGAAGGCGGGGCGGTGCAAGTGCGTGGGGGGTGGGGCTCCGCGGCGGGGGCGGGGCGGGGCCTTCACGGCAGGGGCTGCGAGGGGGCAGCGCAGGGCCGAGTACCCCGCTGGAGGTCTTGGCCCAGGTGTACGTGGGCAGGCTGTGGAAGGGCTGGCGGGGCGTGGATGTGATCGAGCAGGCCCTGGGGGCACTGCCAGGTTAGGGAAGATAGCGACAGTGCCATTGCACTTACAGCCACGACTGGCCCTCGATGGGCAGGACCGCTCTCGAGGAAGGAAGGCTTGCAGGAAACTCATTGCCTGGTCCGATGGGAGACGGCAGTGAGGACGGCAGGCTGAGGATCGTGGCAGGTGGGTGGGGCTGTCCTCTGACCCTAAAGCCCCATCGCAGTTAAAGTGCCTAAAAGCACACTTTTGGTGAGAACAGTGGAGACGGTTAAAACATGCTCCTTATTTTACAGTTTGGTGCGTTTGTTTGACGTTATTAAAGATGCCATTCTCCTGCCTTCTTAACAAATGGACGTTAGGTAAATAGCTGCTTTCCTGCTTTGGTGAATAATGGCCAGACGGAAGCCTTCCGTCGCGCCGATGGCCTCACACTGCCAGCTGCGTATGTGATGGCGGCGGCTTTGCATAAAGATGGCATCTAATCTACAACTGCGCCTGGATTTGCTCAGGCCCCACGGAAGCCGAACTCATTTTATTCCAAACGCCACAGGAACGATAACCAAAAAAGGACACCATGAAGGCAACATCTATCATATGCTTCTTAAAAAACCCCACTGTCAGCATCAGTGACAATGGCATTACCGCTCAGTCACTGAGATTAAAAATTAGTCATACGTGGAAAATAGAAACAGGTTTTCAGGGAGAAGGAAGCTTTGGTTCCACTGAATTATGCCCCTTTTTTGCTTGGTAAATAAATGATGCATATTTTCTGATGATATATATTTTTGAGGGTGGCTGTGTCTAGGTGGTCCCGGATTTGGGGTAGGATCTTTGTTGTCTGTTGACTGACTGGGCAGGTGTCCAAAAAATTTTATAAATTAGACCCCAAACCGTCTGAAAGCAAGGTATTCAGTTGTGACATTAGAGTTCCCTCCACCCAGAATCTGAATCTTTCTGCATTAGGTCACAAATGAACGAGTCCTGGGAACTAAGGGTTTTTCTTCTAGATACCACAGGCTGCCCGCGCCCTCTCACCCCTTAAATCTGGTCAAACACGCCCTCCCCGTTCTGTGCAGCCACAGGACGGCTGGAGCCCCTGCGCCCCCCCCCAGGAAGCCCCCTTTCTTTGGCCACCCTCCTCCTCCCTTCCTGAGCCCGCTCGCAGTGGGGACCTTGCTTCCCAAGTCACCGACACAGAGAAACAGCCCACAAG
>PVHT021183679.1:203835-232325 GCA_004024745.2 Catagonus wagneri
CGCCCCTGAAGGTGGGTACTGGACCGGGCCACGCCCCTGAAGGTGGGTACTGGACCGGGCCCCGCCCATGGGAGTGGGTACTGGCCTCGGGCCCCGCCCCCGAGGGTGGGTGCTGGCCTTGAGCCCCGCCCCTGAAGGTGGGTACTGGACCGGGCCACGCCCCTGAAGGTGGGTACTGGACCGGGCCACGCCCATGGGAGTGGGTACTGGCCTCGGGCCCCGCCCCCGAGGCTGGGTGCTGGCCTCGGGCCCTGCCCCTGAAAGTGGGTACTGGCCCAATCAGTGCGCACCCAGGCATCGGCCCTCCTCCAGGGCCCAGGGCCTCCCCGCGTTGGTCTGGGAGACCCCAGGGCAGTGGGGCGCCTGTCCCTCCAAACCAGGAGCTGATCTCAGAGCGCTTTGGCGAGGACGGCGCCTCCTACGAGGCTGAAGTCAGGGAGCTGGAAGACCTGCGGCAGGTGAGTGGGGTCCTCCCAGCCCACAGGTGGAAGTCCAGTCAAGACAGATAGTGGGGCTCTGTCCCCAGCCAGGGCAGCTCCTCCAACACCAGGAAGTTCTGTCCTCTAGGTGCTTCGTCTTGTCCCCCTTCTCGGGCACCCTGCCGGGGCCTCTTGCCCCGGGGCCCTACACTGTCCCCTGGAGTGGCACGTGTGTCCGCAGCAGCCCCAGGGCAGGAGGGTGTGGCCGCGTTCACCCCTAGACGCCAGGGTGCTCCCGTGGGGCTGTGCCTCCAAGGGGGTCCCGGGCCGGGCCCGGCTGGAGTGGTGGGACCCAGGCGACTTCTTCCCGGCAGGCCACGCGGACCCCCAGCCGGAGCGAGGCGGGTCTGGAGCTGCTCGCGGCCTACTACCGCCAGCTCTGCTTCCTGGAGGCACGCTTCGCCTCCCCCGCCAGGAGCCTCGGGCCGCTCTTCCACTGGTAGGGGCTGGGGTGGGCGGGTGCCCTGGGCCCCTCCGGGACTCCCCACTGTCGTGAACTCTGCCCGACACTGCCCAACCCTGCAGGTACGACTCGCTGACGGGGGTTCCAGCCCAGCAGCGGGCCCTGGCCTTCGAGAAGGGCAGTGTGCTTTTCAACATCGGTGCCCTCCACACCCAGATAGGGGCCCGCCAGGACCGCTCCAGCCCCCAGGGCACCAGCCACGCCATGGAGGCCTTTCGGAGGGCCGCTGGTGAGGGCCGCGCAGACCCGGCCCGCAGGTGTCCCCGGCCTCCATGGCCTGTGGCAGAGCCCCGTCTCTGTGGCCCGAGCTGGGGGGTGGGTAGGATGGCGCCCCAGCCTGAGAGGCTCGGCACACCGAGGGGTGCAGAGGGCGCTCCTCCAGCCCGGGCGGGGCAGCCCTGCCACGTGCCTGCGAGCCCCCTCCCCTCCGCAGGGGTCTTCAGCCTCCTGAGGGGGAGCTTCCTCCACGCACCCAGCCCGGACATGAGCCCCACCTGGCTCTCGGTGCTGGAGCAGCTCATGACGGCCCAGGCCCAGGAGTGTGTCTTCGAGGGCCTCTCGCTGCGGCCCCCCGCGGCCCCCCACGCCTGCCTGGCCCAGCTGCACCTGGCTCAGGAGGCCGCCCAGGTGAGGCCGGGAGCCCGCGTCCCAGGAAGACAGGTCCGGCTGCGGCCGCTCGCTCAGTGCACAGCGGGGCCTGGGTCAAGGGTGCGGGCTGGAGCTGAGGGGCCCAGTTGGCTCCCAAAGCCAGCGGCTGTCCTGGGCTCTCCGGGCTGGTCAGGCCCCCAGAGTCCTGAGTCCCTGCTTCTAGGGCAACACTGGGGTCAGGACTGGGGGTCGCGGCCCCTGAGCTCCCCCCCAGCACAGGGCGTGGGGCAAGGCAGCTGCTGGGACTTGGGGTGGCGGCCAGGGGGCTGCCAGCTCTCGGGAGGCCCCAGTCCCGTGTGTGCCAGCAGGTGGCGGCCGAGTACCGGCTGGCGCGCCAGACCATGGCCCAGCCCCCCGCCCGGGACTACGTGCCCTTCTCCTGGACCACCCTGGTGCTCGCCAAGGCCGAGTACTTCCGCGCCCTGGCCCACTACCAGGCGGCCCTGGCCCTGTGCGACAACGGCCCCCGTGAGTGCCCTGCCCCGCGTGCCCAGCGCCTGCAGGGCCCCGGCACCAGTGGCTCACCGCCCTCTCTGACCCCCAGCAGCGGCCGAGGCGGAGCTCCCGGCCCTGGAGCAGGTCTTCCTTGGGCCCCCAGCCCCCTCTGACCCCAGGGCCCCCGCACTGCCCCTGGAGTGGGAAGAGCGCAGGAAGCTGGGTGAGGCGGCCACCAGAGGAGGGTGGGGCTCGGGGGCCCAGGGGCGGGGGAGGAAAGACCCCCTGCACCCTTCACTCCCGGTCCTGGGGTCCCTGGCCTGCCTGGACACCCTTCGCCTGGCGGGTGATGCCCTGGGTGAGGGCAGTGTTCTGGGCGGGCGGGGGCGGCGCGGGAGGCAGCCCTCACCCAGGGCATCGCCCGCCCTCCTCTGGCTGCACCTGGGCCAGGGGCGGTGGGGGCCCGGCCCGGGAGGGCCAGACGGGCCGTGTGTGACGGCTCTGTCCCCGGCAGGCAAGGCCCACCTGAAGCGGGCCATCCTGGGCCAGGAGGAGGCGCTGCGGCTGCACGCCCTGTGCCGGGCACTGCGCAGGGTGGACCCGCTGCAGGTCCTGCTGGCCCAGGCGCTGCGGCGCTCGCTGGCCAAGTACTCGGAGCTCGACCTCGAGGACGACTTCTTCGAGGCCACTGAGGCCCCTGACATCCGGCGTGAGCAGCCAGGCCCCTGGGGCGCGTGCGCTCTGGCCAGTCAACGCCCAGGCCCCACGCAGCTGGGAGAAGCCCACGGGGCGGTGGCGCCCCGGCTCCTCCTCGCCTCCCTCCCCGTTCCTGGTTCCTGCCCCCGGGGTGGGGGGCGGGGAGCAGAGACACCAAGCCTCGCCTGGGGCTCCTGCTTGGCGGGAACAGCTGGGACCCGGGGGTCCGCGAGGGAGCCAGTGTGCACACGCTGTGCCTGGGGTCACCCACTGCGCTCCGGCCGAGCGGCACCCGACCGCATCCCAGGGCTCTGGGGCCGTGAGCCTGGGGCTCAGCCCTGCCCTTCACCTTCAGCCAAGACGCAGCAGAGGCCGGAGGCCAGAGCACCCAGCTTCTCCCAGGTGAAGGTGGCTGATATCTTCCACAGGCTGGTGAGCGCCCCTCCCAGGCCACCCCTACCCTGGCTCTGCCCTCCACGGTGGCCTCCCCCCGCCGCAGCCCCTGCGCGGCCCCGTGGGTTTCCGCCCAGGATGTAGGGACTGGGCCGGGGCTCCTCCAAGTGCGGCAGCCCAGCCAGGCCTCTGACCTCTGACCCCTGACCCCCCCCAGGGGCCCCTGTCCGTGTTCTCAGCCAAGAACCGCTGGCGGCTGGTGGGGCCCATCCACGTGGCCCGAGGAGAGGAGGGCTTCGGCTTCACGCTGCGGGGAGACGCGCCCGTCCTCATCGCTGCGGTGGTTCCCGGGGGCCGGGCTGCGGTAGGCGCCTCACGGGGCTGAAGGCGTGAAGTGGGGGTGGGCCTGGCCAGAGGTGAGGGGCCCGTGGAACTCCCGTCTCCCCGCAGGCGGCCGGCCTGAAGGATGGCGACTACATCGTGGCCCTGAACGGGCAGCCGTGCAGGTGGTGGAAGCACGCGGAGGTGGTGGCCCAGCTGAAGGGCGTGGGCGACGAGGGTGTGAGCCTGCAGGCGGCGACGCTGCTGCCCAGTGCCGAGCCTGGCCCGGTGAGCCCCGGGCCCGGAGGGGCCCCTAACTCCTTGTCCCAGCCCGGCCCTGGGCCTCCCCCCAGGCCCCAAACATCCCAGAGGCTAGGACGTAGGTGGCCTTCCCGGTAGCTGCCTGCTGTGCCTCTGCCTCCACCTGGCGGCAGCTCCTGCCCGACGGGGCCCCGGCCCGCCCGCAGCCGGCCCCTCACCGTTGGAGGCTCGGCCAGAGGCACTGCCGCCAGAGCCCTGTCCCGCCAGCATGGCCGCCCCTGACGTGTCACCCCCTCGCCCCTGTCCCACGCACCAGGCTGGCTAGGCCGGGGCTGCTGACAGTACCTGTCTCTGTCCCGAGCGCAGGGGGACCGCCGGCCGGCCCTCGGGGGGCTTCTGAGGAGCCAGAAGGAGTGCGGCTGGGAGACGCCAGTGCCCACACGAGCCAGCCCCAGGCCCCTCCTTGGCTGGGGTTGCAAAGCCAGGAGAGGCAGGCCTGAAAGGCGGCTGTCTGCAGCCCCCCAGCCCTGAGCTGCCCGCTGCCCTGGCCCTCAGGGGCGCCCAGGGTGGCGGTGACGGGCTGGACTCCGCCTGGCTGGGACCAAGGACCCCGCTTGTGCCTTCCCCCACCTCAGAAGACCTTCGGGCCAGTTCGCTGTCCCACCCGGTGCCAGGGCTGCCCATTAAAGCCAGTGTCAGATGAGGTGTGTCTGAGCCCAGTGCTGAGGGCCACGTACCAGAGCCACACGTGGGAAATGCCACAGTCACCCTGGACACTGAGCACCAGGGTCAGGAGGCCGCCTCTGGGCTGCCCCATCCTCGTGTGCCCCGGGTGCCCACTGGGGGAGGGCGGCTTCGGGGGGCGGGGGCGCTACTTCTCTGGGACCCTGAGGGAGCCGTCACTGCAGCCGGGGTGTCGGCAGCTCCCAAGGCCTCAGCCGAGCTCTGCCTCTCTCCGCCGCCCCCCAGGCTGCCACTCCCTGTCCACACCCTCCTTGGGGGTTGGGTGGGCCTGAGCTGGGTCCTCAGGGACTCCGGAGCAGCCTCAGCTCCTTCCTGCCTCCTCGCGGTGGCCTGGGGCGCCCAGGCACCACCTCCTCTCCGAGTGGGGCCTCGGCCAAGGCCCAGCACCGCCAAGGCGCCTCCTTTCCCCGTCCCTCTGTGCACAGAACGGGAACCGCCCTCGCCTGTTCCTCCTGTCCCCTCGCCCTGGCGGCCCTCCTTTCCTGGGTGGGGGTGCAGATGTGACCCAGCCCGCACCTGCCCGCCTGCCGGCCGCCCCCGCCTGTCCCTGCCCTGCAGTCCCGGGCCGTGTCAGTGAGGCCGGCTCATGCTCCCGCACCAGGCCCAGCCCACCCTGCCCCTGTGGCACCAAACTGGGTTCCTCAGACTGAGCCTGGGCGCGCACGCTGCGGGTGGCAGAGGCGCTTAGCCCTGGATCCCAGACCTGAGGCTCAGACTTGGCCCCAGGGCTGGGGGTGCCCTCGCCAGGTTGGGGCGGGGTTCCTGGTGGCCACCAGGGGGCAGCCGCTGCCCGTTCAAGCGGCCGCAGGAGACAGGGTCTCTGGGCAGCACAGTGTTGGGGCGGGGCGGGCAGCTGGCCCAAGAGAGCAGCCACTTCACCCTCCGTGGGGTCCCCATGCTGGAGCAGGCTGGCCACCACCACGTCCCTGTAACTTCAGCACAGCTGGGGTGAGGCGCGAGTGGGGGTGAGTGACGAGGGAATGCGGCTTTCCGACCGCCTGAGCCCGGCGACAGGGCATCCAGGTGCCCCCGCCCCCACTCCTCCTGGGAGAATGCCCCTATCAGCAGAACCGGCCAAGGTCACCTCGCCACTTATTAATTTGATTAATAAACCTGTGCGTCAAGGAAGCCATTACGCGCTAATCAGGGGAGACAGGCCGGCAGGCCCCGTCCAGGAGGACCCAGCGACTTGCCGCCTCCGGCAGCTGATCTGCACCCGGGGGGTGAGCTGCCACCTGCTCCTGCCCCGCCTGGGGGGAGGCCCCTTCCCCAAAGCCCAGGCCCCCTCCCGATGTGGGCAGCCTGCGTGCTCCCATCCCAGGGCCCGGCGTCGAGGGGTGCCCCGGCTCTCCTGGGAGCACTGGGCCCCCTTTCCAGATGGAAAGCAGACCGGCCTGTGTCCCACAGGGCCAGCCGTGGCCTCTGCCCGCTGAGGCAGCCGTCCCTGGAGGGGGACTGACTGCCCACACCTCGCACACGGGGATGGAATGGACCAGCCCATCCAGCCCTCCCGGCCTCGCCCTAGTGCCCCGACAGCTGAACTGGCAGCTGGCGGCGGAGTCCTGGGCTGGCTCCGGGACGCCTCGGGGAAGAGGTCACGACCGCTGAGCCTGGCAGGACCCTCGGTGGTCAGTCACGGCCTGCCCCCACCCTAGGGACAGTGCTGCACCCCCTTGGGGCCAGGACTGAGAACAAGAGGGCGGAGGCCTGGCACAGCTGCTTTGCAGGGGGTGGCTGGGCTTGTCAGCGCCTGGCCTGGCCCGGAGTGAAGCAGACGGCTGAGGGGCACCCGTGGGCCTGGCCGGGGCTGGCTGAGGGCTGAGCCCTCTTCCTCACCAGCCGGCTCAGGCGTCCTCACCGCGTGGGTGTGTGCGCATGAGGCCGTGTGTCTGCCTGGCCTGTCCACGCTCTGACACGTCTGGCAACTCTGGTCTCCCGGCCGGCCTGCCCGCACCGGCGCCGAAGCCCCGCTCTGCCTGCAGTCTGGGCACTCGGACCCACTCGGCCTCCTGCAGACGTGGCCGCACCTTGGGTCACGGCTTCGGTCCCCCACTTTCCGGTCCACACATCTCCGTTGTCACTGTCACAGCTGGACAGAGACCGCACTAGCTCATCTCCAAGCCCCACGGATACCTGGGAGTCCTACCCATGTGCCCCCGGGGAGGGCCAGGAGCTGCCGACACTGCCCCCGTCCCACCCAGCACAGGCGGCCCCAAGGCTGGGGACAGCGTGGGCTGCGGGCCTGGGCACTGATGCTCCAGGATGCACCTGCACACACGTCCCCAGTGAGGCCTGTGCCTCTGCCCCCGGGGAGTGCCCGCGCCCCCTCTCATTTTCCAGAGCGGCCGGCAGGGAGCTCAGGGTGAGCGCACGCTGTGAAGGTTTTGCTTTGCCAACAGAAAACTGCCTGAGAGGGGAAAAGGCAAGCTCCGTTTTGCTTGGGTCAGCAGCCAGCCCGGCACAGACGAATGTGCGGAGCGGAGCAGGCGGAAGGGGGCCCCAAGGCGGAGGCGGCGGGGGTGGGGAGCAGTGATCACGGGAGGGGGGCCAGCGGAGAGCGGATGCGAGGACTGGGGACCCCTCCTGGCTTCCCCGCCCCTCTCCATTCGCTGCGCCCTGGGCGCCCGCCCCACCCCCACCCTCACCAGCCCAGCCGAGGAACCTCCAATGCCAGGGGCCTGGATCAAAGTCATGCCCCAGCTGGAACCCCACTAACCGTGGTCCCCCCTCTGGTGGTGCCCACCGCCACCCGCTGGACACTGGCCCCTGGGCTGAGCCCACAGGAGGCAGCAGCCTGAGGTGACAAGACGCCCAAAGCCACACAGCCACTGGAGGGCCAGCCAGGGTGGTCCCAGGGCCCTGGGGACCCAGAAGTGGGGGTGTGGAAGGCGCAAAGCGAGAGGAGCTGCTGTTCCCACCCGAGCTCCGGGAGAGGGTTGATCCGGGGCACAGGGTGAGCGTAGGCTCTGGGTGGGAAAGCTGAAGCTGCTGCCCGACCGTGGAGGGCTCAGAGGGCCCCCAAATACACCCCCAGGACCTGTGAATGTGCCCTTGTCAGGAGAAGGAGGCTGCGGGTGGGACGGGGTCCAGGTCCTGGTAGCCCGGACGGGCCCTGAACCCACCGGCGCGTTTCCCAGTAAGAGCGGGAGGAGGGGCGGCGAGACGGCGGACAGAGGGCAGGGCACAGGCCAGGCCAGGGGCCGCCAGAAGCTGGAAGGGACAAGCAGGGTCCCCCTCCAGCCTCCCAGGGGGCACCGCCCTGCCGACCACTCGATCTCAGACTTCTGGCTTCGAGAGCCCTGAGGACCCAGTCCTGCGGTGAGCCCCGTTCGCGGTCACCTGTTAGAACGGCCTCGGGAAGCCGGCCAGCGCCCCCATCCAAGTCCCCGTGTTTCTGGGACTCAGTCTGTCCTTCCGTAGGATGGACAGGACCTGACAGGGCCTCAGGCATCGGGCCAGTGCGGCTCAGCCAGGCGCCCACGCGGAACGAGCTCCACTAGTGCCCCCCGCCCCTGGAGCACGAGGCCGGGCACTTGGTCGCAGTGGCCCGAAAGCGGGCCTCTCCGGCGGCCCAGCAGCCAGACCTCCGCCACCCTCGGCCTGCAAGAACTGGGGCTCAGAGCCTTGCGTGACTGGCCCCCAGGCGGCTGGCCTTTGAGGACACTGGCCACCACCTCTCAGACTGGGTCCCGAGCGCTGCCTCCGGTGGGCTCCGCCCGGGGGAAGAGGGAGGCCCCAGCCCAGGCCCGCGGGGCTGCTCGGCCTCCATGGGGCAGCCTGGCCAAGCCCCCGGCGGCGCGTGTTAGGGGGCCTGAGGCCGGGAGTGGCCAGGCACCCGCTGAGCTTCGCCGGGTCGCCCTTGAGCACGAGCTTCTCGCCTGGGAGGAGACAGACCCGAAGACCTAGAAGGCTTGGCGGGGAGCATCCTCGGGGGCGGAGTGGAGACGGCCCGGGTCAGGGTCAGGGGTCAGTGTGGCTCTCAGGCGGTGAAGGAGCTGGACTGGGGCCCGGAGGTGGAGGCCGCCAGGCTGGGGTGGGGCTCGGGGGGGCTCAGCCGGCTCCAGACCCCGAAGAGCACGGAGCAGGGTGGTGGCCGCTGTGGCCGGCAGGTGACCCAGGGGCCCCCCGCAGCCAGAGGCTCTCCAGGGTGGATGTGAGCTTTAGCTGCCGCTAAGGCCGCTGGGTGAGGGTTAAAGGGACAAGGCTGGGGGCCCACCCGGAGGTGCCCACTTGATGCTGCCGCCCTGGCAGGGTGAGGGCAGCCCAGGGCGGGGAACCCAGGGCGTGGGTTTAGAGCACGGTCAACCCCCACCGGCCGCCGTGAGCCTCCATTTCCCAGCACGAGGGGTGCAGGCCTGGCCCCATCTCCGGGAGCAAACCCGCAGCTCTGCCCTCTGCGGCCACCTGCCTCCTGGTGCGCGGGAAAGGAGAGCCGCCGTCAGGCCCCTGGGACCCCGCCCCTCCCGGCAGCCTCCTCTTGGGTCCCAGCCCGCCTCTCTGCCCGGCCAGTCTGCTGAGACGGGGTCCCTCGGCTCACAGCCCAGGAGGGACAGGTGAGGAGCAGAGGACAGCGACCTGCCTAAGTTCTCAGGGACCAAAGCGTACGCAGCACTCGGTCCTGTCGCGGCCTGTGCCTCTGACCCGCTGGCCCCAGCCCTGGCCCCGCTGAGGCCGTTCCCCAAGCCCACCAGCTGAACCGGGTCCAGAAGCCCCCTCTGCGCATGAGAACCCCACTGCGTCCCCCCTCCCCTCCCCTCCTCCTCCCCCTGCGCGCAGTGGCACTTGGCTCCAGGGCCAGGTGGGCCTGCGGAGTGGGGTGGAGGCAGCATGTGTGGGAGGAAGGGCGGACGGGCCTTCAGAGGGGACGCGGAAGGCCGGGCAGAACGGCCCAGCTGAAGCCCAAGGCCCCGCTTGCCAGGGGCTGTGCCTGCAGACACGGAGGGTGCCCTGCTCCCAGCCCCCAGAGAGCGTCCCTACCTGTGAACTGAGAGCCCTGCGGGGGCGGCGGCGGCAGAGGCCGGGGCCCAGTCACTCCCTCCTCTAGGACATTGGCTGTTGACCCGGCCGGTTTTGGGGACAGCCCAGCCACCAGGGGCTCACGCACGCACAGCCGCGTCCTCCCACGCCACGCCGACCCGGGTCAGCCGCTCGGCCCACGCGTGCGCACACAGGAGTGCAGGCGGACGCCAGGGCCAGGAGGGCGGGGTCAGCAAGATGGCCCCTCCCACTTCCGGGATCCACACCCAGGCACGTGGGCCTTCAGACAGCGGAGCGAGGCGGGTCTCTGCCCGCCCGCGGCCCCACCCCTCCCCTCCCCTACCGAGACCCTCCTCTGCCACCTGCTCCACGTGCCCCCTTTCTCCCGCCCACAGGCAGACAGTAGCAGCTCCACCTGTCCTTTTTTTTTTTTTCGTCTTTTTGCTTTTTCTAGGGCAGCACCCGCAGCATGTGGAGGTTCCCAGGCTAGGGGTCTAACAGGAGCTGTAGCCGCTGGCCTTCGCCACAGCCACAGCAACGCGGGATCCGAGCTGCATCTGAGACCTACACCGCAGCTCACGGCAACGCCGGATCCTTAACCCACTGAGCAAGGCCCAGGATCGAACCCGCGATCTCATGGTTCCTAGTCGGATTCATTAACCACTGAGCCATGACGGGAATTCCCAGCTCCACCTGTCTTCATCCACACCGATTCCATCGGCAGCCTCTCCACCTGCCCCCCATGCCCAGGGCCACCAGCGTCTCCCCAATACTGCATCGCTGTCACCTGACTAGCAGCCCCACCATGCCATGGCCAGTTTCCACATCAGTGTCAGCACCACCTTGGTCCCAAGCCCTCCAGTCACACGACACGCTAGCTTTACAAGCCTCTGGCCAGGGTCCCCCTCACCATCGTTCCTTCTGGACAGAGGACGGGTTGGGGCTTGTTGGTGTTGGGGTGATGGCAGTAGCGGCCACAGCTAGCCCAGGATCGGGTCTGGAGAGCCAGCAGGACCCCACTCAGCCAGCCGCCCTGAGGTGGGCTCTGGGCACTGAGAGGTCAAGCCAGGCCCCGGCCTTGGGGAGGTGACCATCTAGGGGGCCAAGACAGACATCTCAGGACAGGGACAGAGCCCAGAGAGCCTCACCCCTCTCCCCAGTCTCATGTCGGTCCCTCCATGGACAGGTCCCTCCTAGAAGGAGGGTGCAGGAGGCAGCTTGGCAAAGAGGCAGGATGGAGCCAGGCAAGGCCAGGGTGCCCCCGGTGGGACTGTGGGGGCAGGGCCTCCGTCCCTGGGGAAGGCACAACCACAGAGCTGCACCCCACCCTCAGGAACCCCACCCCACCCCACTCCCACTCCCAGAGGGCCCCTGGTGGCCTGGACCCTGAGGACCAGAAGGGGAGCCATGGGGTCCCCTGGGGGTGCCTGGGCCAGGTGCTTCCAGGGGGGCCAGCAGGTGTGGGTGGTTCAGCTCAAGGCAGAACCACGGACTGGGGCTGCCAATAGGCACAAGGGGCCTGTCAAGGGAGCTGCCGGGCACAGTCTGGGGCTGGAGGGGGAGGGGCCTGGGGGGTCACCCGAAGCCCTGGAAGAGGGTGGTCAGGCAGCCTGGAGACCCTAAGAGAAGGCTGGGAGGACAGTGTCAGGGGGAGGTGGGAGGGGACCAGGGGGCCACTGTCCCGGAGAGCAGAGTGGGAGAGTGGAGGACAAGGAAGAGGTCAGCTCCCTCCCGGCCCCCAGGCCAGCCAGGTCAGCCATGAGGGTTGGTGGCTGGAGCTGCAGGCCCCCGCGGCCCTGAGGTCTCCTGGAGGATCAGGTGGGCCGGGGGCCAGGCGGGGCAGGCCGGGCCAGAGGCCTGGGCAGGGCCGGCTCAGAGTCAGCCCCTCCGGGGTCAGAGCCCTCGTCTCGCCTTGCGGCGACCAGGAGCCCTCCCGGGGGTGGGGGTCCTGCCTCAGCGTCGCTCGTCCGGGGCTCACCCGTCATCGTCTCTGTCCCGGGCGGCTGTGCCCTCTCCGCCCGCGGCCCGCGGCCTGTGGAGGTCTGTGGGCGCCTGGCCGAGGCCCTCGCTCGGAGAGGCCTGTGCGTAACACAGCACTTACCTGGGGCGATGGACAGGCCCCAGGCTCCACGCCGCCCGCCCTGCGCCCCTGGACGCGTGAGCCAGACGTGCATTAAGACGAGAGTGACTTATCGAGCTGTCAGGGGGAGCGTTTTAAGACAGAATTATAGGGAGAGGAAAAAGATTTTTACCAAATTAATGAAAAATCAATCTGGCCTCAAAAATCCATTAGCCTTCATAATGCGCCGGTTACAGGCCGAGCCACACAATCCAACAGCGACTGTTAAATACGGCAACCCTCCCCCACTCATCGCCCCACGGTGCTTACTTCTGAGAATGACACCTGCCGCCTCCACCCCGCGGCGTCCTGCCCCAGAGCTGCTCGGGGGCCCCAGCCCTGGGCCGCTGTCCGGCCGAGTCAGCCGCTGTGTCCCCCAGCACAGACGGGGGCCCCCTAAGACTGCGTAGGGTAGCGGCATGGGCGATGCTGGCCGCTGCTGCTGCTGGTGTCCACGCCGCCGGCCGCACAGGCAGAAGGCCGGCTGTGGTGTCGCCGGGCTGATCAGCATGACCCACGTGGCCACAACGGTCAGTGTTGCCGGCGATGGTGGAGACAGGCCGGTGCCTGGAGCAGGGAGGCCGCGGCCAGGAGGCCAGTAGCTGTGGTGGCGACTGTGCCGAGCTGCTGACGGGAGGAGCTGGGCCCTTGAGGAGGCTGCGGGTGCCTCTCCCAGGAGCTGGCTCCCTGCAGAGAAGCAGGCGCGGGCCTGACCCCCTCCCGAGCGCGTGGGGCGGGCAGGAGGCCTCGGGGCTCTGTCACTCCGCGGAGGCCACAGGGCCGGGAACAGCGGGCGGGTCCTGGCTGCCAAGGAGCCTCCTGCGTCGCTGAAGGCGGAGGCCGGCCCGAGGGTGGGCTGTCCCCAGACCCCTGCCCGACACGGCGCCTGCGCTCGGCTGGGAGGCGGCGCTGACTGATTTCCCGTTAAACTGGCAGATCTTTTCCCTCGCTCCTGGAATCCTGCCTTAAAATCCCTGCTCTGACGTCTGCACTCGTCCATCACCCGCTCCCTCTGACCCTCCTGTCACCTTGTCACCACCTCCCTGGAGCGGCCCCCTGGGGCCTGTACTCAGGCGGGCAGGACCCCAGGGAAGCCCAGCGCCCAGCGGGCGGCCCCCTCACCTGGGCCCCTCCTTGGGCGCCCTGCCTGACCTGCTGTGGTGACGTCACGTGGCCTCTCCCTTCTGCCCCTGGGCCAGCCCGACCCTCGTTTGACGGTCTTTCCTGGGGCCGCGACTCGCGGCTGCCAGCCTCCTGAGTCCTCCTGGGGTCTGCTCACCTCACCTGTTCGTTCTTTCATTCACGCACGTCCCGTGCCCTGGGGTCCTGCTGGCCAGTGCCGGCTGCCCAGAGGGGCTTGGTCCCGGGGCCGCCCCAGGAGCAGGTGGGCGGCTGGAGAGGGCATTGGAGAGGAGGGCAGGGAGGATGGGGGGGCCAGCCAAGGGGTGGGTTTGGGGGAGAGGAGGTGCTGGCCTGGGCATGGGCCTAAGGGTGCGGGTGGAGAGCGGTGTGGGGGCCGGTCCCGGGGCAGGACGGAGCCTGGACGAACGCCTCAGTCCCTGCGCCCCTTCACTGGCCTCCGGGGCTGGCAGGGGATGGCCGGCAGGGACCCACCCCGGGGTCCTTCCGCCTGCGTGGCTGTGGGGACCCACAGCCCAGAGGCCACCAGCACATGGGACAGTGGGCGGCACCAGCTCCCCAGCCCCGCAGCTCACGGGCCAGCCGGGCAGTCTGCTCCGCAGCCCGCCGGCCCCTCACCCAGACGTCTCGCTGGGGCGGCTGTGGTCTTGTGGATCGAATCCCAATTCATTAGCGGTGCAGCTCGGGCAGGCGGGTAGCTGCGGGCAGGGGCCGAGGCCCTGTCTGCGGGTTCCCAGGTGGCCCGGCCGCCTGGCTCCAGAAGCTCCCAGGCCCCACCAAGCGAACCTGCTTCAGATAATCAATTCGAGGACAGCGCGTGCCAACCCTGAATCAGACTGCGAGGGCGGCCCAAGGTGGCCTCTGCGGGCAGGGGCCCAGGCCCAGCCCGGCCCTTTGTGTCCCGGTGTCTCTGCCGCTCCCCTTCGTCTCTGGGCTCCTCTGGGGTCTCTGCTCCCCCGCCCCTCCCCCACCAGTCTCAGGTGCGGCCTCTGCTTCCCCAGGCACAGGTGCTGCCCCTCCTCCCTGCAGCCCCCACGCCAAGCCCGCAGCTCCCCTTTGGGGCACCTGTCTCTTCCCCGGGTCTGTAACTTCCCCACCTGCGCGGGTCTGGGGCGCCCAGGACCAGCCAACCCAGGAGGGAGCCGGGCCCCGGTCAGCGGGCCCCTCGGAAGAGCTGGCACGTGCTCACTAGGGTTCAGAGGTCACAGCTGGGTTCCTGCTTTGCCCGGCCAGGGTCCCCCAGCCCAGCAGGAAGGACAGTGCGCCAGGGGTGTCCTGAGCCGCTGTCAGGCCCAGAGGAACGCCAGCTGCTCGCCGACGGCCAGACCTGGGTTCTGCCCCCTGGGACCACGGAGGCTGCCCCGGCCCTCGGGCTGGACCAAGCGGAGCATGGTGGGCGCGAGGAGGGCTGTGTGTCTCCGCCCCTGTGCCCCCCCCCAGGAGGCTGCACTGGCAGCCCCCACCTCCCCCAGGGCCCAGCCGGGCCGTCATCCGTCAGATCAATGGCCAGGACGAGGGCCAGGCACATTCCGACATCCTGTGCCTGGGACGGATCTGCTGACCCAGGCCGGCCTGTCAATAGCAGATCACCCCGCCCCGAGCTGTCCTCAGCCCCCCAGGGACCCCGGCCGGATGACGGCCAGGCCCCGCAGCCACCTCAGGGGCCCGGCCCTGAGAGTGAGGTGGGCAGGCGGGCGGTCAGCTGGAGGCCTCGGGCCTCTCCCTCTCCCCACTCCTCGCTCCCTGGTGGCCCCCAAGGCCCCGCAGGCTGGGCCCCCGAGGCTGCCCGGGCCTCCGCCTTGCCTCCCTCCCGGCTCCGGCAGGGCTTGGGAGAGCCGACCTCTAACGTCTGAGGCAGTGGCTGTCGAGCGGAAGGGCCTGGCAAGACCTCAGAACCTACCAGGGTTGGGGGCTGGGGTCCCGGGGAGGGGCCCCTTGGCCAGACCACTCCCAGTCTGGAGGATTTGAGGAGGCAAACTGCCCCAGGCGGTGGGGGCCGTGGAGGGTGAGCCCCCAGCCCGGGCTGTCCCAGGAGGAGCCAGACGGTCCTGTCTGGAGAGGGTCCGCGCCCACTCGCTCTTCTGAAGAGAAGGAGCCTGAGCTCCCACCCAGCACGCCCACCACGCCCTGCACGTCCGCGGGCGGCCCCGGCTGGGCAGACGGCCGGCGAGGAGCGGGTCATGCCAGGGCAGCAGGGCCGTGGGGAATGGGCAGCGGGGGTCCGCGGCCGGGGCCCCTGGACCACCAGGCCCGTGGCCCCCGCCCGCGCCCCCTCCCTGCCCTGCCCCCCCTTCTCACCTTCACTGGTTCTTGTTCACCTGCGCCCCCCGGCCCCGGCCTCGCTCCTCCCTTCCCCTGACCCGGCCCCCCAGGCACGTCCGGATGCAGAAGCCCCAGTTCAGCTCCAAGGCCCGCGCGTCACTGACCGAGCTCTGCCCAGTGACAGTTCCCACGGCCCCAAAGCAGAGGCGTGGGGGGGCGTGAGAGCTTGAAACCCAGGTGCCCCATCTCGTAGTGTCTACGTCTGTGTATTTTGTAACATACGTGAGACATCGTTCAGCCGAAAGGTAAATGTAAGTAAGCCAGCAAGTCAATACTCTTGGGACTGGTTTACTGACCCTCCCGGGGCCTGGAACAGCTGGTCATTCAGCTAGCACCCCACCCGAGGGGCCGGGTCAGGGGCCAGGCGGGGGTCAAGGACCCCATATTCCATGCACAGTACTAGGATGGACTTACAAAAGGGAGGTACAGTTCTGCCTGGGGAGGGGCACTTACAAAGGATTTTGAGGAGTGAATAGGAGTTCTCTAGGCTGACTGAAGAGGCTTGAAACAGCCTGGTGTGGGAAGGGCGGAGTGGAGTGGTGGGCTAGGGGGACCCCAGAGGAGGGCTGTGGAACACAGCAGCAGTCAGGAGGTGGCTCGGCCACCATGTGGGTTTAAAGAGTTGTTGGGAAGTGTCTTGGAACCCTGACACAGCCTCTCGGGTTCTAGGGGCTGTGTTTGGGCCTCTGTTTTAGTGCCCAGAGAGGTTCAGAGAACTGTCCAGTGTCACACAGCATTTGGGCAGCGTTGGTGGTCCTGGACGCTCACCTGTGGGCCTGCTTGGAGCAGTTTGCTGGGCTCGGACTGGGAGTCCCGGGGCAGGCCCGGCCTCCGCCATGCTCCCCGCCGTGGGCGATGGCGCCCCGCACGCCCGGGGCGGCCCCTGTTCTCTGCCCTGGAGGGAGTCTGCGAGGGGGCTGCGTCAGCCGCCCCCAGGACTGACCGCTGTGGGGGCTGGAAGTTACCTGTTCTTGGAACCGGCGTTTATGATATTCCTAAAGAGGACAGTCAGTCAGCTCTCCCGGAACGTGGCCATGTTTCTAACTCGGAGACAAGCAGTTTTATACACCTCGGAAAAGACACCGGGTGGAGCGATGGCTGAGCGAGCCGCCCTCCAAATCCCCTCTGGGCAGGCAGCCTGCCGCCCCCCCGCCCGGCACCGTCCGCGCTGCCGCTGCCGGGTCAGCAGCCCCCGCCTCCTGCTCGCAGGCCCTGCGGCCGTGACCTCTGGGATGCTCGCGGTGGCCAGCCCCGGACGGAACCGCTCCTTATGCCCAGTCTCAAGTGCCCCTGCCAGTGTCCCCTGCCCAGGCCCAAGGACCGCCCCCCACCCCCATCCTGTAGAGCAAGCTCGCGGGTGACACGGGGACATGGTAGGGAGCGGGCCCGCCCAGGGCTCAGGACAGGCAGGCCTGGGCGGCAGGCGGGGGCGGCGGGGCCAGGGCACAGCCCGAGAGCTGAGAGCTGGCCTGCTTCTGATCACCCCGCACTAGCCAGGGTCAGTGAGAAAATGCCCCCCTGCGCATGGCCCGTCCCGGCCCGGAACCCCCACCCCCATCCCCGCCTGTGCCCCCAGGCCCCTCAGCCACTACCACCCCTCCGAGGACAGTCCCCACATCAGGGCCTGGCTAGCGCAGGGACAAGGGCTTGCGAGGCCGTCACGTGGACGCCCCCCCACCATCCACGAAGGGGAACCAGGGGGGGACGGTGAGACCACGGGACACGGGGCAGTGGGTTGTTGCTGTTGCTGTAACTGTGTTAAAATACGCTGTTCGCCATCTTAGCCATCCTCCCACGCCCAGCTCGGCGGCGCCGAGCGCGTTTACGCGGCCGGTTCACCGCCTGCGGCTCCAGACCTTTTCTTCTCCCGGATCTGAGACTCTGCCCGCCTCAGACAGCAAGCCCCCGACCCCTCCTGCAGCCCCAGCCGCCCTCCTCCCTCCGGTCCCTTGGGCCTGGCTGCTCCATGGACGGCCAGCAGGGCCCTGCAGGGCTTGGTCCCCCTGCGCTGGCGTCTTCCACTCAGGGACGAGCCCTCCAGCCTTGGCCACGTCGTGGGGTGTGTCCCCGAGGTTTCCAAGGAGGGCAGGTCTGCCTGGGCCCCGCAGGTTGGGGGCTGGGCCCAGCCCGGGAGGACCCCTCGGGCCGGCAAGGGCTCGCAGAGGAGGCGCGGGGGAGGGGCAGCCACAGGGGTAACTACCTTCCAGCAGCAAATTGATGTCTCCAGGCAGCGGCCGAGAGGGTTTTTAATGGTCCCTAAAGCCCTCGGTCGGGCAGCCGGCAGGCAGCGCTGAGCTCAGCATCGCCCGTGAGCCTGGGAGGGGCCCACCTCTGCTCCCCCCCGCCCCCCCCCCCCCCCCCCCCCCCCCCCGGGGCCACCGGAACCTGCCAAGGCCCGGGGGCAGAGCCCTGTCCCCTGGGTCTGCAGACCCCAGCGCTGACCCCTGCCCGCGGGGCCCTGCTGGGGGCAGGGACAAGTCGGAAGCTCCACCAGGTTCCGCATCCTATTCGTCAAGGGGCCCATTAGGTGCTGACAGCTGCTTCCGCTCTGCCCAGTGCACGCGCCCCTCCCCGGCCCCGGCCCCCATCAGTCATGGACCCTGGGGGCTGCAGCCCCCTCCGCCTCGCTCTGGGCTCCGTGGTCCGGCCGGGAAGGACGTCGTGGAGGAGCAGGCGGAGGGGAGCGGCCCCCGAGGCAGGAGGGGTGGCAGCCCGGTCCCGGCTGGGCCTGGGCCTTGGGGAGCAACCCCAGCCCTCAGGGCCCCCTCGGCCAGAAGGAGCGCGAGGCCGACGCTGCTGGGTCTCTGGGCCCCTGTTCACCCGGTGGAGGGTGGGGGAGGCCCCAGGAGACCCGGAGACATCAGCAGCGCCCTCGCTCCTCCCAGAGGCGGACGAGGGGATGGCCTGGCCGGGCACAGCGGCTGCCCCTAGGGCAGGACGGCCCGGTAGCCTGGGCTTTATTTATGTGACAAGGATCATTTATTTATAGGGCTCCCGCTGGGCGGTGCCCAGCCATGGTCTGGGAACTCCTGGCTGCGGGGCTGCCTGACCCCTGAGGTTCTCAAGGCCCCAGTGCAGAGGCCCCTCCGAGGCAGCCGATGTCCGGCCGGAAGCAGCTCCCAAGCACCTTCCCTCCCCGCCGTTAGAGAGCAGGGGCCACACAAGCGCGGGTCGCGGGAGGGGGTCAGGTCACTCCACGCTGTACCGCAGTCTCGAAGGTCCTCCACGGTCGTGTTCCCGCAGTGCCCACGCCCCGGACCGGCTGGCAGCCTCCTGGCGCCCTGCTGGCCATCGCTTGGGGAGGCTGGTGGTGCCGCCGGGGCCTGGGGCCTGGGGCCTGGGGCCTGGGGCCTGGGGCCTGGGGCAGGGTGGGCCTGGACGGGCTCTGCGCTCAGAGTGCCTGTCCAGCCCTCCCCTTCCCACCAGGGTCTCAGATAAAGCACAGGAGCCCCGGGGCCTACGCATTTTACGAAGAGCAGTTCTCGCCCCTGCCTTTGAGGATCTCAGCCCAGGGCAAGCGAGGGCCCACTCACACTCAAGTGCTTAATCGGTGGTCTGATTTCTGAACGTAACTAGGCCTCCCGGTCTTTATGTGGTGAATCCGGCTGCCTGGGACCCCCGTGGAGGAGGGCGGCCCCCCGGCCCCCTGCAGAGCTGGGCTGGGAGAGCGGAGCGCTGTCCCACCAGCCCGGCGCCCCCCGCCCTTGCGCTCGGATTAATTTGGGAAGGACAGTGTTTATATTAACTGTTCACTTATTGACATCTGCTTGCTGGGTCAATGGCCGAATTTATCGTCTCAGGAGACGGGCCTTATTGAGCTGTGCACGCTGCTCCCCGCCAGCCCTGGGCGGACAGACGCTGTCGATACGCAGACACTGACCTTGGGGCTGCCCATCTCTGCAGGGCGCTGGGGGTCTCCTCGGAGGGGCTGCAGGAACCGGGAGCAGAGGGATGGGGGTTCGCCCCGACCCCACCCCGTTGCCGTGGCCCCACACGCAGCTGCACCCTCCCCCAGGAGAGAGGGGGCCCGGCCCCCAGGCCAGGGATCCGACCAGGCCAGGGGACGTCGGAGACTCCAGGGGATGGGCCCCCCGGGGGACGTCAGACCGCAAGCCCACTAAGCTTGCCTCCCTGATGAGGAGGCAGCCACTGGCCTGGGCATCAAGGCGTGGTTGCCTGGCAGTTAGAGGCCTGGGGGCTGATCATGGCTGCTCAGGACAGGCGGGGCCAGGCAGGAGGGTCAGCAGTAGGGGTGAGAAGGTGAGCTCTGGCCTTTTTGTTTTTGAATGGCTGCACCCGTGGCATATGGACGTTGCCAAGCCAGGGATCGAACCTCGAACCTGTACCTCTGCAGCGACCAGAGACACTGCAGCTGGATCCTCTCTTTCTTGTTTGCTTGCTTGCTTGCTTGCTTGCTTTCCTTCCTTCTTTCTTTCTTTCATGCTTTTTAGGGCTACGCCTGTGGCATACGGAGGTTCCCAGGCTGGGGGTCGAATCAGAACTACAGCTGCCGGCCTACCCCACAGCCACAGCAACTCAGGATCCAAGCCGCGTCTGCGACCTACACCACAGCTCACGGCAACCCCGGATCCTTAACCCGCTGAGCGAGGCCAGGGATCGAACCCACATCCTCATGGATCCCAGTCGGATTAGTTTCCGCTGAGCCACGATGACGGGAACTCCAGTCGTTGCATCTTTTGAAGGAAAACCAGATGGGTGTGAGCGAGGACAGGCCTGCCGGCGGGAGGGGCTGTGCACTTCCCGGGCGAGACGCTGGCCGCAGAAGGCGCAGCGGTGTCGAGGGGAGCGGCTTCTGCTGGAGGCGGCCTCCTGGGTCGCACCCCGGGGCCTCAGCGAGCTCCTCCCGGGTCCCCCCTTGGCTCCCCCGCACCAGCTGTGCTGCCCCGACTGGAGGAAAGCCCTGGACCTGGGGCCCAAAGGAGGCTAGCCGGCGGGCCTGTCTGTGCGTGGCAGGCGTCGAGAGGCCTGGGACCGCGTGGTGCCCATTAGGGTGCCACCCTGGAGTGGAAGCTTTACGGCAACGGTGATGAAAGTCCGGTCAGCCTGCCGGGGAGCAGAGCCCAGAGGCGGGGGCAGATGCAGGGCAGCAGCCTCACCCGCCCCCAGGGGTCTCACCCCCCACAGCTCCCCTGCCTGTGACCTGGGAACTGGGAGGATGTGTGGGTCCCGGCCCTCCACGCCTTCGAGGTCCCACATCTTTTCGCTGTTCCCTTTGATAGACGGACAGGTATAGATTTGGATACGAAAGTAACAGAATTTTTGGAGCATTTTTATATTCACAGAAAATGAGCGAAAGTGCAGTTTCCATATTACCCCCCACCGTAATCCCTCCCAAACACGCCACGTCCGGCTGACACTCTTGTTATAACCGAGACATTACTGAAACTTTTTTCTCTTTTTTTGGCCGAGCCCACAGCATGCGGAAGTTCCCAGGCTAGGCATCAAACCTGCACCACAGCAGTGACAATGCTAGACCCTTAACCCACTGAACCACCAGGGAACTCCTGGAATCCCGCTCCTGGGTATTTACCCAAAGTAGCTGAAAACCTATGTCCACACGAAACCTCGGCAGGAATGTCTATAGCAGTTTTATTCACACTTTGCCAAAACATGGAAGTGACCAAGAAATCCTGTAGGTGGTGAGTCGATAAGCTGTGGTCCATCCAGGCAATGGAATATGGTGCTAAAAAGAAACAAAGAGTTCCCTGGTGGCTCAGTGGGTTAAGGGTCTAGCATTGTCACTGTTGTGGTGCAGGTTTGATGCCTAGCCTGGGAACTTCTGCATGCTGTGGGCTGGGCCACAAAAGAAAGAGAGAGAAAATGAGCTATCAGCTGGGGAGAGAGTGGAGGGATCTTAAAATCCAGTCTAAGAGGATTACTTACTAGAAGGTTCCATCTACATGACTGCGTTGGAAAAGGCCTAACCATGGAGGGAGTAAAGGACCAGTGGCTACAGGGCTGTCTGTGTCGGGGACAGACAGTGAAAGGGGCACAGGAGATTTTTAGGGCAGTGAAGCCCTTTGCCACGACCTTGTAAGGTGGATACTGCTCGTTACGCACTTGTCAAGCCCCGCAGAAGTTACAGCACCAAGAGTGAACCCCAAAGCAAACTGTGGACTTCAGTTAATGCTGGTGTGCCCGAGTTCCCTGTGGCACAGCAGGTGACGGCTCCGAAGTTGGCACTGCTGTGGCGCCGGTTCAGTCCCTGGCCCTGGAATTTCCGCGTGCTGAAGGCGTGGCAAAAAGAAAAAAAAGGAGCGGGACCCCCTGGATCCTGTGGTAAGAGTGTGTTAATTTTGTAAGAAACCAGTAAACTGATTTCCACAGCGGCCGCACTGTTTTCACCGCCACCAGCGGCGAAGGCCGTTCCCGCCGCTCCGCTGCCTGGCCAGCCCTTCGGGCGCCAGCGTGCCCACCACGGCCCGAAGCACGTGGCTCCGTCTCCATCTTTCAGCTTTCGGCCTCCCCGCCGCCTTCCTGGGCCCCTGACCCCGCCTGGCTCGTTGCTGCCCGCGGTGGGCCCCGCCGGCTCTGGCTGTGCTGAGTCCGTGGCGTCCTACAGCCTGAGGTTCCCGGAGCCGGAACCCGCCCGAGGCTCGGAGCCGTCCACTGTCCCTGCCGCACGCGGCTCCCCACGCTGGCGGCTGGTGGCGGCAGCATGACGCTCCTGCGGCTGGCCCAGGCCACGCTTCTCTCTGCATGTGACACCTCCGCTCCGGGGCTGCTTTCCCGGGCCCCCCACCGCCGGTTCCCAGGCCTCGTCCTCCTTGCTTTTCTGCCCCCGCTGCTGTGCGCTCACTTCCCCAGAAAGGACTGGAGGCCAGTCTTTGGGGACCCAGCACACCTTAAAGTGTCTGATCCCACGACCCACCTCAAGGGGTGGCCGCCTGGAATCCTGCTTGGAAGCCATCTGTGAAGGTGCGTGGCTCTGCTGGCTTCCCACTCCTCCCCTTTCTGGCTTTTTCTTTGTGTGTGACTTGGGCCACCCCTCCTCCAGTCTCGAGGATATTCTCCCCGTGTGTTCCGGTTGGGAAGCTTCAGTCTGATGTTTGGCCTCTCGCCACCGGAGGTCAGAGGAAGAGCTCGGACGCCCAGAAGCAGCGCGTCTCCGCCCCTGAGGCCCGCAACCCCTCGGGACAGGGACCCGCTGGGGAAGGCCCCGCCTTTCCACACAGGAAAGGGCGATGCCGTCCCCAGGCTGCCACGCCCCACGCCTGCCCCTACAGCCCTGCTCCAGCTTAGTGGGGCACCCAGCTCGGGGGCCCGGGGCAGCCAGCTGGATGCCTGCGGTGGGTGGGGGCTGGGATCCGGTGCCCTGGTTGGCAGGGGGGGAGATTAGGATGGGCTGGAGGCTCTGGGGGCGCCCCCACCCCCCGGGCTGAGGTCACCTTCCAATCTCAGCCAGCTGCATTATTCATGTTGTGGTGGAGTGGCCTGAAACCCAACCCCACAGCTCCGGTTCCCTCCGCAGAGCCCAAGGCCTGGCAGGAGGGCCGGGACGGTGGCCCACAGCCGTCCAAAGACCCGGGGCAGGGCTGCCATCGCTGGCCGGGCAGGTGAGGCGAGGAGGGTGAGGGCAGCAGGCGGGGGCGAGGGGGGCACAGCTCACGGTCACCTGCCTGGGCCCTGCCCATTCCCTGGCTGCAGGTCACCTGTGAGGTCATTTCAACGCCACCGCCCCAGGGCGCCCTCCCTCTCGGACACGGTCCCTCCGCCTTGCAAGGCCCTTGTGATCCAGGGCGTGATCAGCCTTCCCGTGCGGCGCCCCCAAAGCCCCGAAGGCTGTTACACGCCCCCCGCCCCGTCCCCTGCTTGGGAAACCCTCGTCACGCACGCTCTGCCCTGGCAAGGCCGCCCGCCCGCCTGCCCAGCCCAGCCAGCCCCTCCGCCCCCAGCCCAGGCTCCGGCCTCATGCCGCGCCCCATCTTCTACCGGGGGCCTGGTCTGCGGTGTCCCATCACGGCCCGCGCCGCGGAACACCCCTCTCGGGAGCAGACGCGGGATCAAGTCCTAGGACTCTCTAGAGCCTTCTGGAGCTGATCCCAGTAACCTCGCCCCACTGCCCCAAGTCGCCCCTGAGCTGCAGCCCCAGCGCCTGCTCCCCTCCGCCTGCCTGCACCGCCCCGCACTGACCACAGCACCGCCGCCTCCTCCTCCCCTGGGGGTCTCCTCCCCTCCCACCCCCAGCACGCGGCCACCCCCGCCGTGTCCACAGCACTCAGCGCAGCCAGGAGGGCGGGGAGCCGCTTCAGAGTGGGGACCCGGCGGGCTGGACGCCCCCCGCCTCCCGCCAGGAGCTGGATGGGAAGAGGGCCCCCCGCCTCCCGCCAGGAGCTGGACGGGAAGAGGGCCGTCACAAAGCCCCCGCCTCCGCCCCAGGGCGGCCTCAGCTGTTCACAACAGAGCCAGCTCCTCCAAGCCTTCCCCTCAGCCCCCCGTGGGAGCAGGCAGGCGTTGAGGCTGCGGGGAGGCGGGCCCTGGGCTCCAGGAACCCCAGCCTCACGCTCTGCCCTCTCTGCTGCCCGCCTGGCTTGTGGCCTACTTCTTGGTGCCCAGTGCTCCCCCCAACCAAACCGGGGGCCTCACAGGCGCTCACAGACAGGTGTTGGGGGGAGGGAGGGTGACAAGGTGTATTTTTCTTTTTTCTGAAGACCACAGATGGAGGACATGGAAGTCCCGAGGACAGGGGTCAAGTCAGAGCGCCAGCTGCCGGCCTACACCACAGCCACAGCAACGCCAGACCCAAGCCGCATCTGCGACCAGGCCAATGCCGCATCCTTAAGCCACCGAGCCAGGCCAGGGATCGAAACCGCAGCCTCACGGATCCTAGTCGGGTTCCTTAATCGCTGAGCCACGACGGGAACGCCCTGGGCTTTTATCTTTAAGAACCTCCGTTCTCCGTCTTCCCGTCACCTCAAGCCCCTAGACCACGCATCTTACCCCAGGCCTGGGCGGGGAGTGACCAGCTCACCTGGGCCGCAGGGCAGCCCCGGGCTGGTGCAGGGCCACAGAGCCTGGGGCAGGACGCGAGGGACAGTCAGGCCGCGAGCGGGTCGCAGCGCGGGTCCCGGCGGCCCGCCCCGCCCCCGAGCCCTGGCCGCGCACGCGCACTGGCGGCCGGCCGCAGCGCCGAGACAGCTGCGCCCGCCCGCCCGCGAGTTCCCACCTCGCCCCGCCCGCGTGCGGCGGGACAGCCCCGGGCGCCGGCGGTGGCAGCTCGGCGTGTCACCTCCCCTGCCACCCGCGCGGCGCGGCGGGCACGCGGCCCCCCCAGATGCGCAGAGCCGCGGGCCGCAGACTGCTTCCTCGGCGGCGGGGGGTGCGCCCGGGGCGGCGCCATCTGACGCCCCCCTGCACCCTCCACCCCGCCCTGCCCGCCACCATCTGCCGGCCGTGGAGCCGCGCCAGGCCACGGGCCAGGCCCGAGAGCGCCGCGCCCCTCCCCGCGCCCTGCCGTCCCGCCGCCGGGCTGGAATGCGGAGCCCGCGCGCGCCGCGGGTGACGCCCCTGGGGCCGAGGACCAAGCAGGGAGGGAGGGCACCGGGAGGTGCGGTGCCCAGACCTCCTCCTGGAGACGAAAGAGGAGCCACTGGGCTCCGCCCTCCCGGGAGTTGTCCCGGCTCCGGGCTCACGGCCTGCACCCACCTAACCAGCCCCTCCTGGCCTTGTGCCTCCGCGTTTGGACGGATCCCCCCTCCACGGCCCGCCAACCTCGTGCTGCTGGGCTGCGGGTCTCCAAGTGCCCCTGCCCAGGTTCCTCAGGTTGGACTCCAAGTAGCCTGCACCTCTAGTTTGCGACCCCCGACCTCCGGAGCCTGCACTGCCTTAGCCCCAGAGCAGCACGGAGCCTAGAGGGGACTTTTTCTTCCACGGGTTCCCTCTGGGTGGCTCCTACCAGCCGTGCGTGTGTGTTGGGGGGGGTCTGGCAAGGCTCCCCCCGGCGCCCCCCCATCCCTCCTCTCTCTTCCCGCCTGGAATCCAGCTGATCAGCCAAGGTCCACAGGGGGTCCCCGGAGGAAGGCCTGTCATCACCACCCACTTTACAGATGAGGAAATTGAGGCTTGGGTGCGGCCATTCTCAGGCAGGCCCCTTCCCGCCCTTTGGCTCCCTCAGGGAGGGGTGTGGTCCTCCTGGCATGGCGGTGGGAATCCCCCCAGGCCTGGCTGGACGGAGCCGGGCACTGTGGGCTGGAGGAGAACAGCAGGTGGTCTCTCAGGAGGAGCCCGGCCCATGGGCTTCCCAGCCACCCCAGCCTTTCCTCTCGCCCCCTTTTTCATCAGCCTGCGTTCCCTCTACTCACTCGCATGAACCTGCCCGGAAGAGGCTGCTCAGAGGAGATGGGCTTCAAAGCTGTGGGGGCCTGGGGGTTCCCGTCATGGCCCAGTGGTAATGAACCTGACTTGTATCCGTGAGGATGCAGGTTCAATCCCTGGCCTCGATCAATGGGTTAAGAATCTGGTATTGCCGTGAGCTGTGGTGTAGGCTGCAAACATGGCTTGGATCCTCCATTGCTGTGGCTGTGGCGTAGGCCGGCAGCTGCAGCTCCAATTCGACCCCTAGCCTGGGAACCTCCATATGTTGCAGGTGTGGGCCTAAAATGTGGAAAAAAAAAAAAAAGCTATGGGACCTGGCCACATGCACCTGCTGTTCAGGCCACTGTGTCCAGATCCTGCGGGTCTGTGGCCGCTTGGGGTGAAGTCCAGGACCTCAGAGAGGGGCAAGAACCTGCCATCAGGTGTGGGCACGCTGCCCTCATGGCCAGGAGCCACGGTTAGGGCCAGTGGCCAGAGGCTCTAGGACACATCTTTCCTGGGAAAAGCCTGGTCACGAGGGAGCGGGCTCCCTGCGGGTTCTCCTTTGGGCAGAAGCGCCGAGCAGGAGAGAGTGTCCGGGGCTGATCTGGCTGAGCTGGTCACAGAGGGTCAGGAGTGGCCACAGGGCAGGGCCAGGAGGGGTGGGAGCAGGGCTGCCTCGGCGCAGGGGCCCGGGGTGGAAGCCGGGCCAGGAGGCCCCGGCTGGGAGGCGCGCCCACCGCCAAGGTTGCCCTTCACCCTCCTCCAGTCTCAATCAAGCTGCTAATTAGCATCCTGACCACTCAATTAATTAGGCTGTGCGTGCTTAATTATGACGGAGTACTCGGTGGGGGTGGGGCAGCACCAGCGGCCCACACCCCCAGCCCCCCAGGAGCGGAGGTTTATTGAGCAGAAAAGACACATGAGGAGACCGTGGCCGTGGGCAGCAGGGTGGGGTGCGGGTGAGCGGAGGGGTAGGGGAGGCTGGCACCCTCGTCGCGGCGGGGGCGTGCCCGCACCCGCCCAGGTCCCACACCTCCGGCCTCCAGGTTTCCGTCGGTACCTGCCCTGCGCGAAGACTGCGGCTGGCGTTTTCCCAGGCAGGGAGCGTGCGTGGCCTGAGCCCCCAGGGCGGCAGCCTCGCCCCGCGCCAGCCCCCTCCTCTGGCTGCCGGAGCAGGTGTGTGCCCTGCCAGCAGGGACGCCTGGCGTGCTTTCCACGGGCACACCCCGATCTGTGCAGCCTGCCGCCCAGCACATGAAATGTTCTTCCAGAGCACCGAGCACAGCGGCCAGGCCCAGGCCCTCCCGGACAACCCCAGCCCGGAGACACTGCCTGGCACACTGTTCCCTAGGCAAAAATAGTTTGGCATTGAGTTTCTCTCAGAAATTCTGGGGGTTGTGACTTCTCTCCCAACACAGGAGCATGACTCTAGCAAAGCCCTGTGTCTGCCGTAGGCGTGGATGGTGGTGCCGGTGGTGCCGGCGGCAAGGGCAGAGGTCATGGGAGGCAGGGGCCCCGCCCTGGCATGCTCCCCAGCCTGGCAAGTCTGAAGGGAGTCGCGGCTATGGAGGCGGAGCCGGGCGTGGGCCCCAGGGGACTGGAGGCTGTGCGGTGGGGCCGGAGGTCCTTGACAGAGACAGGCAGGCTCTGGGCCTCTCTGTCCCCAGAACTCACCATCTTCATGGGAACTCAGGTGGAGCGCTGCCTGGCCTCTGACCTCTACCCCCAATGGCTTGTCCCAGGCAAACAGCAGGGCCACGCTGTGGAGGACCCCCGTGCCCCCTGCCTAGCTGGGCCTGGTAGGTGACGGGGACCTGGAGGGACAGCATAGGGAGAAAAGAGTGCCCAGGCCGGGCAGGGAGGAGGTGGGCACCCTGGCGCCCGTTCCCTCACGTGTGAGACCGGGGCGAGTCCCCGGGTGTCTGCCCCACACAGCACGACAGCGACTTGCCCACCCACCCATGTGGCCGGAGCAGGGTGCCCCGGGCTCGTGTCCCAGCAGAGACTGAGGGCCCCACAACCAGGGCATCAGGGGGGCAAGCCCTGCACATGGGAGCCTAGAGCGCCCTGGGGAGGGAGGGGGTGCCCTGCCCTGAGAGTGGGGTGCCCTGGGAGAGGGGCCCCCTCAACGCTGGGGAGCTGAGAGCCGGGCGTTTCCCCGACGGGCCAGGCAAAGGGGCACCCCTGCGCCAGGCGGTCACACACAGTCACGGGCTGGAAACTGGTTCCAGGCAGAGGGACTGAGAAGGCCAAAGGCCGCGTACACCCCTCCCACCGCCGCAGCCCTGGGGGGCGCTGGGAGTCAGATACAATTACCCACTCAGTGCAGCGTAATTACCGCAAATAGCCCATTAAAGAGAAATTACCATCAATATGATATTAGCAGACCGTGGGGAAATGAAGAAAGAAAAGTGCTTATTCTTCCATTGTCCCCTTAATGGGGACGAGGGATGGGAAGGCGGTGACACCCCTCGTGCACTGGCCTGACCCCTTCCCCTACTGCGGCCGAGAGGGGCCGGCGCGCAGCTGTAGCCAGGATGAGCCACAGGCCCGCGCCCCCGCCCAGCTGCCGGCTCCGCCCTCCCCTCCCAAACCCCTCCTGCTCATGCCGGCTGCCTCGGGCGCCCTCCACGGCCGCCCCCTCCCCCGTCTCCACTGCACCCCCTCCCCACTGCCCCCCAGCCCCGCGCTGGGACCCACGGAGAAAGCCCTGGATCGGGAGGCTCTGAGTGCCGCCCAGCCTCGCTCAGTGGGAAACACCAGGGCCCCTCAAGTCCAGGAAGCCAGGCTCCTGTTAGACGGGGCGCGGGGGACCGCCCTCAGGAGGAACCAGGGGCTGAGGACCCCCCCGTGCCCAGGCCGTGGCTGTACCCCTGCCCGTCTCAGCCCCAAGCAGAGCCTGGGAGCAGGTCCTGGGGTCATGGGCCCCTCCCGGGAGGTCTCCGGGCCTCTGGGCACAGGGCAGCGGGGAAGAGATCGCTGGCCTCCCCGCGCGACCGGCCTCCTCCCTGCGCCTGGCCGTGACCTCCAGCTCCGTCCCCCACAGTCTGTCCCTACTGAACCAGCGGCCCCTGCACTGTTTCCACACCCTCGGGCTCCCGCTCATCCCTCCGCGGACGGACGGTGTCCCCCAGCCCCTCCCCCGCTGCCCCGGGGACCCCGCCCCCCTCAGCCC
>PVHT021183680.1:0-14123 GCA_004024745.2 Catagonus wagneri
GGCGCAGGAGGAGCGGCCCGGGGCCCTGGCTGGGGGCGGGGGTGCAGGCAGGAAGCTGCTCCGGTCGGCAGGAAGCACCGCAGGGTCTGGCGAGGCTGGGGCTGGCTTGGAGGGGGACCTCCGGGCTCCAAGCCCACGGCCCACCGGGGCCTGTTGCTCACGCGGCCAAAGGACAGGCCCCGCAGAGCCGCGGAGGTCCCGTGTGGGGAGGCCCTTAGGGGCCCAGGGCCGGCGGGTGTCTGTGTCTGGAGGGGGCCGCGGGACCGTCTGAGAGGCAGCAGGAGGCCGCGGGCAGCAGAGCCCAGCAAGGCCAGAGGCCCCCGTCAGCTTTACTCGAGAACTCAGCACACAGGGCGCCGGGACACCAGCTCCAGCCCCCGGAGCCCGGGCTCGGAGGAGCACATACTGGGACAGCTCAGCAATGTCTTCTGCGAAGCTCTTGTGGAATTTTCGGCTCGTGGGGTCCGGGTCCTGCTTGACCATCTCGAAGTCTGCAGCAGAGACCAGGGCCCCACTGCGCGGCCGCTCGGGCCACCGCCCGGCCTGCCGCGGTGCTGGGGGCTGGCCCGTGGGTGCTGACCCTGCCGGGGCTCCGGCTGAAGGGCGTGTGGGGTCATGGCCCGTCCCCGGCCCGGGGCAGCCCTGCTCACACTTCCTGAGCGTCCTTACGTCGCCCTTCTTCAGGTGGAAGCAGAGGTCGGCGAAGTAGCCCCGCAGGATGCCGCCTGCGGGGAGCGAGGTGGGTCTGCGGCGGCGGTCACGAGGGCGGCGGCCACGAGGGCGGCGGCGGGGAGCCAGGCGAGGGCGGGCCTGCCCCTCCCGGAGTGGCCCCGGAGCCCAGGAGCGCGGCTGCCCCGTGGCAGGGCGGGAGGCGGGCCGCATCTACCGATGAACTTCATGGCCGTGACCTTCAGGCGCCTGTCGGGGCTGCCCAGGTACACCAGCACCTGCATGAGGAACCGGCGGTAGCTGCCGGGGTTGCTCTCCACCTGCGGGGAGGGGACAGGTCGGCCGCCCGCAGGGGCCCCTGCCCTGGCCCTGCCCGAGGCCCTGGACCGCCCAGCGCTGCTAGCCTGGGAGCAGGGCCAGCGGGACGCAGGGCAGGTCCACGGCGTTGCTCTGACCGGAGGGCGAGGAAACGGGGCACCTGCACTGGGCCGGGGTGCCCTGTGGCTCCTCTGCGCACGTGCTCCCTGCCTGGGGCCTGCAGCTGCCACAGCCGAGGGGGAGAGCGGGTCCGGGGCAGGGACCGTCTCAGACCTGGGGACGAAGCCGCCCTGGGGAGCTGGGACGGGAGACAGACGGGGCCTCAGCTGGGTCAGCCTCTTCCGTGGCTGTCCTCAGGTTTATAAACCAGTCTGTTCTACTGCCTGAACCTGCCTGAATCGGCCTTTGGGCCACCAGCACCACCAAGAACCCTGACGAGTGTCCCCCCTGCCCCAGCCCCACCCTTCCCCGAGAGACCCCGGCCCACTGCCGCGCTCATGTCCCAGCCGGCTCTCCCTGGGTGAGGGCCGCCTCGCAGAGGGGGCGCTGACGACAGGCCATCCTGCCCGGCGTGGGGCCCCCAGTGGCCCTCCTCGCTCTGGCCCCCCGCCCAGCGGACCCCCAGAGCTGCCTTCTCGCCCACGCCCCCTGGTCCTTCCACCCCAGACCTCGTGCTGGGACCTGTCTTGAAACAGAGCGATCCGGTTCCAGGAACTCACGCAGGTGGGCCTGGATCTAACACCCCTGGGGTCCTTATGAAGGGGCAACGTGGACGCAGAGACGGAGGTGACACCGGCAGGCGTGGGAAGGCCCCTGGGGAGGTGGGGACAGAGCTCCGCCCCGGCCTTTGCGGGGAGGGAGGCCCAGGTCACCTCGCTCTCCGATCTGAGATTCCAGAACCACAGGACGACGCACTCCTGATGTCCGAGGCGCTTGGTCGCGGCACCCTGTCGCGCAGTCAGGGAACCAGGGCCGCAGCGGAGACCCGAGAACCCAGCCCCTGAGACCCGGCTGCGGGGACGGCAGCGACGCTCTTTTGAGTAAGATTACAGAACTCCCGGGAGGGGGTGGAAATGGCAGACCCTCCGAAACCCCGGGCGGGGGGACAGCTACGTGGGAAGAGAGAACTCAGAACAGAGGAAGGGGCGGGAACGGAAGGCGACACGGACGCGCGTTCAGCCCCCACCTTCAGTCCCGGGCGGAGCCTGAAACGGCCAGGAGACCCCAGCGGTTAATCCCGGGATTCTCTTAAGCATTCAGACGTGTTTCAGTACGTTTGTGACCCACGTGTAAACCAACATTCGGGGAAAGGTACTTGGTGAGATGGGCGAATGGAACAGTAAGGCGGGCCGCTCGAAGCTTTTTCCCAGGCGGAGTGCGCGCTGAGGCGGCGGAACACGAACGCCGTGCCTGGGCCTCTGCGCCCCCAGAAAGGGCCCCGGTGACAGACAGACGGACAGCACACTTCCTTCCAAGCCCGGAGCTGCGTGCGCCAAGAGAAACGAGCTGCGGAGGAGACGGCGAGGGCAGAGGCCGCTGCGGGCTAGAAGACTGACCCTCAGGCCCAGGCAGGTGCGCGTGGCGGAGGGACCCCAGCACGGAACGGGCACCTTGGCAGTCTAGAGTGGGGCAACCCCGCAAGGAGGCAGAGGGGAGCAGAGGAGAGTCGGCCTTCACCTTGGCCTTGAGCTAGGAGCGAGAGAAAAGGCACATTTCTCCGGGAAGGGTAACCACGGCCCAGAGGCCCAAGAGGGCCTGGAGGGGCCACGCCGCCTGCATCCCGGGGGCCGCAGAGCAGACACACCAGTGCAGAGCCCACCCCGGATGGGTCACGCCTGGGACGCCAGGTGCCACAAACAGACGCCCAGGAACACGTCGCCTGGAGCCTAATGCTAAGGGCGCACGCGGAGAAGGCCCACAGCCCAAAGGAAGAGGTGAAGGAGGGAGAGGCCACTGTGAGCAGGAGTCAGAAAACAGCCCGTGGGAGGATCGGGTCCATGGAATTTCAGATAAGCGAGCCGTTTCGCAGAGATAACTCAGGATTTTTTTAAAAATTTACATTTGTGGAGCTTGTAAGAGAGAACGAGGCTTAAAGGCAGAGAGGCCTGTGGAAGACGCAGAAGAGAAACCGCATGAAACTTCAGCCTTTGGCGGGGACGAAACAGCCAGTGGGCATCTGATGTTAGAGACGGATGAGGACAGAATTAAGTGAACTGGGAGACAAGTCTGAAAAACGAACCCAAGACGCAGCATCAAGAGGCAAAACAGATGGAAAACATGGAAGTGAGGCTAAGACACACGGATGAGAGGCTCGTGTAGATCTCTGTGGCCATGAGCGTCCCACTGCCCCACTCAGCCCAAAGCCAGCTGGGCCACCTGCCCTGCGAGAACGGGTCTGGGCCCGTGGACTGGCTTCCTGCACCAGCTGGCCAACAAGTGCCCCCAGTGGGCACAGTGGAGAGACACGAGTGCTGCAAGGGTCCCGTGCCACCTCCTGCGGCCTTTCCCGGCCTCTCCAAGGGTTCGTTTCCAGCGACTTCTGCACCACGTGGCGGTGAACTCCTCCGGCAGAGGCTAACAAGGCCCGGCTCTCAGCCCACGAGAGGGTCCTGGGCTCTGTCCCAGCACTCAGGTGGCGCCGGTCGCGGTCTGGAGCGCTCCACACGCCGCCTCGCTGTGGACGTGTGCCCCTGCTCTGTGTCCTCTAGGGCTGTCGTCACGTCCTCCCAGCCACCACCCCCCCCACTGCAGTTAACAGTCCTCTGCTCGACCCTTCCCCGCTCAAGTCACCGCTGGGGCAGAGCGCGCGCCTGGAGCCAGACAGCGTGGCTGCTGGAAACGGGGCCGGCGTCTGCTCTCCCGACCCCGCTCACGTTCATGTCCGCACACGTCTCCTCGGTGTGGGGCCCACTTCCAGGTTCTGGGACCTCAAGGGCTCTCCCCAGGTCTGCGCTGGGCCTTCAGTGGGCGCCGGGCCCCCAGACCCCCCGCCAGCAGTGCGGGGGCTGCTCCAGGCGACGGCGGGGTGTGGCTGCCACCCGGTCGGGCCTGGAGGCCTGAGCCCTGACACCGAGCGGCCTTCCTCCCCGCCCCGCGCAGGGCCAGAACTTAAAGAACGCCCGTGGGACCAAATCAGATGGCGCCCAAGGGAGCCCCAGCGTCTCCGCGCCCACCCGGCTGCCCCGTGAAGGTGCAGGGGTGTCTGCACACAGCCGGCTCCCCGTCCCGGCCTCCCTCCCCTCCTCCAGGGGGGCCGGCATCTTACCATGTAGATAAAAATGTCATTTTCGGCGCCCAGGCCACGGCCCCAGGCCAGCTTGCCAAAGAGCTCCTTCCGAAACTCCCACTCGAGCAGCAGCGCGCGGCGCAGGAACGTGTACTTGGTCCTCTGTGGGCGGCGAGAGGCAGGTCGCGGCCGTCACGCCTGCGCCCGGGCAGACCCCAGAGGAGCGGCTTCCGCAGCCGCGCCGGCCCGGCTCGCAGGGGTGCCGCCCGTGTGGGCCCAGAGGGGAGCTGCGGCCGCGGAGGAAGCCTGCCCCCGCTCCCCAGGCCCCGTGGCGTCCTCCTCGGATTCGCCGGGAGAGCCAGAAAGGCCCGCGGTCACTTGGCCACCCAGGCCCCTTCCCAACCCGAGGGCCTCTCTCCAGCTGCAGGGACGGGCGCCCAAGGAAAGAGCAGGGGCCCTTCGCCCACCAGCCCCCAACAGCCGCGGCCCCTGGTCTCACGACTCCTTCCGTGAGGCCCTGAGCCCCGGTGGGGACAGCGCTGTCTCCAAGGCCCGGGTGTTCTCAAGCCCTGACCCCTGGCTCGAGGGCAGCCATGTGTTTGGAGGGAAGGCCTTTTAAAGCGGCGATGGGGTTAAAGTGAGGCTGTGAGAGGGCCCAGTCCCATGTCACCAGTGCCCTTATAGTAAGAGACGGTCAGACGCCTATGGAGGGACGAAGATGGGTGATGCAGAGATGAGAAGGGGTGTCCCGGGGGGTCGGGGCACCCCACCACGCACATCTAGGGAGCTGGGGTGTCCGTGGAACAGCTGACGGCTTCGGGGCTGCCCCACGGAGCCTTTGTGGGAGCTCAACAGGGTGTCTCTTCCTGGGGTGGGGGGGCGCCCTTGACAGAACGTGGTCTGGACCACCAGCCCCCGGGGTGGGGGGCTGAGAAGGACCCCGAGTGCCAGGCCCCTGAGGCTGATACTGTGTGTGTATGCGCACGTGTGCGCGTGTCCGGGAGAAGTCTCTGAAGCCATGGGAAGTTCGCAGGGTCCTGGTCGGGGTGAGGGAGAGACTGGAGGCAGGCGGAGCGAGGGAGCTGCCGCCCTGGCTGGGCCCGGGTCCCCCGCTCTTCGCTTGCAGGGCCAGGCCTGGCCCTCCCCGTACGGCCACTGCGGCCTCTCCAGGACAGCAGCCTTGGCCTGGTCTCCACTAACCGGGGCTCAGTCCGGAGCCTCCCGACCCATCGGCAAGCAGCCGGCCCTCCCCTGTCTTGCTCCTCAGGCTGCCCTGGGCTGGCCGGAGACTGCGTCCAGCCAGGGGCATCCAGGCCGCTCACCATGACCACGTCGGGGCAGGAGTCGGCCAGGTGGAGGAGCAGCGGCACCAGGGCCTGGAAGGCATGGTTCTTGAGTTGCTGCTGAAACTTCTTGCCACCGCTGTAGATGACATCCCCGTACAGGAAGATGGCTCCTCCACGCACGCCTTCCTGCTTCTGCCAGGGACCGGCAGGCCGGCCCCTCAGTCAGGCCCCTCCACGCACGCCTTCCTGCTTCTGCCAGAGACCGGCAGGCCGGCCCCTCAGTCAGGCCCCACCGCAGCCCCGGCCCCACCGGGCCACACATCCTGCCAGCTGCCACCCCTCTCTCACCTTCCTTTCCAGCCCAGGTGACCTGCAGTCGCTAGTCACCGCGCCCTCTTCGGCACGGGGCTGGCCGGCCTCCACACTCGATCCTGCCCTGCAGTCCAGGCTGCCCCCATCACCCAACACACCATCTGATGGCCCTCTCCTGGCCTCTCTCTCCTCCCGACGCCTCTGGCCCCCATGGCTGCAGCCTGAATCTTGGATGGGCCTCGTCTCCCTGGTGCCTGTCGTCTGCCGGGGCCCCAGGCCCACCAGGATGGGGGAGCACAGACCCTGATGCCAAATCTGACACTTTCTAGCTCTGTGACTCTGCATGAGGCTCCTTCCGTGCGTGACTTGGTTTTCCTTTCGTGCCTTGTCCTTGGGCTGCAGTGAGCTTCCGGAACCCAGCTGTCCCCCTCGCCCTGCCCCAGCTCCTCCGTCCTTGTCTGACTGCCTCCAGGGCCCTGCATGACCGGCAGCACCTGCCTCCCCCGCCTGGCTCGCCTCCAGGGGCTGCAGCGTCTATGTCCCACCTGCCACCCCCGGGCTGGGGCTGGGCCCTGTCTGCCCTCTGTTGCTGGCTTGGTTTAAGCCTCACCACCCGTACCTCGCCTGATTTGTTCAGAACCCCTGAAACCGTTTACCCTGCCCCACCCGCCTTCCACGTGGTGAACTGACGCCGGCCCTGCCCTCTCCTCTCCCCTCTCCCCCTGTACCCCCGCCACCTCTGAGCGGGGGATGCACGTAGCCTGGGCACGAGCAGTTACTCCTGAGGCCGACTTGAAGCCCCAGGAATCTTTCCTTCTGGCTCCGTCTGGACTTTACCCATAAGCCCTAAGGGAAACCTCTTTGGCTTTCTCTGACTGGTGGGGATAACAACTCTGCTGCTCTGATTGGCTGAGGGTTAACAGCTCTGGCTGCTTTGATTGGCGGGGATAGCTGCCCTGCTGCTCTGATTGGCTGAGGGTTGGTAGATCTGGCTGCTCTCATTGGCGGGGAACATTGGCTGTGGCAGCTCTGACTGGCGGGTTTGGGTCAGGAGCTGCACAGGGCAGGGTTTGGGGCGCTCAGCTCCTCACATCCTCGAACAGTGGCAGCAGGTGTTGGGCGATTTTGAGGCTGATGGAGCCGATGCCCTGGGCACCCAGATGGTGCAGGATGTCACCCAGGATCTTCATCAGGCCCAGGAGGTCCTTGGGCTCAGGCTTCAGGAAGCCGTCCAGGAGGCTGGTCACCTGGTTCCGGAGCAGAACCACCTGCGGGGAGATGCGGCCGCCCGCTGGCCTGGTCCGCTCCTCCCCGATGCCCTCCCTGGCCTCCCGGGGCTGCGTCCCCGGCTGAGCGCGCCTCGTCTGCCCACTCCGTGACTCCCTTCAGCCCAACAGGGGACCTCGGTCCCAGCCCCCTGCTTGCCCCGTCTTGGCGCAGGACACGTTCTAGGCGGCCCGAAGGGCAGGAGCGGGGGGGGCGGCATCCCCAACCAGGGAGGTGCGCGGTCTCCGCATCCGGGTGGAGCATGAACGAGACCCCCGGCAGGTAAGGGATTCCCACCTGGAGCGGAGGCCAGTCTTTGAACTCAAAGTCGCTGAGCTCTCTTCAGCTCAGAGAGTCGAGGGTGCCCGCGCTGCACGGTGCCCCGGGCCCCCCCAGCCCTCCGCGCCTTCCCCATCCACCCCTGCCCACCTGACCCGCCGTGGAGGAGCACACCCACCTCCTCCCTGAAGCCTCCTGGGGTAGGAGTGGGCGTCGCTTGCCCTCACCTTCTTGGGGTGCATGAGGGCACTGCTGAGGCCCTTCAGGCTCATGGCCCTCACCAGCCGGCTGGGGCTGTCGAGGCCCAGGCTCAGGAAGCTGTCCATGCTTTTCCGAGACACGTGCTGGGTGAGCTCTTGGCCACTGAGGAGCTGGGGAGGGCGGGACCACCAGCCCCGCGGCCGCTCAGGGCTGCCTGGGGCCGTGGCCTTCGGCCGAGCCTGAGGCGGTGGGGTTGGACGTAAGCGAGCAGCTCCGACGCGGAAGGTGGAAGTCAGGGTGCCCCTGTGGCAGGGGCAGGAGGGGGCCAGCTCTCTGACCTTCCTAAGGGCCAAGGGCACTGGTGAGGGGCAGAGTCAGGGCCAAGGCTGGGAGGGGCTGACCTCTGTGATGATGAGGATGGCCACGGTGTTGTCGCGTTCCTCGGGGCTTTTCAGAGAGATGATCGCCTGTCCCAGGACAGCCCTGACCTCACAGTCGTAGTGGGCCATGGCCCTGTCAGACGGAAGAGGCAGGCGGGGGGCGCTGGGGGCTCCGTCCGTGGCCGGGGGACCCCTCCCCCTGACAGACCCTGACAGACCTTCCTCACCCAGACCGGGAGACTCGGTCTGGCGCATAGTGGCCCAGTATGGGGCGCGCGTGGGTCTCACCAGGGTGCGGTCTGGGCCTAGGCCCCTCCTAGGCTGGGTGCTTACCTGGCCAAGAGGGTCACCCCCTCTGTGTAGGTTTCCAGGCGCTCAAAGAGCTCCCAGCCCCACAGCAGCTTGAGGTGGGCCAACACTTCCCAGTGGTTAGTGGTCCAGAAGAGGCCTTTCAGAGCCTCCAGGCAGGTCCTGAGGCCAGGGGGGGCATTTAGAGCCGGCGAGTGAGGGCCCAGTTCTCCCCCCAGAGCGAGCCCCACTGTCCCAACCTGGGCCTGGGCGAGCGGCCCCTTCTTCGCCCCCCTCCCAGGAGCCACTCCTGCCAGCGGTCGGCTGTGTTCCCTGCCCCCCACCCCGGACCGCAGGTCCCCGGGCAGAACCGGAGCTCATCCCTTTCGGGGCTCCAGCACTGAGCCCACGGCCTGCCTGGGGCCTTGTAGGTGGAACCCGAAAGAAAGTGCAAGTTGTGGTCCCAGGCTGGGCCGGGCCCTGGAGCCCGCCTGCGTCTCACCTGGAGGGGCTGAGGGCCTTGACCTCCAAGCTCTCCTCCTGGAAGTCCGAGACGCCCCCCACCGCGTCCAGCTCAAACAGGTAGTGGAGCTGCATGAGCAGGCCCAGGAGGATCCCCGCAAAGGCCCAGCGCACCGTGGCCTTGTCCTCCCGGCTGTAGAGGAGCTCATAGAGGGTGCCCAGCGCCTGCAGCAGGGTGGGCCCTGCCCTTGGTCTCTGCGTAGGGCCTGGCATCCGCGAGTGGAGGAGCCGGGAGCAGCAACCCCAGGGCCGCCCTGCCTGGAGCAGGCCCTGCGCTGGGACTCGGCACCCAGGGAGACACTCTGGCCGGCCGCCCTGGCCTCCCCGGGGCCCCCCGGTGTCAGATGCCGTTGGAGGGGCTGGGGGCGAGGCGGGGAGGGGCTCACCAGCAAGGAAACAAGCTCGGCCTGTTCAGGGACCCTGACGAGCTCCCGGGGGGCCTCAGCTTCAGCTTCATGTAGAGCAGTGTGACGACCTTGCGGGCCAGCCGGCTGTTGGCGGCCAGGGCCTTCCACAGGGGCACGACCTGCCTGGGAGGCAGGGACCAGTCCCAGCAGCCGGCTGGCCACGTAGGACAGAGGGCGGGCGGGCCATGACCCCAGGACAGAAGGAGGGCCTCCTGGGCACAGACGGCTGAGGTGGCCAGGCCCCTCAGGGACAGGGAAGCTGTCTGTCGGGGGTGTCCAGGCGGCCGGATTCTGATGACCAGTGGGGCTGGAGCCCGCTGGGAGCTCTCCCGGGGTGCAAGCACACCCTGTCCCTGCCCAGCCTGCCTCCTTACTCTCCAGGTGGGGCTCCCTGCAGGCAGCCTCGGGTCTAGAGGGCGCTCCCTACGCTGCACCCTGGGGAGCCCCCAGCTGCTCCCTGAGGTGCTGCGGGAGGCGTGGCCAGTGGCCTCCAGCTCCTCCCAGGGTCGGCGCACGCGCAGCACTCGGGGCCGTTGGAGCTGGGCGCCTGACGTGGCTGGGCTGGGCCCGGCCTGAGACCACGTTCCCTACGAGTTCCCGGTGACGATCCTGGTCCTGCGTCTGTGGTCCCCGCGGCCTTGCTCGGAAACCCCACGAGCATGGGAGCGACTGTGTGCCTTGGGCTGGGGGGCTGTTTCGGGTCCACTGGGAACTGAATCCGAGGGACATGCCCAGGCTGAAGGCCCCTCTGGGACCGATGGAGCCCCCACCTCAAGCCCCTCCCCCAGCCTGGGACTCCTCGGCGACCCCCGGCCCCGGCCCCGGAGTGCATCTCCTTGCCAGAGCGCCGTGGACTGGAGGGCGGGCGTGGAGATGGCCGGGCGCCCACCCGGGCTTGTGGGGGCAGCTGCCCTACCTCTCCGAGGGCTGGCAGAGGGTCAGCACGGCCTCGACCGTCCGCTGTGTGTGCTGGCTGCCCAGCAGCGTCACGGCCTTCGTCACGGTCTGCAGGGCCTCCTTGAAGGCAATGCGCGGCAGCTCCTGGAACAGGCCCTGCAGGAGCTCGGCCACCTGCGCGGGGAGGGCCGCGCGAGCCTCAGGACAGCGCCTCCACCCCCGCCCCTCCACGGGGACTCCGCAGGCCGGCGTGACCCCTGCAGCAGCCAAGGGCGGGAGCAGCCTCGAGCCCACGGCTGGCGCTGGCCCTGCCCCCTCTCGGCCTTCCTCCCTCGGTCCATGTGAGAACGGGATTCGTCTCGAGGGCCCGGGGGGACACGGCTCCCTGCGCCGCAGATGAGGCCGGCCCGGCCGGAGCGGGCGGTGAGGTCCTGGCCGGGTCGGGGCGGGGGGTCGATTTCTCTGCTGCTGAACGAGACTGCGACAGAGGCAGGGTGTGCCTCTGTGCGTGGCAGGGTCCTGGGACCTTGAGGGGCCTGGCCAGACAGGGAGCGCTGGGCGTCTCTGAGGCTCGGGCCTGCTGATGGGGCCGGGCTGTCTCAGCGGCCGGGGCGGCGGCCTCGGCGCTCGGGGCCCACCTGCTCCGGCCTGATGCTGTGGTCCTCGATGACCCTCAGGAGCAGCTTCGAGGCCAGGTCGCGGAGCAGGGAGTCGTGGCTGCAGAGCCCATGCAGGAGCGTGAGGACGAGCTGTGTGTGCTGGGCCACGGTCAGGTTCTCGTCCAAGGCCTGTGCCGGAAGGGCTGGGCTGAGGGGCCGCGGTGGGCTGGGGGACACTGCTCTTGCCCAGGGACAGTGAATGCCAGGTGCACGGGCTCGCAGCGACCCCTGAAGGGCCCAGCTTGAGTCCCCCGGCCCCGCCTGGCTTGCCTCCGCCGGTCACGGGCCCACCCCCAGTGGCTGGAAATGTGGCTGCTCGCGGCTGCCCCTTTGCTGGAGAATTGCTCTGCGGACCCTGGGCGCAAGCAGCCAGGAGCCCCCAGGGCAGGTAGGAAGGCGGGGCCAGCCGCCTGCAACTGAGACCACGCCCCTGCTCAGCCCCGCCCTCCTCCTCCGAGTTGGCTGGGAAATTCAGGCCGAGCTCTGTCCAGACAGCAGGTGGATTCCCGGAGGGGCTGTCCTGAGAGGGGCTGCTGCCGGCTCAGTGACCCGGCCTCGGCGGGAGGGGACAGGCACAGAAAGCTTGAACGACCTCCCAGGGCCCCTCGGCCTCAAACCCAAACCCTTGAAGCCCACCCAACTCGACGCGAGGGCCGAGCCTGAGGCCTGGGTGGGAACCGAGTGCACCGAGGGAGGTGCTAAGGCCAGGGGTCACCCTAGTGAGGGGCGCAGGGCGCCGGGAGCGGCCGGGGGCGGGGGGCGAGAGCAGGGCCCTCGGGGAGGAGCCGGGCTTCTCCTGGCAAGAACTCCGGGCCTCGCTCTTGCTGACCTGCCCCCACCCAGGCTGCAGAGGCCCCCCGCTGGCCCCGTCTGTAAAGTGGGCAGGCGGTGGGCACACCGGCCAGAACCCGTGCTCTGGGCAGCTTGGGGGTCCTGTGGGAGCCCCCGACCAGCTGTCAGCCCCCCCTGCCCTCAGCCCCGATGCGGCCCACCCACCTTCACCAAGTCGTAGAATTTCATCTCTGATTCTCTGCGGATCCTTGCTTCAAAGTTCATTTTGTTCAGGTGCATGAACTCTGCCGTGTTCCCTGCCATGGGCCACGGCATCAGGAGGCCCGGAGCAGCCTGGGAGGTGTCCCCCGCCTCTGCAGACCGCGGGCAAGGCCCAGAGAAGCCAAGGGGCCAGACCAGAGTCCCAGGAGGGGGTGGGTGTGTGCTCTCTGGCCGCCTCTCCCAGCCCTGCCCGCTCCCAGCTCACCCTTCTGCTGGATCAGAAGCTGGAGGAGGAGGGAGACGCACTGGCGGGAGTGGCTCCGGGTGACCTCGTCCTTGTCCCACCACAGCAGCGTCAGCAGGCCTACTTGGTGGCCCAGCATCGAGGGCATGGCCTCTTCCTGGGGAGGGTGCGCAGTGAGCAAAGCCTGGCTTCGTGGGGTCACTTCCACTGTCCCTCCCATTCCACTTGTGAATTTCTGTCTACAGCAGGTTAGTGCTTTTCTGGGGAGTTAAGCTGGGCTTACCGTCACGTGTGCACACACACGTATCCTTTTCGCTGGTTTGGGATTATACGTTACATGCTTTTAGCACTGTTACAGATACAGTACATTCGGCTGACATATTTCTTTTATCTGAAATCATTCTTTAGCTTTCATCTCAAAGTACAGGCAAATTATCTGGGCTTGTCTGCTCTCCCTTGGGACTAGACTCTGTCTCTCGTCTCTGGCGGGAGAGCCACCAGAGGGACGATGTGTCCCGCTCGGCACGGCCCGTCGGGAGGCACAGGGCGTCCACCTGGTTGGCTGCTGCGAAGTCCCGCTTCCCCACTTTGGGACTAGGAAGTGACCTACGGGGAGGCTCTGAGGCCGTCGGTTGTCTCACTGCCACCACCCTCGCCTTCAGGCCACGTGTCTTCCAAGTCCACACGCGCATGTCCTCGGCGAGCGTCCCAGCCGCAGCAGCAGCTCCTCCCTCTGGTGAGCTGGTTATTCGCGCGTCTCTTGGTGGGTCCGTGGGGCGTTTGCGCTGCTGGGATGGCCATAATCCCTTGCTCTCTCGAGGCCTCAATGGTCGCTGTCCCTGGCTGGGCCGCCCTCTGGCCCTGCCCCGTGTCCTCTCTATTCCGGGAGCGCCTCCTTTCTTGCTGAGGCTCAGCTTCCACTTTCCCTGAGCCCCCCCCCCACCCCCAGAATGGGCCTTTGCCCAGATGGGGGCTGTGCTCTGAAACCAAGCTCCTGGGTGGGCTCAGTCCCCTCTGTGTGGACAACTCCAGGTCTGCTGCTGGGACACCTGCGTCTTTAAGAAATCAGGAGCTTAACCTGATGCCTCGAACTCCCCCGTGAACGCGGGGTACTTTCTAATCCCAAACGGCTTCTTTATGTGCGGCAGTCAGACGCCTGGCTCCGGTTATCCCCCCGTCTCCTCCTGCGTGAGGTCCAGAGTACAAACCAGCATCGCCACTGAAGCCAAACTGCAGATCCGGCTCCCTGTCTACACTTCTTGTTAATTAAGGCAGATCTATATCGTTGAAACAATCAAATAGAAAGTGTCCAGTGGGTTTGTACGGGGGCACAAGCCTCACAGTCCCCGCTGCAGCCGCTCGGGCGTAGTTCCACGGCCTGGAAAGCGCCCCCAACCCCGGGTACTGGCCCCGAGCCCGCCTGCCAGAGCCGCACTTGCCGGCGGATCTGCCAGGACTGGGCTCTACCGCAGGGCTCCGGGGCTGGTCCCCGGCTCCGCCTTTTCCTGCTGAGTGGCTGCCCCAGGAAGCTGATGGGCACTCAGGAAGCTTCCAGTTTGGGGCTCTTGGGAATAAAACCACCGTTAATGTTCCTGCATGTATATTTTAATGGCTTTATGTTCTCATAGAGATGCCAGGGGCTGGGAGCCCTCGGCTTAGGACTGGTAGCGGATAACTGGTGACGGTGCTGACTTTTCCTAGGTGGCTTCACCGCTTACCACCTGCCCCGCCAGAAGCCCTCACGCCCCTGCCAGGACACCTGCCCTTCCGTGAGCTTCCAGCAGGTGAGTGGTGATGACCCATTGTGCTTTTTTTTTTTTTTGGTCTTTTTAGGGCCGCACCGACATATGGAGGTTCCCAGGCTAGGGGTTGAACTGGAGCTGGAGCCGCTGGCCTGTACCACAGCCACAGCAATGTGGGATCTGGTTCACGTCTGCAGCCTACACCACGGCTCATGGCAACGCAGGATCCCCAACCCACTGAGCGAGGCCAGCGATCAAACCCGCGTCCTCACGGATACTGAAAGGGTCCGTTAACCGCTGAGCCGCGACGGGAACCTCCGTTGTGCTTTTAAAGTGTAGGGGCTGTGAACAAGTGAGAATGAGATCCAAGATTCTACAAGTCCAGAGAGACCTAGGGGCTGTGAACAAGTGAGAATGAGATCCAAGATTCTACA
>PVHT021183680.1:24081-43007 GCA_004024745.2 Catagonus wagneri
GAGGTGGCCTCCCATAAGACCCCAGGAGCACAGCGGCTGGCCGAGAATCCCACTCAAAGAACTCAATCAATGGAACGAATGAGGAAAGCACTCTCAGTTTGCTCCTCAAGGATTTTTCCTGGTTTTTTGTTTTTTTGCCTTTTCTAGGGCCGCACCCGGGACATATGGAGGTTCCCAGGCTAGAGGTCTAACAGGAGCTGTAGCCGCTGGCCTTCGCCACAGCCACAGCAACGTGGGATCCGAGCCACGTCTGCAACCTACACCACAGCTCACTGCAACGCCAGATCCTTAACCCACTGAGCAAGGCCAGGGATCGAACCCACAACCTCATGGTTCCTAGTCGGATTCGTTAACCACTGCGCCACAACAGGAACTCCAGCAATATCTTTTTTTTTTTTTGTCTTTTTGCCTTTATGTAGAGCCGCACCCGCGGCATATGGAGGTTCCCAGGCTAACAGGAGCTGTAGCTGTCGGCCTTCGCCACAGCCACAGCCACGCCAGATCCAAGCCGCGTCTGCAACCTACACCACAGCTCACGGCAACGCCGGATCCTTAACCCACTGAGCAAGGCCAGGGATCGAACCCGCAACCTCATGGTTCCTAGTCAGATTCGTTAACCACTGAGCCACGATGGACACTCCTCTTGGTTTTAAAGTAGACACACACATTCAGAAAACACAGGAATGAGTGGACTTAGTTAAAAATCCCTTCTCTGAAGACGGTTTCATGACGTGGGAAACGCTCGGGGCCCCGCGTGGGATGAGGACGCGCCTTGACTCTAATTTAAAATTTAAGAGTGATCTCTGGGTGTTGGCATTTGAGCAGGTCTTTTTTTTTTTCTGGTAAGCTTTCCAAAAACTTCCATCTTTTCTGCAATGAGCATGGATTTTGCCCGCATGAGAAAGGAAAAAAAAAGGGAAATGCTTATTTGGAACAAACGGTGACGTGAGGTTTAAGAAAAAAAAGGAAAACAACGGGTCGGCAAACGCTAGCTTGGGCCCCAGGGAGCGGGTGAGGGGGCCCCGACACGGCTCTGCCCAGCTCTGAGGTCGCGAGGCCTGGCTGCCTTGAGGATCCTGAGAAGACGGGGAGGGACTGGTGCAGGGAGTCGGAGGGGCCAGGACCCCAGCCCCTCTGGCCCGCGGCCACCTCACTGCCCACCCTGCAGACAGCCGAGAGGAAGAGGCGGCCCCCCACCCCACAGCTCACCGAGGGCCCTGCGGGCCACACAGGCTGGGAAGGACCCTGTACTCTGGGAAAGCCCCATCCTTGTCGATGACCTGCGGTGACCTGAGCGCCGCAGCAGGAGGTCTTGACTTTTGGGAGCTCACAGGGTCAGGGCGGAGCCAGGATGACCCCCAAGACGCGGCAACCCCAGGGGTCGGAGTGTATGGGTTCTCAAGGTCGTTTGGAGGTCGGGGGGCTCCTGAGGACAGCCAAGGGAGCGGTCTGAGGCTACCGCCAAAACTGCCCGTGGCGGCGGGTGGGTGTTGGGACCTCAAGGCTTCTCCAGGGAGATAAAACTCAAAAGCCTCCGGCAGAGACGAGAACCGCCAGAGCCCTGGCGTCCCGCCGGCCTGCCATTGCCACACTGTCACTGTCGCCACCCCAGCAGCCCGGCCCGCTCCTTCCTGCCCCCACTAGGAGCGGTGTGTGGCCCGCTCTACCCCGCCCCGCCAGGGCCGCGAATGCCCCCAGCCTGCCAGCAGGTGCCTCCAAAGACCCCACCCTTCCCCCGCCAACCAGCCGGGCAGCGTGCGTTCGGCGAGAAGCCGCCTCGCACCGCTTTGTCTCTGGGCCACGAAGACGGCCACGGCCCTGCGCCAGTCGCTCTCCCTGGCTGTGAGGACGTCGCCCCTGTGGTGACAGTGCCTCTTGACTCAATAAGCCTGTCTTTTCTACACCTAGCTTTAAATCCGGAAAATTCTTTTCCCACCCACGTGCAGAGACCACACCAGGTGAGGCTCCCCGAGCAAAGCAGCCCCAAGGGGCGGCTGGCAAGGCTGGGAGCCGGCGAGGGGCCGGGCTGGGGCAAGCCTGGGGCGGGTACCTCCTGAGAGCGCCCTCTGTGACCCGAGTCCTGTCCCAGGGCTCCCGAGGCCACGGTTCCCGCTTCCCAACAGCCACCCCTGCCTGAGAATTCCGTTGGCCAACTGCTGCCAGTGGCAGTTGAGGGGCTGTCCAGGCGCTGGGCCCTGACTCTGCTCCTCTGGGGCCGGAAGGGCCCGGTCGGGACCCCGGGAGGTCCCCCGTGCACGGACAGGCCCCGCCGCCCCAGGCTCGCCTCCTGGAGCCCCGCACTCCCGACGGAGTCCCGGCTCCCACAGCCGCCCGGCAGGGCTGGGTGCGCGTCCCCACCGCCCGCGCCGGGTGCTGCCCGCCTGCGTTCATTCCATGGGCTTGGGCTCGCTGGCTCTTCCCCGAGCACACGGTCCGCGTCCCTCGCCCTCCTGACCCTCCAGCCCTCAGTCCCCAAGAGCCCAAGAGCAGAAAACCGCCTGCCCTGCTCACTGCCCCTCAAGACCAGTGCCTCCAGCGCTCACTCGGGAGGGTGCTGGGGGCGGGGCCACACCAAGGTCCGCCTCTGGGGGCGGGGCCTCTGGGGCTGGGGCCAGGGCGGCCTGCAGCGGGGTCTGTGCTGACGCCTTCCTTGCAGCCGTCTGAAGGGGTGACTGCTCTGCCCGGGAGGGGCCACAGGTCCCCAGCCTGCGTCTGGTGGAAGGAATCTGCTCACAGCGCAGCTCCCTGACCCCAGGACTCCTCGGAGCCGCACACCCGCGGGAGAGACCGGCGCCCGGCCGCTGCGGGAAGAGGGGCTGGACTGCGGAGGGCCCGCAGGCGGCTGGCGGGAGGCAGGTGGACGGAGAAGGGAGCCAAGAATGACTTGGCCTCGTGGCCCTCAGCTGCCCGCTAGGGACAATTGAGACGTGGTCCCCAGGACCCCAGGGGCCACCCCACGGGGCTAGTTCAGGAGGATCTGTCCTAAGGGCCCCACAGGCCAGCAAACCCTGCGGCACAGCGGCAGGCCGGGCGGGCCGAGGCCTTGATCCGTGGGCCAGAAAGCCAGGCACAGGGAGGGCCCCGCTCCCAGCTTCCCCGGTGTGGCAGCTCCACGGGGTGGAGGTCTGTCCACCCTCCCTGCACCCGCCCCTTGGGCCCGGGCCTCCCGGCTGAGGGGAGGACGGTGCCCAGGCCCAGTGGTCCCCGCAAAGTTTTGGACTTGAGGCACGACCATTTGCCACTGGAAGAGGCCCCAGAATGGGACCTGGGGACACGTCATGGGGGGAACTTGCAAAGGCCCTCCCCCCTCAGGCTGCAGGGAGGTAGAGCTGGGAGCCCCAGTTCCCACTGAGGTCACGTGGCCCTGGGGGATGTGGCCCTCAGAGGCCCCAGATCTCCATCCCTGGGGCTCCTGGAGCCTGGGGCCATCTCCACGGCGACAGAGACCGCTGGGGGGAGTTGAGCTCAGGGCCCTGGTGACACGTGGGGACTGGGGACCTCCACGTTCAAGCTCTGAGCAAACGGCAGCGGGGGTGGCGACCAAGCAAGCGGCCCAGGGGCTAGTTCAGAGCAGGGCTTCCGCAGCGAGGGCTGTGTGTGCTGGCAGAGGGGGACCCGGGGCAGAAGCAAGACAGCCCTTCCTGCCGGGGAGTCAGGTGGGGTCCCCTGCCAAGTCCCCACCCAGGGCCCGCGGCCCAGCCCTGCCCTGGGGGGCTTAGAGCCCCCGGGCCCTGAAGAGGGCCGCGCCCCTCCTCAGCACGGTCCCCTCCGAGGCAGGGGGAAGGCCGCCTCTGCCACCCCAACCAGCCCCCAACCAGCCTGGACGGAGGGGTCTCGGGCGGAGGAAGAGAGGGGTGCCGGGGACAACGAAGGACCGAGGCGGGTCGCGGTGTGGGGAAAAGGCTCAGCACAGCCCTGGAATGGAGGTGACAAGGGCCAGTCAGAGCAGGGGACGGACCCCAGTGGGAGACCGGGGCTTAAAGGGCGATTCTAGCAGAGCTCAGCCGCCTGCGGTGCTGCCATCGTGCTCCAGCCTGGGGACCAGGACAGAGCACTGAGAGGCCAGAGCAAGCCGGGGATGCGCCCGCCCCCCGTGGGGTGGGCACGGAGCCAGCGCGGCCTGGGAAGCCTTCCTGGGGGAGGCGGGGAAGCACAGGGGACCCTGGCTGCTCTCGGGGAGAAAACCTCAGAGGAGCGGCGGCTCAGCTATGGGATGGGGGATCGGGGGGCTACGCTGGTGGAATCCAGGGGGACAAGCAGGCTGAGGGTGGGGACAAGCCCCGCTGTGGCTCCCTGAAGTCACATTTGTGAGTAGGAGGCGCTGGGATCCGGGGAGGGAGAGGCGGGGCAGAGCCGCATCCAAGCAGGGTGAGAGGAGGCACAAAGACCAACTGAAGGGGCCGGGGCCAGGAAGATGGCCTCGAGCCCTCCACGCTGTGTGCGCCCCTGCGGAACGTGGCGCCGACCCTCAGCGTGCACCTGTCACCACCAGAGCTGCCGAAGCCGGTGTCGGGCGTATAGCAACCTCCCCAGGCACAGGGGTGGGGGACAGTGTGGAGCACGACCACCCTAGGACACTGGAATCCGGCCCTCTACCGTCCCTCACAAGGGGCCGCCTCTGCCCCAGGGGCACACTGTGCTCGTGGCTGGTGATTTCTGCATGATTTCGCTCGCGGCTCCCCACGGCGCGCGTGACGGGGGCAGGGCTGGGCAGGATGGTGCAGGCCGCAGGGAACGCAAGTTTCAGATGGAGCCCATCCTGGTAAGGACAGACAGACGGGAACGACACAGACTCTTCTGAGTCCTGCTGCAGCCCACGGTTCCCAAGACAGACTGTCACCAGCTGACTCATTCATTTATTCAACATATGATGACTGAGCCCCCAGAACGTACTGTCCCCTGTCAGCTTGGGGAAGGAAAAGATGTGACCAAGCCTGTCTGTGCGCCAAGGGCAGGTGCCCGGGGGGTAGGGGGACAGTCCATTTCTGCCTGGGAAATTCAGGTCAGGCCTTGCAGAGGAAGGGGCATTTGAACTGGGGCTTGAAGCATGGATGCCTGCGCCTCTGCCTGGATACTGAGGGAAGGGAATGCACACAAAGGCGTGGAGCCTGAGAGACCCAGCAGACGTGGGGGAGGGGGAGGGGGCGTGGGTTTGAAAGGAGGTGCTTGGGGAGGGGCCGCGTGGGGCACGCGGACCCTGTGGCAGGGGGAGTGGGCTGGCGTCCTCCGAAAACACGCAGCTTGGGGTTTAGGTTCCGGGGTCTCGGAGCAGCGCAGCGGCAAAGGGGCTTTGATTTGAGGAAGGTCACGTGGGACAACCCCAGAGGGGGCCCAACCGAGGCCCGCTGACAGGCCACCTTGCTCGGCTCGGCCGGTCACCCCACGGGCGTTCTGGGTGCGCCCGTGGCCCAGAGCAGCAGAGGGCCCAAAGTGTCAGGGGCTCCACCAGACGGCGGGACCCTCCCGCCTCCAACCGGAGCTCCTAACGGGGCTTCCGCCCCCCCTCCCCGCTCCGCCCAGACAGGCCCCAGCTGCCCCGGCCTCGTCTCCTCAGAACCCACCCCGCCCCACACACCTCCCCCTGTCACCCTCCCTTGCAGCCCTGTAGGAGCAGGCAGGTGCCGCCAGAGAGGGGCCGGGCGGGCGGGGACGGAGAGGGTGGTGGGGACTTGCCTAGTGGGTCCGGGTGTGGGGCTGCCGCAGGGGAGGCCGGAAGGCACATAGGACATGGGGAGCGGGAGCCATCAGGGTGCACACAGCTGAGCGGCCCAGGCCTGGGCTCGCCCCTGCTGCGGTCGGCCAGCCCGCGGGCCCTCCTGCTCCTCGCCCTTCCCTGGACCCCTCCTGCTCAGCTGTCGGGGCATCTCTTTGAACCGAGGCGTCTCCATCCAGGCAGAGGCGCAGGCATCCTTGACCGAGTCCGTCCTGGTCCTCTGGGCCCAGCCCGGCCCGACAGGCCTCGGGACAAACAGGCCACACGGCCCCAGGGGCTGGGGCGTGCGCTTCCTGAGGGGAGGGGAGGCCTGAAATCCCGAAACCACTCTTCTGTCCCCAGAAGAGCCCAGCCGAGCCAGCCTCTGGCTAAGCTCCGGAGCCCGCGTCTTCAACCCCAGCTCGGGCCGAGGTGGCCCTGAGGGAGAAACGCCCCCATGGCTGAGAGGCCCTGAGCGGGAGGCTGACCTCTGGGGGAACTGAGGCGTGAGTGGGGACGGGACACTGGGGAGGCCGTCCCGGGAGGGAGGGGGCATGTGACAGGAAGGGCCTGAGGCAGAGCCAGGCTGGGCACCCACAGCGCAGCAGGCGGGCACCGGGCTGCCAGGCCTTCCAGCCTCACACCTCAGTGCCAGGTAAGTGTGTAACCGGCCTCAGGCACTGGAAGCCACCACCGCGGGGAGAGGGGGCGGCCTGCGCCCCACGCCAGCTGCCCTCGGGGTCCCCAGTCACTCACTGGCTGTAACTGCCCAGGCCGGGGCAGGGCTCTGGGGCTCCCCCCCTCCCGTGGAGATTCTGGCCCCAGGGCTCCTTGGTGGGCAGATGGGAAAGTCACAGCCCAGGGACCTCCCCCCGGCCCTTCCCCAGGCCCCGCCCTCGCCCGAGGGCTCAGGGGCGGCCCTTTGGGCTCCCACGTGCTCCCTCCCTCGGGCAGGCAGAGGGCACCAAGCAGGGAAACAGAGGGGGGCACAAACGAGACCTAAAATTTCCTAGGAGCCACTAGAAAAAATAAAGAGATGAATCAATTTTAATCACATTTTTTAACACAATAGATCCAAATTACGACCCAGTGCAGGAAGGACTCCAGCCTCTGGGCAGGTGTGCTGAGCTGGTGGGGACTCGGCTGACGGCGCGCCACGGGAGAGGCACGGCCCTGCCCTGGGAGCCCGTCCCGCGAGGCCCCCGGCCTGCGAGGTGTGCGCCCCCCCGCCTGCGTTCCGGCTCCTCCCCCGACAGCAGCCCCCACAGCCCGCATCCCTCCCCGGGCGGCGGCGGAAGGGCGGCGGGAGGGCGGCGGGAGGCGGCCCCGCTCAGGAAGGCCCAGCTCCCAGGCTCTCCCCTCCTCACCCGCCCACGCGGCTCATCGGGACTCCAGGCACGGAGCTCCCGGGTGGGAGGGAGGCCGGATGACAGGCGGGGGCTGCTGTCAGCGCTGCGGGCGCAGAGCCCGGTGTCTCCCGCCCGCCTTCACCTTGGCTGCGAGCCCCTCTCCTCTCAGCTCCCCTGTGTCCAGTGGTCTGTGTCCCGAGAGAGCCTGGAGGGCTCTGGAGGCTTGACCAAGGCCCCGAGCCAGTGCTGCTGTGGTAGGGATGGGGGGGACCGGGTTGGGGGAGAGCCAAGGCGGCCCGGAGGCCGGGTCCCCAGGGAGTCCATGGGGAGCCGAGCCAGCTTCCCAGCACCGAGTCGGACACGCCTGTGGCCTGCAGCTCCGGTCACCTCCGGTACAGCAGGGGAGGCAGCCGCAGCACTGTCACAAAGCCCGGAGGAGAGGGCAGGGTTCAGCTGCCGCCCAGCTGCCACCAGAGGCCAAAGCGGGTGAAGGGGGAGGAGACGAGTGGGGAGAACAGGGCGGGCTGCTGCAGTGACCGCCAGCCTGGATCAGCCAGGGCCAGTGCGGCGACAGCTGGGGGGGCTGGTAAAGGGAGCAGGAGTGACGGGGCTGTGCCCCTGGTGGGCTCAGGAGCATTGCAAGGATGAGGTTTAATAACCGCCTCCCGTCTCTGGGCCTCCTGGTCCTTGTCATGAACCTTCAGCCTCCCCCAGCGCGAATGCAGACACACACACACACACACGCGGACACAGACACAGACACGCACGCACACGCGGACACAGACACAGACACACATGCACACATGGACACAGACGCAGACACACACACGCACACACACAGGTGCCCCTGAAATCCGTCCATCAAGAATGCTGTAGGTACCGCAGCCTGGTTCCCATAGCAACGCCTAGATGGAGGGGGAGGGCAGAGAGACACCAAATAAAGAACAACAACTTTAAAAAAATGAGCATTCAGGGAGAAATAACCTCTGCCCTTCAGTCACACTCTCACGCCCTGGCCAGTGCTGCCAGCCGAACGGCATTGCTGCCGGCAGAACGGGTGACAGTTTGCCGTGGGGGACTGCTGGGTGGGAGGAGCATCCCGAGGGGAGGGGGGCCTGGGGTGCCGGCCGGGGCGGCCCCTGCTCTCTGCTGGGGGAAGATGGCAGGATGAGAGCAAGGCTGTGATGCGGGTGCCTTGTCGGGGGCGACTTATTTGCTAGGGCGAGCATCATGGGGGACTTCCTGGAGGAGGCAGCCCAGGTACCCGCCTGCGGGTCCGTGGTGGGAGCAGGTGGGGAAGGCATGGCCAAGCAAAGCCACTGGGCAGCGTGTCAGGGTCCCCGGGGTGGGCTGCCACCGGTGGGGGGATGGGGTGGAACAGGCGGAGGCCCTTGAAGACCAGCCGAGGGGCCAAAGGATGCTTGGGAGCAGGGTACCAAGCAAACTCGGGAATCAGATTTGAGGGGATGCGTTGTGGTCTGGGGGTCAGGAACTGGAGTCCTGGGTGGCTCCAGGGTCCTGGCGTGTCACCTGCCCCCCTCATGGGCTGAGAAGCCTCATTCCGTGTCCCCCTTCCCTGGGTGCCTACCCCCAGCCCAGCCCAGCCCAGCCTGCGGTGCAGGTGCCCATGTCCCATCTGTTCCTGCGGGGAAGCCGACACTGCAGCGGGTTTTCCTGCACGTGCTGAAAGGAGCAAACCCCGGGTAGGGTCTCCTCACAGGCTTCTAGGAAGGGCCGGGACCCAGGCTTCCTTCTTTCCAAGGACAGGGCTCCAGGAGATGCAGGGGTCTGAGTGGACCACAAGCGCTCGCTTCATCCGGGCGTCAGAGGAGAGCGTTGTTCCTGCTCCCCAAGGCCGAGTCCGAATTCTCACGGTTCCAGAGCCTCTCCTCCGCCAGGCTGCTCCGAGGCTGTGGGGGGACAAGGGGGGTCCACGGTCTGGAAACCCAGCCACGCTCCAACCCCCAGTCCGCCCTGACTGAAGTATCCGAAGTTCCTTTAAGGCCCTCCCGGCCTTTGCCAAGTGGGGCCAATGTCTCCCATAGCGGATGGAACACCGTGATCAAAGCAGAGTCTCAGACGCCACAGCGGACGCCTCGCCCCTCCGGGACAGGTCCCCTTCGTCCCCATGTCCCCTGAATGCAGAGACGGAAGAGCGTTTTCCAGTAGAAATGCACCAAGCACCAGGGCAAAACAGAGCCAAGATAATTAGAGGGAAAACAGGCTAAAAATAGCCTCCTTCACAGCCCAGACTCCTGGCACGGAAGATGCCAGACAAGCCAGCAGCAGGACCACGGAGCCCAGGTCCCGTGAAGGAAGGGAGTCCCCCGGCTTGCAGAGGACGAGGAGGGCCCGCAGTGCTGGCACGGGGGCCTCTGTCGTCAGGGAGCACCAGGCAACCTCAAGGACCAGGAGGGCTGGGGAGCACCCTGGAGGTGACACCAAGGGTGAGATGCAGGGAGGGCTCCACGGAGGAGAGGATCACAGCAGGGCTTTGGAGGGTGAATAGGAGTTTGGCTGACAGTGGCCATTCCCTGTGGAAGAGATGGAGGTGGGGGTACCATGGGCAGCTTTGGGTCTCCCAGTGGGACAGTCAGAAGAGCAGCCAAGGGTGGTGTCAGAGTGGGGCCAGGTCCCTGGTCTGAGTCGTTTGGTTGCCCTCGGGGTGGGGGGCCCTCTGCACTCCCCGGGAGCCGGCTCACCTCCAGGCAAGGCTTTGCTCCTTTGCGCCCTGGCTTAGCCTGCTCTGCCCGGCTGTGGCTCAGAGACAGGACCGTGGCTGCACCCAGCCCCGCGCTTTCCAGCTGAGTCCCAGCTGCCTCCAGGCCTCCGCCCTCGGGTCATGCCTGGACATGGGAAGGGGCTCAGGGATGGACACCTGGCGGCCCCGGCCCCTTCTGGGGCTGTGCTCCAAGGTCACTGAGGTGGGGCCTCTGCCCGAGGTCCAGGGATCCGGCAAAGAGAACGGCTCAGAGGGAGGAGGCGTTCTGCTGCAGTGCTGGGTGGCCAGGGGTCGGTGGCAGGAAAGAGCTAACGCGGGCCCCGCAGTGGGAGAGAATGATGAAGGAGGTTTGCTTCTAATGGATTCTTGAAGGACAGAGCCTGGCGGGACGCGGTGGGACCACAGGGTGGAGAGGAAGGAGGCAGAGGCAGAGAAAGGGGTGGGCCCGGGGGGACAAGGGGGCTGGGTCTGGGCAGCACCGTCCCCTGCGGGCCCTGGAGGCTGGCCTGGAACGTGGGCGCCATCCAGAGGCCGTGGGGGACCCGCTGGGCCCAGGACCCTCCCCGCCGGTGATTCAGTTCCTTAAAGATCTTTTTATTCCAGACATCGGGGAAAAAAAAACAAACACAAACCAGCCGCTAAAGCCACCCCAGTGGTCTGCCCTATACGGGGACGCCTCCCAGCCGGAGCAGGTGCGTACGGACCATAAACGGAGTGAAGTGAGAGGGGACAGCCACTTGGCCCGGGGGGGTGGGGGAGGCGTGCCCTCCCGGGCCGCTCATCCGCGCAGCCTGAACTGGCCGGGTCACTGGTCATCTGTGGCAGTTACAGCGGAGACAGGCAGCACCAGCCAGCTTGCCGGGGTGTGGGGCCGAGCGGGAGGGCGGGCAGGGCCCGGTGGGCGGTGCGGGGAGGCCAGGCCCTTCTAGGATCCCAGCCGGGACTGGGCCATCGCGAACGGCGGGGAGGCCTGGGCTGGGGGCGGAAGTGCAGCTCCAGGCGGACCCATGGGTGCAGTGGAGAGCAGGACAGGCCGGCCAGGGTGGGGCCGGGCAGAGGGCAACTCCTGCCACGGGCTTCCCCGCTCCAGAAAGGCGGGCCACCGGCCACTTTGCAGCCCTGGGCTCTGGCTTCAGCTCCCGCCCCAGGCCAGCTGCTCCCTCCAGGAGCCCGGGGTGGCCTGGGGTCGGCACTGGGGCTCTCGGGCCTTCTGCAGGGGTGGTGTGAAGTGGCTAAGAGAGGGTGGCTGGCTTGGGTGGGCAGAGCGACGCCTGTTCAGGGTGGCAGAGGGCCGAGGGGCCACCCAGAGGGGGTCCGAGGAAGGAAAGCCTGCTGCCTGCCAGCCTCCTCAGCCCGTGGGCTCGGCCCGAGGCCGGCAGAGATGCAGAGGAGACAGTTTGCTGCAGCCGGGCACGCCCTGCCTCTCTTGGCCTCCGCTTCCCCGCCCGCAGGCGAGGCCGCGCCAGCACCGAGGCTCCATCACGGAGACGAGCGGGGACTGGGGGCCAGAAGGGGCCCCGGAGCCGAGGGCTGGGCGCCGGCGCCACCTGGCCCCCTTCCTGGAGGAAACAGGCTGCCCGCCCGCCTGGCTGCTGTGGAAATAGGGCGCCAGCTGGGGGCTCGGGGGAGCGTGGGAGAGCCCTGGGTGGCGCTGGCGGGTCTGCGGGGCCCTGGCCTCGAGCGGAAGAGGAAGACGTGCGGGGGAGTCTCGTAATTTGGGCCAGTGGGTCAGTGACTGGTCGGAAGCAGGGATCACGAGTGGCCAAGGGGAAGGGTCAGGGGGCAGTGTCGGGGGGACAAGAAGCACAGAGCCCCCCCCCCCATGGGCCTCTGACCCTCGGCAGAGCCGCCGCATACTCAGGGCTGCCTCGTTCTCGGACCCCGACGGGCAGAGGAGAGGCGTTCACGCAGCAGCCCGGGTGGTGGAACCAGCTCCGCTCCCAGCGTCAGACACAGGTGGGTCCAGAAGCACCCCTTCAAGAGAGCCATCGTTTCGAGCATCTTCCCGGAGGCAGGCGCTCAGGGTGGGAGGCTGCTGGTTCGCCCTCATCCCAGGCAGGTCCCTGCAGCAGCCCAGCCTCGGCTCCAGCCTTGGGAGGACGGGGCTGTGCAAAGGCCTCGTAGGGGAACCTGCTGCAAATCCGCGGTCGGGGGCGCGTCCTGGGGACCCCCAGCAGCTCCTCCGTGCCTCCTCTGCGCTGGCAGACCTGTGGGGGGTCTCCTGGGCCTGGAGGAGGGCAGCTCCCCGGGGGAGGAGCCAAGATGTCCCAGGAGGGGGCGGGGCCCACGCAGAGGGATGGCGGGGCCGAGGCCCTGAAGACTGGGGTTCAAGCCAGACCTGCCCCAGTCCCCTGCGCGGAGCGTACCTGAGGCGCCTGGGGCCTCCCCTTGGGGAGTGGCCCGCGTGCCTGTGCATCAGGTGACCCCAGGGAGAGGAGCCCCAGAGCGCTGGGCCCGGGCTCACTGAGGCAGAGAGAAGGGAGAGGGCCCGTGGGGGGCCCAGAGCGGTTGTCCAGGCAAGGAGTCACCGCCCCCTGCAGTGAGGTGAGCCCCTGAACCCTCAGGTGGGCGAGATCTTGAGCATGCCCCCACCTCCGCCCCCAGGGCACAGTCTGTTCTGGCCCTGCCGCCAGCGCAGCCGCTCACGGCGAGACCGCCCTGCCGGGCCTCGAACGCCTGTTGGGCAGGGGCCTCGGCTGAGCCCTGTGGCTCGATGGCACTGAGCACATCTACTGGCGGCCACGGACCTCGCACCCTCGCACCAGCTCTGCGGGCAGATTCACATTTACAACCCAAGCCCTCTTGGCTCAGAAGACCCCGCCAGGCTGGGTGTGCGGGTCGGGCCCCTCGGGGCTTCCTGGCGGCCCCGCCCCAGCTCTGCCCTCCCGGGTCTCAGGAGGAGATGGGGGGTCTCTGAGACCTGGATGTGCCGGCCTGGGAGGGCCAGAGAGGCCCCGCCGACAGGGAGCGCCCCGTCCTGGGACTCGGGCTGGGGGATCGTCCCGTCTGCTGGGGTCCGCCCCCCACCCCACACATCCCCCCACCCCTCCACCTTCGGGCCCTGGTCTGGGGACACAAAGACCCAGCGCTGCTTCTCAATTGCCCCCAAGTGCTCAGACGGCCTCTTTCCCAAGCGTCCAATTACAGAGAGTGACTTTTTATTAGAAGGAACAGCAGCTACCGCTTCTAGCTTTTGATGTGAGCCGTAGTGGTTTTCCCGGAGAAATTACCGACTCTCAGCCATCACCATGGAGCCCAGCCTCCTGTTCCCGTCAGTTTCCTTCCCGGTTCTTGTCAGCACCTTCATTATTTAACGGAAACAAAGGAGAGGAACAGGGAAGAGGCGGCCTTCCACCGCGTCGGGGGTGACAACTTTCCGGGCAGCAGGTGGCTCTCTCTGCTCCCCCTCATTTCCTGCCTCCCCCAGGCGGCCCCCTGTGTCCCAGAAGCGCCCCTCTCCCCGCCCGGCCTCCTGTCAAGCAGACCAGCCTCTTCGGAGGGTAGGACCCACGACACGTTGGCGACAAGCACCCTCGGGTGACTGGGCGGTTGTGATGGGAACTTCCGCCTCGGCCTGGCTAGAGCCCCGTCCTCAGGCACTTCGAACTAGAGCCTGACTAGCCGTGACTCTGAAGGTCTGTTGTGACACGTTAAAGACCATCCGGGAGCATCTGGGTGGGCCTGGCTTAATCCGTTGAAAGCAGAGCTGCCCTTTCACTGAGGAAAAAGTCCCAGCTGTGGGCGGCTGCTCAGCTCGTGCCCGAGACCTCTGGCCTGGCCCCGCCACCCCCTAGTCAAGTCAGCCACTGCCGCCCAACATCCCTGAGCCTGCTTCTCATCCGGCACTGGCTGGTATGGGGTCCCGGCCCCTCCAGGCCTTCTCCCCTTCACCCAGGGGCCCGGCATCCCCCACGAGGGCAGGTGGGGCCGCCCACCCACGCGGCGTCCGTGGCCCTCACGGAGAGCCCGGGCCTGGGCTGTGTGAGCGAAGGTTCGCCCCTTTTACCGATGAAGAGTCTGAGGCCCAGAGAGACCAAGCTTGTGCCCTTGCAGCCGGGACGCCCCAGGGTCCCCTCCCAGCAGGGACCTTGCCCCGGTCCCCAGGGCTCTGGGCCTGAGAAGCGCCCCCGAGGCCCTCGGGTCTCTGTGTGGCCGAGTCCTGACAGCAGAAGCGCTCCCAGCTCCCCACCCTTCCCGGCAGCTTGGCGGGGAGCGTTTTTGGAAGGCCGGAGCGGCGGCCCTTCCCAGCCTCTCCCGCCACCAGCCGTCCCTGGCCGACCGCGGTCTCTACTCCTTATGTTCCAGCAGCTGCCCCCCACCAGCCCTCCAAGCCCCCCCCCGCATCCCCTCCAGGGCACCCCACCCCTCCTGCAGGAAAACAGCAGCGCACACACGCCAAGAAGTTTCAGTGCTTTATTAAAAAAATCTTACAAAAAGAGTCTGTCTTCAGTAAGGGGGCGGGGGTGAACACAGCCTGGCCTGACATTCAAACTTGATCTGTGGGGGGACAGGGAGTTGGCCACACCATCTTGAGGCCCCCGGGGCCTCCCTGCAGCCTATGCCAGCCTGGGAGTATGGGGTATGGCTTATGTGCAGAAAGAAAATCTGGCGGGCTGGCAGGGCATGGGATAGAGCAGCTGGCAGAGTTCCCTGCGGACAGCCCCCCGAATCCGGGAACGCCCAGCAGACAGGCAGAAAGGCGAACCCCCACGCTGGGTCTGCTCGGGCTGCAGACGCGAGCGGCCGGCCAGCACCAGGGTGTTGGTGCCGGGGGAGGCGGGGGTCCAGGCCTGGGCAACCTGGCAGGGCGCGCACATGGGCCCCGGGAGCAAAGGCTTCGGGGCCTCCTGGGGCCGGGCTCGGGGCCACCGGGCAGGGGCGGGGGCTGTAGCCTTCCAGGGCCTCGTGGAAAGCTCTGGCAGGAGAGGACGGCCGCGCGGCATGGCGGGGTTCCTGGGCCGGAGCGAGACCGGGCCGGGGTGGCCGACTCGACTCCAGCCGCAGCGGCCTTGGGGGCGGGCGGGCAGGTGGGAGCCAGCGGGGCGGGCATAGCGGCAGGCCCTGGCCCTCACGCCGGCTCGTCGTCACCACCAGCTCTCTGCCGGGCCCCAGCCTCTCGTGGCCTCGGTCTTCTCCCGTGCGGGCAGCTTGTGGGGGGAGAAGAGGGCGGCACCTGGCACAGCAGCGAAGGCTCTGCGGGAGCCTTGAGACCTGAAAGGAAGACACCGACGGTCAGGGCGGGCGGAGGCCCAGAGGAGCTCTGCGCCAAGGACGCTCCGTGGACGCAAAGGGGGCGCCCTCCCTGGGGCCCTGGGGACCTGCTTCTCCGTTCGGCCTGGGGAGGGGCCTGGGGAGGACAGCTGAGGGACAGGGTCTCAGGTGGGAGAGCTGGGGCTCCCTACCTGTTGTCACTCTCCTGGCTCCGGGGGCCGGCTGCTGCCTCAGCCGGGTTGGAGGACTCAGGCCCCGTGGGACCTTCCACCTGCCACGGGTGAGTCATCGAGCAGGGCTCAGTCCCTCTCCAGGCTGGCGTGAATCACTGGTGCTGGGGCGAGAGAGAAAACATGGTCCCTGTGAGAGCTGGCTCAGCAAACTCCCCCGGCCCTGCCTCCCAGCCCAGCCCCGGTCCCCAGTCCCCGGGGTCACTGCGCCCTCCCACTATGCCACCTGCCCACCCCATCCCAGCCGCTACCTTGCCAGGGCGGCTTCACGGGCTCACCTAGAAAGCGGCCCTCCTGGCTCTACGGGGCCCCCTGGTGGTAGTGCCATGGGGCAGGGGCTCACCTGAGGGGCCAGGAGGCACCAGGATGCCAGGTCTGTTGCTGCCACTGCTGCTGCTGCGATTTCAGCTTCGGCTCTCCTCCAGGACAAGGGAGCCAGGCTGCCCGAGGCTGGCCAGCCGCCCTGGGCGGCGGCAGGGGTGCCAGCCGGCTGCGCGGCGACTGCCAGGAGAGGTGGTGTCCCCAGAGCCCAGGCTCCCGGGGCACTGGTTCTGCCCGAGCGTCTGCTCTGGGGCTTCCCTTGAGCTTGGTGCCCACTGGCCCGTGCCACCAGGACACTTGGTTTCTGGGTGCCCAGGAGGCCCAGGCGTGGAGCAGAATGAGGAAGCTGGCATGGCCTGAGAGTACGGAGGGGGGTCACCGGCCCGGGGTCACAGGGTCACAGAAGACAGACGGAGGGAGGGTGAGGGGCTGGGCCCTCCAGGGAGAGGGGCTTCTCTGCTGCTGGGGGACACTGCCCACATCTGGACGGCACGCGTCTGTTCAAGCCAGGCTAGGAGGCTAAGGTGGGTGCCCGGCTGGATGAAGACGAGGGCGCCCCCTGCGGGGGTCAGCCCACTCGGAAGTCCTGGTGGGCAAAGGCCACGGTGGGCAGGCGGGGGAGGGGGGCCTGGCACCCGCTACTCGGGCTGGGTCCGGTCACTGGCTACGGACTCGCTGGTGAGCGCCGGCGTGAGGGCATCCCGCTCCTCCTCGGCGGGCAGGCGGGGGCCGGCGGGCTCGGCCGCCTGCTCCAGGCCGTCCTGCACCTCCATGCCCTTCTGGATGAGCTGCTCCAGGGTCTTGGGCAGCGGGGGGCGCAGGAAGCGCTTGAGTTTGGGCTGCAGCGTGCCCACCACGTACTGGATGATCTCCTCTTCCTCGGCGTCCACGTACAGCGTCTGGTACAGGTCCCGCTTGCGCCACAGGAACTGGTCCAGCGGCTCGCCCTGCTTCTGCGGCAGGTCCAGCTCCCGCTGGATGGCCTCGCGGGACAGCGTGCCCTCGCTGTACTGCAGGAACTCCTTCTTGAACTCCACCCAGTTCTTCACCGAGCCCTGCTTGTATTCCCACCATTTCTTGGCCGGCCCGTTCATGTGGTTCTGGATCTGCGACAGCCAGTACTCCTCAGAGCCGCCCACCTGTCGCAGGTACTCCTCCAGGTGGCTGAGGAATTCCCGCGGGTCCTCGAAGATCTGGGTGTCCACGCCGGGGCTCGACTGCCCTTCCTCGCCCGGGCCCCAGGGCGGGTACTGCTGGGCCTCCACCGCCTCCTGCCCGGGGAGCTCGCCCGCGGCCGGCGGCGGGGTGATGGCATAGGGGCTGACCGTGTAGTCGTAGTTGTCGGCCTCGGGGCGGTAGCCCTCGGGACCCCCGACGCCCACGGAGACCGTGTGGCGGGCAGGGTCGCCGCCCACCGGGTACTTGCCGCCCCCGGACTCCAGGCGGTCGGCCCACCTCTCCAGGCGGTAGAAGACCTCCCGCCACACGTGCATCTCCCGCTTGACCCAGCGCTCCAGGTTGGCGATGGTCTCCTGGCAGCGGCACAGGCAGGCCTTGATGGACTTCTTCCAGCGCTGCGAGTCGCTGGTGGGCACGTAGCCGTCCAGGTTGCTCTCCAGCTTGCCCACCGACCGGTGCAGCCCCTTCAGCTCCCGCTCCACCTGCTTGGACACCTCGGCCAGCAGGTGCCTGTGGGTCCGCCGCACGTGCTCCAGCATCTCCGCTCGGCACTTACCGATCTGCAGGATCACGTTGGGCTTGGCCGCCGGCGCGCCGCGGGGCCCGGGGTAGGCGTGGAGGCCGCCGGTCGTCCTGTGGTCCAGCTCCATCTGCTCGCAGGTGGCCGCGGCGGCGCTCGGACAGGCGGGAGGCAGGGGCTGCCAAGTCCTTCTGGAGCCGACGAGGGGCTGCTGGGGCCCGGCTTGCGGAGCTGCAGGCGGCGGCGGGTCCCGCGGAGCGGCGGCTGAGTCCCGGAGGGCCCGGCTCGGCGGCAGCGCCGGCCGGGGAGGAGGAGGCTCCGGAGCTCTGCGCCCAGCCTCGGCAGCCGGGCCTTTTATGCCGCCGGAGAGGCCCGTGGGCGGCCCCGTCGCCGAGCCCCGGCTCCCATTGGCCCGGGCGCAGGCTCCCCGCCCGCGCCCCCGGCTGCCGGCCCGCCTCCCCGCGCCCACGCGCGCTCCCGGGCGGAGGGAGGACCCACCCCCTGCACGCTCGGCGGCCGGGGTGACTAATGCGCTCGCTCGCTCGCACCGCCCCCTCCCCGGACTCATTCAGCCCGCGGGCCGAGGGACCGGGCAGGGGACGCGCCACGCCCCCCGGCCGGCGCCAGGTGTGCCCGGAGGGGCCTGCGGCGGGTCGGCCCGCGGCCCCCACCCAAAGGTAAGGGCGAAGGCCCCCTCCCCAGGGCCTCCGGGTCGCGGCTGCCTCCTGGGGCCGCGCTCTCCTTACAGGGGGGTGGGTGGTGCTGAACGCTGCTCCCCGCCCCCCCCCCGCGACCGCCCACCGCGCAGACCCTGGCCCTGCCCAGTCTGGGTTTTCGGGTTGTTGGGCCACGGGTGAGACCGGGCAAAGAGCCAACATTCGGACCCTCTTTCCCTTGAGCTGAAGACTTCAAGGAGTCCTCGCGTGCACGCGCGCCGTGCACACACGCACTCACAACGCACACACTCCCAAGTGTCAGGTGTGTTCCAGGTCTGTGGCCTCGAGCTGCTGTCTGTCCCTGCCCCGGGGGCCCTTGAGTTCAGGCCCTGGGCCGCTCCGGTGCCCTGTGTGCGGATGCCCCCCGCCCCGGAGCCCCTGGCATCGGTGTGCGTGTGTGTCTCCCTGCGACAATAGCTGGACAGGGCTGCCTGGTGCCCCCACTCCCCAGTCTTTGCTGGGGCCCGGGACTTCTTGGTTCAGTGCCACCAGGGGAATCTGGAAGCTGCTCTCATGGGGGTGGGGGTGGAGGAGATGGAGGGGTCCTGCCACCCACTGCAGGCCCCGAACCCCGGGTCACAGCCGACCGACCGTCCGAAGCTCTGAGACTCCCCGTAGGATGGGGCGGGGGAGCAGGAGGAGGGGGGAAGGGTGCTGCCGCCTGGCGCGGTGGCAGAGGCAGAGAAGCAGAAACCATATAAGGAGCGGGGCTCCGGAAGCTGAGATTCCCCGGAGGAGGGAGGCCCCGTCTCCCTCCCTGGCAACAGCGCAGGGGAAGGGACGGCCTCCGGTTCCGCGACGAATGGGTGAGGGTCCCGGGGCCTGACTCTTCTGCAGGCACAGGTGCCACTGCCCACAGCCGCACTCAGCCAAGGCCGGTGGAGATGCCTTGGCCCTACGCACACGCACTGCACACTCACCCGCCACGCAGACCTCTCCTGGAACACTCACCCCGTCCCGCCCCGCACAGCACATGCACTCATTCC
>PVHT021183680.1:44007-63802 GCA_004024745.2 Catagonus wagneri
CCCTGGTAAGTCGCCCCCCACCCACGCCCACCCCTTGCACCAGGCCGCTCACACACCCCGGGAACCCCACCCCTGCCCCTTAGAGGCCCCCCCTCCCTCCTGGGAGCCCCCCCAGAGCCCATCTGTCTCCTCTTTTTTCTCTCTGAGCTCTCGCCCCTGGTGGGGGGTGTCTTTCTGGTAAAAACTCCCCCCAAGCCGCTCTCCTGGCATTTCTAATTAAAGGCGAGTGGGTGGGCAGGGAGCGGAGGGTGGAGGGGCAGCCAGAGCGGGGAGGGGGAGCCCGCAGAGAAGCTGCGAGAAAGGAATCCCGAGCAGGAGGCGGCTGCGGGCGGCGTGTGCCCATTTGTAAGATGTCTGTGCAGCGGTGAGTGCGGCCGCGGTCACCTCGGGGCCCAAGGGGAGCCTGCCACCGTGTCCGGGGTAAGCGCAGGCCTGCGTCTGAGGGCCCTCGTCAGGAAAGGTGTGCAAGGAGCCAGCTGGACAGGGCCACACTCATGCCTGTGTGTGTGTGTGTGTGCACATTTGTGCAGTGGGAGTGCCAGAGCCATCACATGAGTGACCAGGGGCCACCCCTCCCCCCCAACCACTCACCAGGCAGCGGTCAGGCAGGCCCAGGTGCCCCGACCCGCCCGGGGGGGGCTGGGAGATTGGAAGGGGCATTGCCATTGGGGGGGGCAGGAAAGGGCTCGCAGCGGGCCCGGCAGGCAGGGCTGGGCTTGACCCAGACCACTGGGGACCCTGTGCACGTGGAGGGGCACAGCCCAGCAGAAGGCAGCCTGCACAGACGCTGCTCTCCCAGGCTGTGGTGACAGGTGACAGGCCACAGCCGCTGGCTGCTCTGGGAACACTTAATCGCTGCCCAATTATCGCCCCAGAAGCCCTCGGCAAAACCCCCGCATTGCAGCCTTAGATTCCATTCTTCCGCCTCTGGAAAAGAGGGCTGGCCGGCTCCCTAGGCTGGGGGCCCCCCCGCCCCCTCCCCCGTAAGCAGGGGCAAAGCACAGAGTATCCAGCCCCCAGCCTCGCCCAGAGCAGGACTGCTCAGGGCTGCTGGGTGGGGAGGGACAGGGGGAGCGGGAGCCGGACCTGTGCCAGGAGTGGGGGACGTCAGCCCCCCAGGTCTCAGAGCCCAGCTGGTCTGCTGCTTCCCAGGCCCTTAGAAGCTCGCCTGCCTTAGAAGCAGGGCTTTGGCGGCGGAGGGCGTGTGGGGTGACCGCAGGGATCCAAGCGGGCCCCGTTCGGAGCTTCGGACCCTCTGCCCTTAGGCCCCAGGCTCCCCGACCCCGGCCCCCCGGCCCCCAGCCCCCCAGCCCGTCCCTCCACTGCTAAGACCTTCTTTCAGGATGCACGCTACCCCCAGATGCACAGCCTTGGGGAACCCCGCTCCTCCCCAGACGGAGCCAGCCGGTCTCCAGGCTCCCCAGCACCTTCCGCCTTCCCCACGCAGCTTACACCTGCCTCAGCAGACCCCTCAGGGCCGGCCCCTGGCCCCCACTGCCTGGGCCCCACACGGCGGGGGGACCCCTCAGCTGGGCGGGGCGGGCCGTCCAGGCCCCGGGCCCCCTTCCTTGTGCCCCTTCTGGGGGCTCAGAGTGTGTTCTGGGAGCCAGAATTCGCCTGCCTCCGGAGCAGGGCCTCGGCCTCAGCCCGGCAGCCCCCCGGCAGCCCCACCGCCATCCTGACCACGCGGGCTCCCGCCTGGCGTTGGCAGTTGGCAGCACTTAGCACCCGGCTCACGCACACGGCTCCTTCGGGGCAAAGCCCACCCGCCAGCTCACACACCTCGCACCTCTCCGTGCACACGCCCGCTGATGGGCGCGCTTCCCGGGGCCCTGTGGCACCAGCTCTGGAGGAAGAGCGGGCCCTGCCCCTCGCCCTTGCCCTTCCCGCCTGGCTCTGGCCGGTGACCCGGGGCCCTCCCTCCACACGCGCCCACTGCCGGTCCGGTCCTGTGGGGCCATCCTGGGTCACACGGCCTCATTCCATCTCTGCTGCCCCCTGCGGAGATGGGAGAGACCGACCGGGCGGCCGGCCGTGTGCCCGCGAGGAGCCGCCCACGTTCCAGGTCGCTGGTGGCCTTTCCTGGTGGAAACCCTCCCGGCCACCCTGGCCCAGGCGGCCCAGCGCTCGGATCTGCCCGCCGCCGCCTGCCTCTGGCCCCTCACCCTGCCCCGGGCTCCCTGTGCCGGGCCACTCCTTCCTTCTGCCTAAACCCGGGGCCACCCCAGTGGCTGCCCCCTCCCACTCGGCAGGGACAGGGCGGGAAAGCTGGGACCAGCTCTGGCACCTGGGCCCTGTCTGCACCCTCAGCTGAGACGCCGGATCCCGGAGCGGGCCTGGCCCAGAGCTCGCCCGTTCGGATGAGTCACGGAACAGATGAAGCAAGGGGCCCACGTCCCTCCGTTTCTGGTTGTGAAACACTTGGCTGGTGCCCACCTGAGCCTCGGCTTTCCATCTGTGACATGATGACAGGGCCGGCCCGGTGTCCAGCAGTGCTGAGTGCCGGCCGGCCGGCCTGCCTGTCCCGGTCCCCACCTGAGGACCCCCCCAACCCACCCCGCTGCCAGGCTTGTCAGCGTCAATTCTGGGCCCTGGGAGGGAGAAGCGGTCAGGACCCCTCCCTGTGGCCTTCCGTGGGGGCTTCCTTGCTGCGTCCCTGCTGTGCCTCCCGAGGCAGCACGGGGGCCGGGGACACGCACGGGCCCTGGTGATGTGGGGGGGCAGCCGGGCTGAGCCCAGGCCGCTGGGAGGACACAGGGTCCCCCCCCTCCGCTGCCCGTGTCCGGCCACCATCCCGCCTCTGAGGCCGCCTGCGGTGGCCCTGGGCCCTGGGGGCAAAGGGACAGGGGAGGAGGGCTGAGGGCTGAGACAGGAAGAAGGGCACTGAAGTGGGAACTGAGGGGCCGAGGGGGCGAGGCGCCAGGGCCGGAGGCCTCCTGTCACCGAGGGTCCGCGGGGGGGGACCCTCCTAACCCTCGCCAGCGCCTGAGCTGGCAGGTGACACAGGCCCCTCTGCCACACCTGCCTGCTGTGTGTGCTGCGGCGGAGTGGCCTGAGGGGCCCCGGAGGCCCGGGCAGAGCAGGGAGGGTCTCGGCGGGCGAGCCGCGGGGCTCCGGGCCCTGCGGGCGGCCGGCGGGGGGGGCGCCCGAGCAGCGGCCCCGCGGGAACGCTTTCTTACGTTCCGTCCCCTCCTCCCACCAGGCTTCCTCTCCCCAGCTTGGCAGGGCGTGTGCTGCGTCCTGTCCCCAGAACAGGCAGCCTGTTGGTTCCAGGCCCCCCTCCGCCCTCCTGCCTCCTGCCTCAGCGCCTCCTGGTCCAGCCTCCAAGGAAACTTTCCTGTTTTTCCGAAGATCCTGGCGCAGCAGCGCTGGCGCCGCCTCCTCCTCGCACCCTCCAAGCCGGGAGGCCGGGCCCCGGGGCCGTGGGCATGGGGCACTGGGCGGGCACACTCCTCACTGCCCCAGCCCTGGGGAAGGGAAGGAAACCAGGGTCCCCCCAAGGGGTCTGCAGCTGGTCCAAGCCCCTCAGCACGGAAGCCAGAGCCCAGAGAGCGTGGTGAGAGGCCATGGGGACAGGCCTGCCAGCTCCCGGTGGCGTCCGTGAGCACAGTTCACCGTGACCGTGGGTGTATCCCCCCAGCACCCCCCCAGCCTCAGTTTCCTCATCCGTAAAGTGGGTACAGCCGTCTCTGCCCTGCTCAGCCATGAGGTGAGTCAGTCAATCCAAGAACAGCTCGGAAGCCCGACTGGCAGGCCCCAGGCCGCGGGGGGTGCAGGGAGGTCCAGAAGGCCCTGTAGAGCGGAGCCAACACCGTGACCCCCACACGGTCCCCGGAGGACACCAGGCTGAGTGTCGCCCTGGGCGCGCAGACACCGGCAGGCCGAGCCTCTGCTCAGAGGCTCAAGTGTTTCGACGAGCAGCGTGGCTCCCAGGGCGCTGGCTGGGGAATCAGCCAGGCGGACGAGGCGGGGTGGGGAGGCCATGGTGGCGTCAGGTTGGGGTGGGGGCAGCCAGGAGGCAGGGGTGCGGGGCTGGGGCTGGCGGACACCCCGAGCCCGCCTCTGGCCGGGTGATCGGCCGCACAGCACGTGGATCTGAAGTCCCTTCCGCTTGGCAGCTGCCCCGGGCGGGAGTCGGGCACCTGCCGGCTCCCCCACTTCTCCTGGAGGCACTTGCCGTGCGACCCCCTCAGCTCACTTAACCTCTCGAGTCCCACCACCCTCATCACACGACGGGGGCGAAGGGCGGTGCTGGGTGGCGAGGAGGAGCGGACTGGGCCTCAGGGCGCTGCTCCCGCCCCAGGAACGCCCTCACCGGCCGCCGCCCGCCACCCCCCGCCCAGCTTGAGAACCTAAGACAAAAGCTCGGCCTGGCTCACGTGGCGGCAGCATCTGAGCCCAGGGTCACCTCAGCATGTTAAGCGGGTCTCCCATGAGCCTGGCCCTTCCCGGTGGCGTCTCCCTGTGGGTGCCAGTTTACGCGTGTGAGCTGGAGGGCGTGCGGGTGCGGCCCTGGGCACCTCCTGGCCTCCATCCAGCCAGGGCATGCTCCTGCCCGCTGGCTGCCAGGCCCGGAGCTGGCTCTGGGCACGTGGAGTGGACAAGACCCTCCTGCTTCCCACCCCGTCTGGTCAGAGTGGACCCCACACCCTCGTGTGCTGAGGCCAGAGCCTGGAGGGGGCGCAGGGGAGGCGCAGGGCCGGTGCGAGGGCTGCGTGGAGGGTCAGGATGAGGGGAGCCCCGTCCCAGCGGCCGCCCGTGTGGGAGCAGCCTGAGAAGGGCTCACACGCCCGCCTGTGGGGGCTGGAGCCAGGTGGCCACCCTCCTCTCCGCCGCAGGCCCAGCCAGGCTGCGAGCCGCACCGCCACTACCCCCTGGCCTCCCTGGATGCCCAGCGACCCCCAGATTGTGCTCAGGACCCCCCAAGGGTGGCCGGCCCCTCTGCCAGGATGGGGGTTTGCTGCCAGCTGGCCCCTGCCAACGCCTCCGGAGCCGGGAGCTGGGGGCTCAGGACGCCTGTGCCAGGGAGGGGGTGGCGGCTGCCGTCCTGCTGTTCTCTGCGTTTCCATTTACATCTCGGAGCTCAGCTCGAGCGAGCGAGCGCAGTGCGCCAGGCTGCACAGCTCGCTTCCGCAGCCATAAAAGGAGAGGGGCTGAGAATAGCTCGGTGTGACGGTGGCGAGGAGCTTCCCCACGCGGCGGGCGGGGAGGCAGGCTCTGTGCCCAGCTCCGCCCCCACCCACTCTGTGCCCAGCTCACCCGACGCCCTGGGTCCCTCCTTTCCTTATGCTGCCTCTCGCGCCCCTGCCCTCCAAGCTGCCCACCCCCCACCCCAGCATCTCGTCTGCTCCCACAGGCCACCTGGGCTCTCTCCTGGGCTCCTGATCCCAAGGTCACCGACCCAGACGCCCTGCCCAGTCACAGAGTCCTCGGTGGTCCCAGGCTGGCACCACCCCCTACACTCCCTGCCCTGGGACTTGGGTACCTTCCGACCTGCGCCCTCCTCCCAGATGCCAGTCTTGGCCCATGATGGTCTTTGGCCATCAGGTGACCGATGTGTGCCGGGCCACAGCCGCCTGGGCCCCAGATCTCAGCTCAACGCGTCCCCGGGCACCACAGGGACGCCTCCATGGGCATCTGTGTCGGAGGCGCTGTCAGCTCGCCGGCTCTGTGCTCGGCCGCTGCTGCCACTCCTACTAACTCCGAACGAAGGGCCTGTGCTTCTGTTTCGTCCTGCACCCGCCAATTACGCTGCTGGTCCCCCGGCTACAGGGCCCCCTGCCTGGTCCAGGGGCTGGGTGTCCAGGGCTGGGGTGTCCAGGGATGCCCGGGGCTGTTCCAGGATCTCTCCAGAAGGAGGGTCCACGGAGGGCGAGAGGGAGAAGGGGCCCCGCTGCGCTGAGCGTCTCCCCGCACCTTGGGACAAGCGCTTGGGGAACCGGCTGGGAGCGAATGACTGCAACTCCCTCTCCCGGCCGAGCCCAGGCCCTCAGCTCTGAGCTGCCCTGAGACTCTGAGCCCTGAGGGTCAGGAACTGCCTGAGGTGGCAGAGGAGCGGGCCTGGAACGGGGGCCCACCACCCTCTTCATGGCTGCCTCTGAACGCACACTTGCCCCCACCCTGGTGACACAGACCTGCTTCGGTGCCAGGGCGCAGTCGGGGGCGCACAGCAGAGGACAGGTGCCCGTCTCGGCCGCGGCAGGGGCTCTGAGGGAGGGAGGGCGGGGCAGCCGCCCGGGGTTGGCACTGCCCTTGCCCCCATCTGCGGGGGCACCCTGGGACCCCTCGGGTCTCCAGCGGAGGCGGGGGTGGGCTCCAGGCGCTCCCGAGCTGGCCCTCCCTCCCCGCCCCGGCGCTGCCCGGCCCTCTGTCCCCTCCCGCCGGCCGCCACCCCTCCCGCGCTCCCCTGCCCGGTCTCTCTGATGCGGGCTGGGCCCCCGGCCCGGCCCCTCAGCACCCCCTGCAGACAGTGGTCATTGCTGGCTCTGTCCTCGTCCCCCGAGAGGCGTCTGGTCGGGGCTGGCGGACAAGCCAAGGGAAAGGAGAGGAGAAGGAGCAGGTGAGTATGTGGCCTCTGCGGGTGGTGCTTCGACCCCCGACCCCAAGGTCAAGGGGAGCGTACAGGGCCCTGGGGGCTGCCCCCACCCACTCCAGCTTCAGCCCCCCAGACACAGCCACCCCCTTTCCACAGACGGCCGCAGCCCAGCAGGCTCTCGGGCCCCCAGACCCAGGACCTCCCATTCCCGGCGGGGTGCTGGTGGGGGACACTGAGACCCAGGGGGTGAACCAGCCCTCCCGCTGGTGGCGCTCCCCCACCCTGTGCCCTGACGGCCCCACCCATCCCAGGGCCAGGCTGTCACCAGACCGGTGAGCTCAGGGGCTTGGCTCCCTCACACCTGGGTCTGGGCCAGGCCTGGGGGTCCAGGGAGGGAGCTTCGGGGAAGGAGCTCAGGCACCCCAGGCCCTGGCCTCGCCCCTGCAGAGGCAGGCCTCCCAGCCCCCCGCACCCCTCCTACCCGACCGGAGCAGCCCCCACGCCCATCCGAGCCACCTCTCCCCAGAGCCCATTCATCGGCCCCTTTCAGCCCAGCGCCCCCTGCCCCAGGCGGCAGCACCTGGGAGACTCCGGTGCTGCCAGCCCCTCCCGGGAGCCGACTGGAAATGGCCCTGGATTTACAGCCTAAGCCATTTCCCTGAACCGGGCAGGCGCCACATTTTTCTAAATAAAAATAAAAAGCCCTATCAGGAGCCCACAGGATCGCCGCCTCCCCCGGCAAGGGGGGGCACACGGGGACTCGGGAGATGGCACCTGGAGAGCCCGCCCAGGCGGGCCTGCGCCTCACAGGTCACCTGTGGTCCCCGGGCGCCACCCTCAACAGGAGGCGCGCGCCTCGGATAAAGCCCACGGGTCAGACTCTGAATTCCAAGTGTCCCACTTGCAAGTTGGGCCATCATTGTGACACCACTTCCCCCGCCCCCGCCGCCTCCATCACCACCGTCATCACCGCCCGGGTCGGGCTCCGGAACAAAAGACCACAGACCAGGTGGTTTAAACAATAGGCGCTCAGCTCGCAGCTCTGGGAAGTCCAAGGTCAGGGTACCGGGCGTCTGGGCTCAGTGAAAGCCCTCTCCTGGCTGCAGACCTAAGACCTCCGTGTGTCCTCATGTGACGGGTCTCAGGGGTCTCTTTTTTAAGGGCATAAATCCCCTCATGAGCCGATCACCTCTCAGAGCTCCAAATACAGCACCTTAGGGGCTGGGATTTCAACATTTAGATTCAGGGGTGAGGGGTGAAGGGGGATGCGAACTCCATCGTCGGTGTCATCGCCCACTACCACCGCCGCCCTGACCGCCGCCACGGCCACGACCTCCTGCACCACCGCCACCCGCACTGCTCCTGTCGCCCCCTCCGCCCCCTCCAACGCCACAGCACAGCCGTCGCCCGTCACTGTGCTCTGCCCTCTTCACCCTCTGCCCCCACGACCTTGGCTTCCCACCATCACCGCCGCCACTACCGGTGATGGGAGGGCTCCGCCACCACTCCCGGCGTCAACGCCACCGCCCCGTGTTACCCACACGCCCACCCGGTCCAGGCTTTGCCGTCTGGCTGGCAGTGCCCTTCGCCGGTGAAGGGCGAGGGCTTTGAGGGGGCAGACTGGGGCTCAAATTCCAGTCGTGCTCGTTATCGTGGCCGCGGCACCCGAACCCCCTTTCCTACCTGGAGAAGAGGAGTTAAACTTCCACCCCCCCTCCCCAGAGGGTCCCCGAGGGCCGTGCGAGTCAGGACGACAGCTTGACTGACCCAGTGGTCAGCCAAAGCCTTGTCAAGTCTCTGGAAGGTTCCGCTTTGTTGGAAGGATCAGATGCAGCGGTGGCAGCTCGCGGGCCCAGGGCCGGGCTCAGGGAGCACCGTGCCCGCCTCCCCGGAGCGCGCCTCCCATCCGCGAGCGTTCCTTGCCTGGAGAACCAGAGCTGAGGGGGTCGTGAACTTCAAGGCATTTGCTGAAGTTCCGTTTCTGTGTTCTCACAACCCATCTTCGATCCACTTGGTGAGAAACAGCTCAGCAATGACTGGGGACCAGCGCCGTGCCCAGTGGAGGTGACAGTGGGGCCACAGAAGGCGAGGGGACAGGCACTGAACCGGGCGGGCCGGCACCGAGCGTTCCAAAGGTTGAAGTGGCGGCTGCCGCCATGGCTGTGACCGTGAGAAGCACAGCCCCGAGTGGGCTCCCGCTGGGGAAACCCATGGGCCAAGGTCACGCGTGGCCCTGAGGCCCCCCCTCCAGATCTCCTGGTGCAGGACACCCTCCAACTCCAGGAGGTGACCCCAGCACCCCGGACACCCATCCTGCCGGGAGGTCAGTGTCTGTCCTCGCGTCTGGCCCCCAGCCTGGCTTCCCCACCGATGGCAGAGACGGTGCCCCACTCATGCCTGGCAGAAGGTGGGCGGGCGGCCCCACGACCTCCTCCCAGGCTGCTTGGCCAGCCTCGTGCCTGTCTGGGGGCCCGGGACAGGCCCGAGCCTCAGTGCAGAGGTCACCACACCTGCTGGCTGGCCCACCTTCCGGAACGGCGGGGGAGCCCAGACGCCTGCCCTCAGCCAGTGGACGGTGGCGACTCCAGGCCTCGTGCGATCCACTGTGGAGCTTCCGAGGCCACCGGACTCCTTCTCCTAATTGGGCAGAATCGGCCAGTGGAGTGGTCCGCTCACGGGCAGCGCCAGTGACATCACCACTCAGCCTTATTAATAAAACTGGAACAGATGCCCACTCGCTGGAGACACAGCAGCCGAGCCTCCCGCTCCCGGGAGCACCCCTGAGCCCCAGTCGCCTCCTAAACGAGCGGCTTCCTCCTTTCACGCTCTCCGGGCTCCCGCCCCGCCCTGTCTCGCCCCCCCTTCTCCATTCTCCATCAGTGAGAACTCAGCTTCTCGCGTGCTGTTGGCCAGGCTGCAGCCTACTGCTCACAGTGGGGGCACAGGGACCAGGACCCTGAGCCAGGGCCACCTCGTCCTCGCTCCTTGGGGTCCCGACTGGAAATGGGGAGCGGGGCCTCCCCCAAAGCTTGGTGGGTGCTGCGGGGATGTGGGAGCTGGGCCCGGCCTCCGCTGCTGCCCAGTCCAGACCTAGAACTTGGGACCTGTCTTCTCCAGGGGGAAGGGGGCCATGCCCTCGTGGTGGCCCCCGTGTCAGTTTTGGAGGCCTGAGCTGACGCTGCAGCCTTGCAGGACAACGGCACAGGACCTGCTCATCACCCGCACCTTGGCCCCTGACCTTTGAAGCTTCCCCACTGTCGTCAGGTTGCCAGCACGTGGCAGAGGGGCGCCCACAGGCGTGTCCCACCCTCCCCAGGACGCAGCTCTCTTCTGCCCTCCCAGGGTTCCCCCGGGAACTTTCTCGGCCCGTTCTCCATGACACCCGGCCCTGGGCTCCGCTGGCATCTGACCACGGCCCTGGAGACGGGGGCTGTGTCTGAATGAGCACAGGGCTTCCCCGCCCTGCCGGATGCCAGCAGCAGGCTCTCTGGGCTCAGCCCCACCCTGGGACCCACAGCCCTCTGACTCCTGCAGCCAGAGGCCACTGGCCCCAGGTGGGGACCGGGAAGAGTCAGAGCTCAGGACCCGGGAGGGAGGGGCACAGGCAGGGCCGGTGGCTGCGAGGGCCCGGCCCTGTGGCCTCTGCTGGCGGAGCTGGCCTTGGAGGGCCCTCGGCTCTGGCCCCTGTGTGTGCCCGCCTGCTGGGTGGCTGGGGCAGAAGCCCTGATGTTCCCCTAGGACCAGCCAGAGTCGGCACTTGCGGGAGCCCAGCTCTGACACTCACCCCCACACCGAGCGGTGAGTCAGCCCCGCGGTGACCCTCCACCCCCCGGGACCGCTGTCACCGTGGCCTGGAACCGCGCTGCACCCGGAACTGGGGCAGAGGCGGCCAGGGGGTGTGCTGTGGCCACAGGGTCACCGGGTCACACGAGGGGGAGGGGAGGCCAGCAAAGGGACCCCGGCTCCCTGGGCCTGCCCTCCTTACGAGCTGAGCGGACGCAGGGGCCAGGGTCAGGGGTCAGAGTGGGACCGAGGTCAAGGGTCAGTGTCAGGGTCAGAGAGTGACCGGGGACAGTGCTCGCCAGGCCGGGCACAGCAGATCCCTGACTCCAGGCCGAACAGGAGGAACCTTCCAGCTCAGAGGGCTTGGTCGGGGCGCCCACACTCCCTCTTGACTCCAGCAGAGGGCGCTGTGCACGGCCCGCGGACAGAGCAAAGCGAGGCCCTCGTCTGGAAGGCTGCACCCACACACACACCCTGTTCCCCCGCTGCCAGGCGGGCCCTGCAGAGGGCGTGACAGCGGGGTGACAACCACACCTCACAGCCGGGCCGAGGACACAGGCCGTGGCCCACCCCGCCTGGGGGTCCCACCTCCCAGCCCCTCCCGGTTTTCCTAGGCCTGAGTCCCCCGCAGACGGGGCATCAGGATGTGGCCCTGCCCCAGCTGCAGCAGGCGCTTGGCGCGCGTTTGCTGGGATGGACCAAGGCCCCGGGCCTCCCGCCCAGCCCTGGGCGCCTGCCCGTCCGTCCCGCAAGCTCAGCCCGGAGCGCTGCCCGGCATCGTCCGGCCGCCGCAGCGCCGGGGGAGGACCAGAGGCCGGCCTGGTGCCCCCTGGCTGGTGCGGATTTCTCAGGCTGCAGTCCCCCGGGGACTCCGCCAATGTCCCCCGCCTTTGCCCCCCCAGGAGCTTCCTGCCGGCGCTGGCTCTGAGTCCTCCGCCCGGTCTGCAGGTCCCGACCAGCCACTCCTTGGGTAAGCCGTTTTTAATCGTGGTGACATACACAATAAAACTCACCATTTCACCCACCTGAAGTGTGCGGTTCAGGGCGCGGATTACGCCCGCAACGCTGTACAGCCGCCAGCACTATTTCCAGAACCTCTCCTCGCTCCAAACACTGGAGCAGCAGGCCCCACGCCCTCGCCCGGCCCCGGTGCTCCAGCAGCCCTGCCCAGCCCCGCGGGGCCGTGGCTTGCAGCTGAGGGCCCCGCACTCCGATGCCCGGAAGGACACAGAGACCCCAGCCAGCAGGTCCCCCCGCCCACCCGCCTTAGCTCTGACCCAGGGATTCCCCCGGTGGCCGCCCCGCACTCTCAGAGCTGGGACAGAAGACACGGAGGCTGGAGAAGGTGACGCGTGAGGCTGATGGCCATTCCCTTAATGGGCCACTGAGCAGCACAAACACAGAGACAGTTTTATTGACTTGTTTCAGCTGCAGTAGTGGGTGCATGTGTGCGTGTGCGTGCGTGTATGTGCATGCAATGTGCATGCACACGCGCAGGTTCTGTCCCCAGAGCGGTGGATGTAGGTCTCGCTGCACAGGCAGACACTCCGTGAGCCCCAGAGCCCGAGCGAGGGCCTGGGAGCCGGGGGTTCCCAGGCAGGGGGGGATAGGGACACCCTCCCTTTTAGGGACAAAGTGAGAGGAGGCTGGCACCTGGCTGAGGCGCTGAGGGCCGAGTAGCGGAAGTGAGAGGCTGGCCCGAGGGTCCTACAGGGGCTCGGGCCTCCAAGCGCCCTCGGGGACCCCGGAACATCCCTGCAATGCACGAGGCCCCGGCCGCAGCCTCCCAGCTCCCCCTCCCTCTGCCAGCTCCCCTGACCTGGTGCCCTGTCCTCCCCAACCGCGTCGTTTTAATAATGTCTGTTTAACTAAACAATGCAGCGCAATGCCAGCCGATGCCTTATTTTTGGAGCCACAGCTGAGATCTGCGGGTGTCCCCCACAAAGCAGCCTGGGACGGGCATTCCTGAGCCGAGCGGAAGCCTCACGCTCTGGGCCTGCAGGGAGGAAGACTCTTTCTTAAAATCATCAGAGGAGCCCAATGACCTATTCAAAGGGGAAGACGAGGAGTTCCCGTTGTGGCTCAGTGGTTAACGAACCCAAGAACCATGAGGATGCGGGTTCGATCCCTGGCCTTGCTCAGTGGGTTAAGGATCCGGCGTTGCCGTTAGCTGCGGTGTAGGTCGCAGATGTGGCTCGGGTCCCGTGTTGCTGTGGCTGTGGCGAAGGCCGGCGGCTACAGCTCCTGTTAGACCCCTAGCCTGGGAACCTCCATATGCCGCGAGTGCAGCCCTAGATAAGGCAAAAAGACAAAAAAAAAAAAGGATGGGGGAAGATGAGTGTGCTGCCTCCCTCGCTGTCCCTGCCACCACCTGCTGTGGTCAGGGCCTCACCAGCCACTAGGCCTCTTCCCAAGCTCAGCCCCGTGTCAGTCACGGGGTCACAGGCTGGCCCTGGGACAGCAGGCTCCCTGCCCCCAGTGGGGAGACGAGAGCTTCTTCGGTGTCTCAGTCTTTGTCACCCCAGGGCCTGGCACCTTTAAAGCCCACACCCCGCCTTCCCCTTCAAGGCAGCAGGGCCTCCAGCCTTTGGGACCTGAGCTGTTCTGCGGAACAGAGGTCGGGCCAAAAGGGCCCCAGGGGCAGGGAGCAAAGAGGGTGGAGGAAAGGGAGGGGTCCCGCAGGAAGAGACCGGAAGAGCCCACTCCCCTGGGAGAAGACCCCATGGGCAGCGCCCAGTGGCCACGCTGCAGGACGCCAGGCCCACCCCTGCCCCGCCCGCCTGGCCCCACTGTCCCTGATCTCCGAGCCCGGGCATTTCTAAGGGCACCTGAGGGCTGGGGTGGCCCCTCTGTGCAGGCCCATCCTGGCCCAGACGCTCCAGGCCAGAGGGTGCCCAGAGGCCCCGAGCCGTCCGCCGCCGCCCCGGGCCCCTCCCACAGCTACCCCGGCCTCAGGGCACAGGCACCCACACACCAGCCCGGGATGCAGGCCTCGCTCTGGGTGACCTGGGACCAGGACACGGAGGAGAGATCCTGACAAGCCCTGGCCCCTCCTGCCCGGCGTCTGGGGCTCTCCTGCTCCCCAGAGAGGCTGGGCCCTGGGGGGAGGGAACCATCACCCTGTGGGTCCCTTGGTCCCCCTGAGGGCCCCCCACTCCCGACGAGGCCTTGAGGGGGTGCCCCTTGCTCGGCCTCCCCCAGGGCCCTCCCTGAGCGTCTCGCATCCCAGCCGAGGCACCGGGCCGGCCGGGAGGGGGACCCACACACCTCCAGCTGGCCCCCCTCCCTGGGGGCTGCAGTCTCCCCGCTCTGTCCTGTGAAACCATGCCCAAGGCATCAGCTCCCCCGCAGCCACGTCTGCTCCGGCACCGCGGCCACCACCGGGACCTCCCCGTCCCACCTGGGCGGCCACGGAGGCCCCGGCCCCTCCCGCTGGTCGGGGTGCTCTGCGGCCACCTTGATGGCGTCTACCGGCCACCGCACCCTCCTGACCAGCCGGCACTGGGCAGCAGCCGACACCCCGGCCATGCCAGGCCCTCGCAGCCGAGAGCCCACGGCCCACCGCCAGGGTGGTTCAGACACTCGGCGAGGGCCCGTCTGCTCGGCCAGGGCCAGGGACACCGCGCGGCGAGTGGGCCTCAGCAAGGCAGCCCCGTGGGACGCACTGTCCAAACCTAGTCCCTTGAGAGTGAAAGGCACCATCGACAACTGTACCTGGACAAAGGTGCCTAGTGGGACCGCCCAGACGAAGCAGCACCCGGGGTCCCCTCGGCGGGCCCAGGCTGACGCAGCACAGCCAGATGCTCCCGGGGCCGGGACAGCATCTGGGAGGTGCTGACCCAGGAGGGCAGTGAGCTGAGCCACACCCGGACAGGACCCGGTGCACCTGGCAGCTGCCTGAACAGGGAGCTGGCCGCGGGGCGTCTCACCAAACTACAGCAGGAGGAAGCCAGGTCCCTCCGCTTTTCCCCTAAACTGCAGCCCAGCTCTGGCCCCCAGCCCCCTGGAGGGTCCGAAGTCCCCTGCCTCTGCTCAGTGGCCTCAGGGCTACCTGTCCTCGGGCCACAGTCAGGGCTGAGACCTCACCCTGGTCACCTCTGTCCCACCGGCCGGGCAGCGCCCAGGACCTGGAAGGCCTCGATAAAGTCCTGGTAAATGACGTCAGCCACCACCGCAGGCTCTGAGGGCTGGTCCTGGGCTCCCGCCGACCTCCAAGCCCGGGTCGGGACGCTGTCCCAGCTTCTGACCAGTGTGCACCTGGCCCTGACCTGCCACGGGGCCCCTGTCCCATCTAGGTGGGTGGTCATCAGTGTGTAGAGCAGGGTCCCAGGACGGGGTGTCAGCAAGGGCTGGGGCCTGGCGCAGCGCGGAGAGCCACCCGCCGTGCCGAGCAGAGGGGGCCCCTCACCTCTGAAGCTCCTTCCCGGGGTCTCCTCGGGCCTGGGCTGAGGCCGTCACCCCACTGCTTGGAAAGAGGTGAAAACGCTCGGGAAACTTTGAACCAAGCCCTCAGCTCTCACGGCAACAGGGGTTCTAGGGATAAACCATGAGCAGGAATGAAAACCACCTGCCAATTCCGCTGCCGTGACGTGACCTCAAGACGGGGACGGAACTGCAGGCAAAGCGGGGAAAAGAACGCAGAGAGCTCTGCTCCCTCCACGTCCAAGAGGGTGCCCACCGCGGACAGGGGCCCTCCGTGGCACGGCTCTGGCCGCGACCGGCCAAGAGCCCGCAGGAAAGGCGGCCATCCGCCCGCCACTGGCCGGCACGGCCAGGCTTCCCCGCCCGTAGCACGGGGCTGAAGAGAAGGTCAGTACTGCCAGACATCTAAGCAGCTTGTTCACCGCTTCCGTAACATAACCTAAGACCCACTTCCGAACGTCTGGTCCAGGTTTACTAACGCAGAGGCTGGAGATGGGAAAATCTGGGGCACAAGGGACAGGGGACTGGGTGCTGGACTCAGAGTCAAAGTGCTAAAGACACTGGTTCCTGTGGTCCCACACGGGGTGACAGGCACCCGGGTCAATTCTACCACGAGGCAGAGCTGGCGTGCGGCTCGCGGGGTCCGAGCCTGAGGAGCGGGGTCTGCTGGCGACGCGGAGGAACTCGGAGACTCGTGCTGCCAAGTGAAATCACGACTGAGACGGGGACACGTGGCCCGTAAAGCCGCGGCAGGGGCTACGCTGACTCTCCTTCTAACTGAGTCCTGTCCTCGGGCCGCACGCAACCCAGGGCCGGCCCCAGACCAGCAGAGCGAGGGCTGGTGGGGAGCAGCGGGCCTGGGGAGGTGCCGGCCTCACCAGTGGCGGCAGGTCAGCTGAAGGCGGCTCCGCTGGACATGGCAAGGCTCAGCCGACGAGCGCAAGGCCCGGGTTCCAGCCCCTGGCGGCTCTGAGGCACGGCCGGCCAGCCGGGCCCTCCAGGGAGACCTCCTCGCAGCCACGCGGCAGGACGGGCACCATGACAAAGCCTCCGTGAGAGTGGCCAGACCGAGTGACGCGACCCCGAGACCGCCGGTCGGGCCCAGGCTCCTCAGTCACCGGTCGCCGCGGACGAGCCGGGCAAGGGGGGGTGCTCTGGGGGCGCCTCGAGCTTGACCGCGGCCCCCGGGGCCCCACGCTGCTGCTGCACCTGCCACTGCCTGACGAACACGGAGCGCAGCGCGTGCAGCTGCCCCAGCTCCCGCGCCGTGAAGCAGGGCCGCTCCTCCGCAAAGCGGACCACGGCGTCGAAGGACGCGGCCGCCTGCTCCCAGGCCGCCTCGGCGCCCTCCTCGGCGCGCGCCGCGCTCCCGAGCCCGGGGACCCGCGCCAAGGCCTCGTCAGGGGGCCGAGTTCTGAGGCGCTCGGGCTCCTCCTCTGAAGACGAGCCCTCAACGAGCGGGACCTCGGGCCACAGCTTCCCCCAGGCCCGGCTGAAGACGGCGCCCGGCACCGCGTTCCAGGCGCAGGCCACGCTGAGCACCACGTCGGCCACGCTGCGGCGGGAGCGCAGGGCCTGCGGCGCGACGGGCGGGCTGACGAAGTTCCGCACGAAGTCCCTCCGGATGCCCTGGTCCATGGGCTGCAGCAGCGCGGCCGCCCCCGCGGGCAGGAGGACCGTGAAGACGCTCTCGGACACCAGCTCCGCCGCCCGCGGGGGCGCCCGCGAGCCGTCCAGCAGCAGCACGGCCTTGCTGTCCTCCGGCAGAGCCAGGGCTCGGAAGTGCTCCTTCACCGCGGGAACGAAGATGCGGTGGAACCAATCGCAGAAAACCTCCCTGTCCACCCAGGCGTCTCCCGGGGCCCGGCAGGCGGCCGGCAGGTGCGGGGTGCCCTTGCCAGCCCGGGGGCCGCCGCGCTTCCCCACCACCAACGGCTTGATCCTGTGGGAGCCCGTGGCGTTGGCACATGTGAGGACGGTCAGCCTGTCCTTGCTCTGCTTGAGGCCGGGCCCCGCGCCGCCCTCCACGCCGGGCCCCGGCAAGCAGCGCCAGAAGAGGCCGGTCTGGTCCGCGTTGTAGACCTGCTCCGGGGACAGGCCGTGCTCGGCGGTCAAGCTCCGGAAGAACCTGCGGAACTGCTCGGCCGCCTGGTGGTCGGCCTCCTGCTTCTCACTGGACGCGTCCAGCTTCTTGATGCCGTGTCTGGCCTTAAAACGCCAGAGCCACCCGCCAGAAAACACGCAGGGCTCGGTCAGCTGCATCTGCTCGTACAGGTCCTTGGCCTTCTCGATGAGCATGGGGCCCGAGACGGGCACGCCCTCGGCGCGCTTCACCAGGAACCACTCGTAGAGCACGCGGTCCAGGCGCTCGAGCTTGGGCGTGTGCAGCGTGCGCCGCTGCGCCAGCGCCTTGTCCGAGTCAGAGCCGGCGCAGAAGCGCAGCAGCTGGGCCTTGTGCGCCCTGATGTCGTAGAGTGTGGACATGCCCACGTTGTACTCCTGCATCAGGGCCCTGCGGCTCTCCCCCCGCTCCAGCCGCCGGCACACGTCCATCTTCTCCTTCAGGGTCAGGACCACCCTCTTGCGCTTCTCCCCGGGGCTCCTCCCGGCAGCCGGCTTCGAGGCCATGGGGGGGGCCTGTCCCGGCGGATGGGGGTGGCGCCTCGGCGAGTGCTGGTCCCCGCCTCTCCCTCCCCCTGCCCTGCCCCGTCCTGCAGACGTGGGGCCGCCACGAGCCGAGGTCCCTCCTGTTCCTCCCTCCAGCCGGCAGCCCAAGCCTCTGCCGGCACTGCGCCTCCAGGCTCCAGGCCTTCTCTGCAGGACGTGACCAGCGTCCCCCTGCCCCGACCTTCCCCACGGCTGGAACCTCTGGCTCCTCTGCAGGGACAGTGGCACCTTCTCCCTTCAAACTCGCACCAAAAAGTAGAGAGGCCCCAGGAGCTGGTTTCCGGCTAATCGAGGTCTCACCATCTGAGCCATTGGGCCTCTCTCACACCCATGGCGCCCGAGGGGCTGGAAAACAGAAGGGGTAGAAAGGAAAACGTTACAGAGCACGCGCCTCGGCCACTGTGGGCGTGTCCCCGGTACTTCAGACACACTGGGAGGCGGCAGCTGGCAAAGCGACACGGAGATGACGAACACGTTAGCTGGCTGGCAGGCAATGCAGGGGCGAGGCCAGAGCTGGGGGATGTCCCAACCTCCACCGGTGACCTCAGAGTCCCTTGCTATGGCTCCAAATTCCAAGTGGCTATCACAGGACAGCCTGGCCTGAGAGAACACCAAGGGCGAGGCCACTGAACGCAGCCAGGAAGTCGCAGGTGCTGGTGACCTCGGAGCCACCTCCCACCTTTCTTGCTCTAACTGCTCACCAGGCCCTCTGCCCTAACCACCTGCACAAACCCCGGTTCCCTCCAGAGCGGCCGAGGCAGGGGACAGAGGCGCTGCATGGGGCGGGGTTCCCCTAGACCTCCAGTGCTGAGGCGCCCGTGCACCTCTGCTGAAACAAGGCCCCTCAAACCCTCTCCAACAGCAGGCCCCAAAGGGCTTCTAGAAAAACAGCTCTGGGAGGAGCTGCCAGCCTCTCAACACCCAGTCCCCACAGCCACATGCTCAGAGGTTGAGAGGCCCTGGTCACACACAGTCACGTGTGAGCACGCAAACCACACACACAGGACACAGGAAAGAGCCGGGCAGAGCGGGATTCCTAAGCACTCTGAATCTAGGATGACTTCTTCACGCTGGAAACACAAACGTGACAAGTGTCTTCCAGCCGCGTGGGGCCAGAAGCAGTAAACCTGTGCTCACCGGACCTCGGTCAGGCCGGCGCAAGAGCACAAAGGGAAGCGGCTCAAGCCACAGCTCCGGTCTGGCGCCCTCTCATCGGCCCCGACCCCGCAGCCTCACAGAGACCCGGGCCATCACGGTCCCGGCCAGCCGGACAAGCCCACCCCTTTACGACAGTGTCCCCCAACGCCTCGCCCGCCCCAGCTCCCGGGCAGACTTGCAGGACTCAGGAGATGAACCACAGCCGCGCCACACTCCGCTGGGCAAATGCTAACATCCTCCAGCCCAAACTGGCCGCCCCGGCTGGTCGGCTCGTGCAGGCGGCTTGTCCCCTCAAGCCCCCTCACTGGGGAGGGGCGCTGACGGTCGCTGAGGCAGCAGCCACAGGCAGCTTACTGCGCCACCACCGCGAACAGGACGCAGAGGCAGGCAGGCGGCACGCCCAGACGCACTGCTGGCAGCGACTCCCCGCCTCGCTCCGGCTGGCGAGGCCGCAGGACCACTCACACATGAGGCAGGAACAGGGAGCCCTGTGAGGCCATCGACTGACAGAAAGGAACATCCACATTCTAGGCTTCTCAGCAGCCAGCTTGAGGCCTGTCTTCTCCCTTTTCTGACTCAGTCTCCTGCTCTGCAAAGTGGGGGTGCTGGTCCTTCAGGGACCGATTTTCATCCTGTTTACTGGGTGACGGTGGGCCCTGTGGGGAGCAGTGGGAACTAAAGGCCCTTCGCCCTCCCCCAGGGACGTTTAACACGTGAATGTAAAAGCCAGGAGGAAATACAGGAACCCCCTCCCCCAGTCACCTGTGAGGGACTGACTAACCGCCACGGGACGAGGAGAGGCCGGAAAAGGCACCAGGAGGAGCCTCAGCATCAGACACCAGCTCACTGTGGACGCTTCCCCCTGGATGCAGCCTAATACAAGGGAGCCGAACACACGTGGGCCCCCTGGCGAGAGGAGATCCTCCTTTAAAAGTGAAATTCAACTGGACCACCTTGCCGTGCAGCAGAAAGCTGACAGAACACTGTAAATCAGCTATAATGGAAATAATCAAAATCATTATATAAAAAAATTAAAAGTGAAATTCAGATATTACTTATGAAACAATCTCTTAAACCAAAAGGTAACACAACACAGCAAGAAAAATTCAGGCGCTTTCTAGCCTTGCCACTGATAACCAAGCACCTGTGCCCGAGGGAGGGCAGAGGGGGGCAGTTGAGGCAGGAGAGAAGAGGGGCGGGGAGAGGGGACCCTCTGCCCCTTCCTGCAAG
>PVHT021183680.1:64802-87493 GCA_004024745.2 Catagonus wagneri
TTGAGAAATCACCTTTCTTTGGGAGCAGCCAGTAGTTGGGGGGGGGGGGCAACAATCAATACTTCAAGAAGGAAGTATTCTGGGCCGAAGAAGAGCTGGATTAAATCTTGAGGGGCAAGAGGGGTCGGAGAGGGGGTGAAACATGGGGGTGCGCCCCGAGAACGTCCTGGAGGGAAGGCAGTTAGTTACCCAGGCAGACGCCCTCCTTCGCGGGCGCAGGTGCGGGGCCCCCGGGGCGAGGGCAGCCCGAAGTCGGAAAAAGTCTCAGGTTAGAGGAGAGGCTTGTTTCCAGAGACACGTCTGGGGCAAAAGGGCAAAAGCCAAAGAGAAAAGAAAGCAGTGAGGCCTCGGGCCGGCTCCTCCCGGGGAAAGGCACCTCCGAGGCTGGGTCCTTCCTCGGGCGGAAGCCGCCGCCAGGTTCGAAGGGGGGCTGCGGAGGGACCAGCTCGTTTCGGAGGCCCCGGCACCAGCAGCTCGGCCTCCGGCCTCGGCCGCGCGCGCAGCGGCCCCGGGGACGCTGCGGACAGAGCGCGGCCGCGCCCACCCCCCAAGCCCGGACCCCACTCACCTGCTGCCTCCGAAGGGCCGCCGCCGGCCGGAAGTGCCCCTCCCGCCCCGCCTCCCCCGGCCACTTCCGGGACGCTCTAGGCCGTTCGGAGGACCCGGCGTCTCGGTGTCTCCAGGGCGCGCGATGCCGGGAGGCGGCGGCTCGGTGATGGGTGCAGTTCTGGGCCAAAGGAGCGGCGCCTCTTGTCCTGGGCGAGGGTGGCAGGAGGGCCGGCGGCGCCCCCGGCCGGGAGGCCTGGGTTGTGAAGTTTCCCGATGGGGGAAGAAGGAGTGCAACGGCCCACGCCGTTTTCCTCCTGGGCAGCGTCTGGAGCCTCGTCCGCACCTTCTTTAGATGACTTGGATGATGAGACTTGAGACTTCTGAGCTGCGACCTGAATGACGCTGTCATGAGTTGAGAGTCCTGAAGACCTGGAATGGGACCACCTGAATCTTTGGAGACTAGAGGAGGCCCTGTGGTGGGCTGGACCGTGCCCCCGCCGCGCCCCTCTCCCCTCCACCGAGGGCGTCCAAGCCGAGTCCCCAGGACCTGTGACTGGGTCACCTCACCCGGCAACAGAGACTTCGCAGATGCAACGCGGTTACATTCCTGAGATGGGAGATGACCCTGATTCTCAGGATGGGCCGTGTCCCCAGAGGGCCCTCCCAAGAGGAGGCAGGAGGCACAGAGCCGGAGAACGAGGCGCTGATGGAAGCAGAGGGAGAAGAGGAGATGTGAGGGCCGACGCAGGATGGAGGGTGGGCCTTGGAGATGGAGGAAGGGGCCGAGCCAAGGACGCAGGACCTCCAGGAGCTGGAAGAGGCAAGGAGACGTTTGGAAAGGAGCCTGCAGAGTGGAACCGGCTCTGTTGACACCCTGATTAAAACCCAGCAGACCCGGTCAGACTCTCGTCAGACTTCTGACCTCCAGACCTGTAAGATAATAAATGTGTGTTGCCTTAAGCCAAGTTCGCAGTCGTTTCCAGCAGCAGCAGCGGGGGAACTGAGATCTCACTATAGCTCCTCCCCTTCGGCTCACTTTCTTCGCTTGACTCCCAGGACGCAGGCTACCCTGGTCCTCCTTCCTCACCCTCCCCTGCTAATTCCCAGCTGGCCGGCCTCACTCACCATCTCTTCTCTCCGTCCACACCCCCTCCTGGGTCGCCTCCTGCCTCATTGCTCCTCAAACCAGCCAAGTGGGGCAGCTCGCAAATTCATGTCTCCTGCCAGGACCCCGACCGCAAACTCTAGACGCCATGCCCTACCCAGCGTTCCCACACAGGCTTCCAACAGGCACCTCCAGCCCGGCATTTCTAAATCTCAGCTCACAACCCTCCTGTCCAGCCTTTCTCAGTCTCCGCACTCGGCACTCAGCACTCAGCACCGTAGGGATGGGAATGCCACCGCGCCCTCCCTTTGCGACACTCTGCTGCCACCTCGTGGGAACGAGATCACAGGCGTCACCCAGAACCTGCCTGGGGCCGGGGCTCCCCTAGATGCTCCCACCGTCACTCGTCACTCGGGACCCACTGGCCCGTCCCAAGGACCGAGTGCACGCTGGCAGGGAGGAGGGAGCAGAGGAAGGAAGAACACGCCTGGTGTCTCATGACGCCTGGCGCTGAGGGCCCTGCCCAGGTCCCCGATGCACAGGGTGAGGCCCCCCCAACCACAACTGACCAATCACAGGAAAGCGTCTACCAGCACGAAAGGGGACTCCCAGTTGTCGTTTTGCAACTGACATCCCATCTTCCTTTTAAAAAATTAGTCTGGGAGTTCCCGTGGTGGTTCAGTGGTGATGAACCTGACTAGTAACCTTGAGGACACAGGTTCGATCCCTGGCCTCGCTCAGCAAGTTAAGGATCTGGTGTTGCCATGAGCTGTGGTGTAGGTCGCAGACATGGCTCGGATCTAGTGTTGCCGTGGCTGCGGCGCAGGCCGGCAGCTGTAGCTCCAACTCGACCCCAGGCCTGGGGACCTCCACATGCCTCAAATGTGGCCCTCAAAAGACTAAAAAATGAAAAACTCTTCTGCATAAAATAATGATTTATCTAAAAATAATGTCTAGCCAAGTGCGGGGCCGTGCGGCAGCCCCACCGGGCCCCGTGGTCTGTAACCCCTGTGAGGTGGGGTCTGCGTCCGCCCGCCCCGCCTCCCCGGGGCCGCCCCCCGCTGGTCCTCTGCCCTGGCTTCGCGTTCTGGGAATCAGGGGAACTCCGAGCTGTGCGAACAGGCAGGATCTCCAGGAAACCCAGCTGGCTGGGACCCGGGTGCCGGTACGTGAAGGGCCACGAAGGGACAGGAAAATCTCCACAGAGCAGAGGAAAGGAAGGGGCCGGGGGTGAGCGACATCGCAGCCACCCCCTCAGCCCGGCCGCCCTGCAGAGACCGCAGGAGGCTGCTTCTGTGTCAGCCTTCCTGGAAAGTAGGACCACCGAGGGCCGGGCTCAGTGCAGGCTCAGGGGCTGTGCGTGTGTGCGCAAAGCGTGGATGACAGGGGGCGGGGCTCAGAGAGGGACCAGGGTCAGGGTTCAGAGAGGGACTGGGGTCAGGGTCAGAGTGGGACCGGGATTTGGGCTCAGACTGGGACCAGGGTCAGGGTCAGAGTGGGACCAGGACCAGGGCTCGGTGTGGGACTGGGGTCACGCTCAGTATGGGACGAGGGTCGTGGCTCAGAGAGGGACTCAGAGGATTTGGGCTCACTGTGGGACCGGGGACGGGGTCAGACTTGACCCCGGTGAGAACCCAGCTTGGGGCTGCGTCCGAGCGCCCTGCGATCAGGACGGCACTTAATGACCGTCTCGGGGGCATCAGCATTCGAGCTGTGGCCGTGGGACCATCTGACTCAACCCGAGCCGGCACAGCAAAAATGGGGCGGTTGCCGTGGACGACAGACCTTCTTTGCTCACAGCTGTGGGTGCTGGCGGTCTGAGGTCAGGGTCCCGCGTGGCCAGGACTACTTCCTGGTGTGCACACAGCTCCCTTGCTGCAGCCTCACGCGGTGGAGGGAGCCCTGGTGCCTGTCTTACGGGGTCACCAAGTCCCATGGTGGGTCCCCAACCTGCGGACCTCATCAAACCCTCATCACCTCCTGGAGGCCACGTCTCTGAAAACCATCCGGCTGGGGGACGGGGCTTCCTCGTACGGACGCGGTTCAGAGCACAGCACTCCGCCAGCCCCCAAGTTCCCGTCCTTCTCACACGCGGGCCGCTCTCATTTCGTCCCCACAGCCCCTAACGTCTTAACGCACTGGCGCCAGCGTGGGGAGCCCAGGTCTCGTCTCTGCCAGGCGCGGCTGGGAGCCGAGATATGAGCTGTTCGGCACAGCCCTCTCTGACTGTGAGTCCGTCAAGTCAGACAAGCTGTGTGCCCCCAGACACAACGGCGGGACCCGCCCGGGACCGACGCTCCCGTCGCAAAGGGGGAAATCTGAAGGAAGGGTGGCGGGCACCGACCCCAGCAAAGCAGAGGCCGTGGGTTCTTCAGGCTGGAGACCAGTCCTGCCGGGCTCGGCCCTGTGCCCCTCCCTGTCCCCCGGGAGCTGCGTCCTCCCCTGGCTCCGGGCGGTTCCGCCGGGCTCAGCCCGGGCTCGGCCGCGGCATCCCGCGTGCAGTGCTGAGCAGCCGTCTTCGGCTGCATCCCTGGGAGCCAGGAACACCCCCAGTGAGGACAACCGAAGGTGCCTCGGGCACTGCCACGTGTCCCCTGGAGTGCGGAAGCACCGCCGTCTGAGAACTACGGCCTGCAGGAATCACTCGTATCAAATCAGACCGACAAACTTTGAAGCACCTGTCAATATTTGAAGAATGAATGTTCCAGGCCGGTGCTAGGTGCTGAGTGCCCAGAACACAGACGGATAAGCGGGGCCCCAGTCCAGGGCACCCCAGCCCTGGCGAGGCGGGGGCAGGCTGGCAACCCCACACGGAAACAGTGAAGTCATAAGTGTTTTACTTTCCGCGTCAGGAACTGGAGCCGAGGGGCGGGGGGGTGTCAGAGAGAAAGTTCCAGGTGGGCAGCGGGCAAGGAAGGGGTGCGGGGGAGGAGCCACACCCACCTCTGCGTGACCTTGAGCACGATCCCCCTCGTCTCTGGGCCTGGCGGGAGGAGTCGGGGGGCTGGTTGCGGGCCCCGGGTCACCCCAGCCCGCGTGCCCTGCCTGCCCAGCTGGAGCCATGCCCCCCTCGCCCCTGTCCTCACCGCTTGCCAATGTCCTCTCTGTGCCCGACGCACCCCAGCCCCTTTTCCAGGGGTAAATCCAGGAGCTGAGGCCACCCACAGGGCCAGGAAGGCCTCAGCGAAGGACAGGCCCTCTCCCCAGCAGTAGGGACCCGGCAGCCCCCAGACCCGCCCTGGGGCCAGCAGGCAGTGGGTGCGGCCTGTGCCCGCCAGCTCCTGGCCAGACCCTCCAAGAGGCCCGGGGAGGCTGTTTGCAGAGGGAGGGTCAGGCTGAGAGAGAAAACAGAGAGCAGCCAAGCGCCACCCCCACCCAGGTGCCGAGGAACGGGGGGCAGAGCCGGTTGCTAGAGGCTGGCGGGAGCCCGCGAGGCGGGAGAGGGCGGGTGCCGGAACGGAGCCCCTGCCCCTCGGCCCAGCAGGAGGCGGAGAGGTGGCCCGACCTCCGAACCTCCCCGCCTCAGGTCCTGGCTGGCGGAAGCCTTTAGGGGTCCTTATGGACACAGCCAGGTGGAGCGCAGGTCTGGGGGCTCCTGCGGGCCCCATCCCATAGCATCTCCCCGACCTGCTCCAGCTGAGGTTCCAGGGCGCGGGGGGTAAGCCAGGTCCCCTGCGCTCACCCGGCTCCGACCGGGCGCAGCCCACCAGCCCCCCCACCCCCACCCAGGAGACCCCCTCTCTGCCGCCCGCATCTCATTTCTGCTAATTGTCTGGCACGCTGATCAAGTCCTGTCGCCTCTGTGGGACCATGAGCCTTTTGGTCGTGGAGCCAAGGTGCCCCCAGCCCGGGCCCCAAGGCCAAGGGCGTGAAGGAGTCTGGGGCGCCTGGAGACGGCAGCCTGGGCCTCGCCCTGGCCAGGCGGGGAAGTGTGGCCCCTGCCCCGGGCAGGCTCTGCCTTCCAGAAGCAGAAAGAGGACAAAAGGAGTGGGAGGGTGCCGGCTGGCGGGAGACTGGGATCTGCACCCGCCCTGGGGCTCTCATGGGTCAGTGTTGACCGTGGGCAGCCCGCCCCCCCAGCGGAGCAGTATAAAGCCACGCGAGCTCAGCTCCCCCGCCGCCTGCCTGTGACCATGAAGATTGTCCTCCTCGCCCTGCTAGCCGCTGGCTGGGCCCTGCGGCCAGGTGAGACCTCCGCCAGCCACAGGACAGGGCCGGGGGAGCGGGGCCGGGGTGTGGACCGCCGGAGGTGGCCAGAGGCGCAGGGAGACGGGAGGAGGGAGCGGGCGGCGCGGGGAGGGTGAGGCCCGCTGGGCGGCTCCCGGAGCAGCCAGGGGCCCTCGGTCTGCTTCTAACTGTCCCCCGAGCGGGGCCAGGCTGGCTGCTGGAGACGCAGGCGGACGAAGGTGTGTGGAGAGCCTGGGGGGCATGGGGGCAAAGGGAAGAAGGACCCCGAGGCCCAGCCCCGGCCTGCGAGGCGGGGGTCCCCGTGGGAGGGCGCGGCCTGCACTGTTTCCGTCTGTGCTCGGACCTGGCTTGGTCTCTCCCAGCCCACAATCCGTGGGTGGCCAGCAAAGCTCTCAGGCCCTCAGTGGCCCCCTCTTCTGGCCCAGAAGCCACTGGGGCTGGCCAGCGTGGGCGGTGCCACAGCCCAGGGCTGGCCTGATGGCCCTGGGCTGATGTGGACCCCAGCTTCTTTGTTGTCTGGCCTGGAGGAGACCTGACCGTCGTGACAGCGGCTCTCCCAGCCCCCGGCGGAGCAGGCCCGGCCAGGGGCTCACCCACGGGCTCCCAACCCGGAGAGGCAGGGTGGCCCGGAAGCACAGGCAATCGCAGGAAGGGTCCTGTCCACCCACCGTCACCTGCCCAGCGCCCGTCCCTCTCAGGGGCGTCATGACAGGGCCTTACGAGCAACTGGCACGGCGCCTCCCCTTGAGGCCCCAGGGTGCGGAAGGCAGCAGACAGCGCTCTCCCCGCTGTGCGACAGGCAGATAAGAAGATGGGGCGCTTTCCCCCACCCCACTCCATGGGAGGCGGGCCGGGCACCTCTGAGCCCCTGCCCCCCGCAGGCACCGCCCTGCAGTGCTACTCCTGCCAGGCCAAGGTCAGCAACGAGGACTGCCGGCACGTGCAGAACTGCAGCCGCTCCGAGACCGAGTGCTGGACCGAGCGCATCCGTGAGTGGCCCTGCTGCCCCTGCAGGCCTCCCTGCGCCCCTGCCCTGCCCCCTGCACCGTCCCCCCACCCCCGTCCCTTCCCTCCGTTGGCTGGGACTCAAGAGAGCCTGAGATCAGTCCCTCCCTTTAACAGAACTGTTTGGGCTTCTGTCCACCGCCCACTTTTCTCCTGTCCACAGTCATGCCAGTGCTCGTCCTCCCGCCCCTTATCCGCCCACCCGTCCTCCATCCATCCACCCCCATCCTCCATCCTCCATCCATCACTCACTCGTCCCATCGCTCATCCATCCATGAGCCCCCAGCTCCCTGTCCAGCCCTGCATTCATTCACCCACTGGGCACCTCTGGTGCCAGGAGAAGGCTGGACGCCCCGGATGCGTGCACCCGGGGAAGGCCAGGCCGCTTGCGGTCTTGAGGTCAACCCGGGCTGACTCCAGAGCTGGGGTGGGAGCAGGGCCAGGCGGAGGCCGTGGGAGCCGGGCACGGCCGGCTGGGGGCGCTGCTGGGACCCATCCTAGCCCCGAGGTCCCTGCCCCTCCCGCAGGCGCCGTCGGTCTCCTGACCGTCATCAGCAAGGGCTGCAGCTCGCACTGTGAGGAGGACGCAGAGAACTACTACGTGGGCAAGAAGAACATCACGTGCTGCTCCACCGACCTGTGCAACGACAGCGGGGCCCGCGCCCTGCGGCCCGCCGTCGGCGCCCTGGCCCCACTCGCCGTTCTCGGTGGGCTGCTGCTCTGGGCCCTCAGCCAGCCGTAGGACCCAGGACCCCGCTGTGCCCCTGCTGGGCACACCCACACACACACCTGGCCCAGCCAAGGTCCCTCCTGGGCCCTGCCTCAGGTCGGGCGATGGCCATCCTCCCTTCCCAGCACTCCCTGGCTGCCAGCTCCCCCGCCCGGCCGGCTGGGCGCTATGATGCGGAGCGACCCGCAGACGGCCCATCAGACCCCTGGCCTGGGTTGCAGCTGTTTGCACTGTCCAACGCCCCGACCCACCCCTTAACCCTCGCTCGGGCACCTCTTCCCCCGGGAGGCCCTTCCCGCCCACCCCCTCGGCCAGCTGAGCCGGGCCCTGCGTGGGGTCCCCTGCACCCGGCACGGAGCAGGCTCTCAGGAGGGCCCCCCAAAGGCCGAGATGAAACCTTCTGAGCAGAATTGGGGCCAGGGCTGTAAGGTCTTGGGAGCCCTAAGAGATGAATGCGGGAGGGGAGACCAGCTTCTCAGGTTCCTGGGGTCCTGGGGCAGCAGCCCCACCACACAGCAGGCCCTTAATAAAGGCCCCTGAGCTGGGCTGCAGACGGCCTCTGTCCTTGCACACCCCCAGGCTGAGGTCGGTGGCTGTGGCCGTGCAGCCACGTGGGGGGATTTATGGCCTGGGCAGGAGTAAATGTCTGACTCCTGGAAGGGGGGCCTCGTTCTGGGCCTCCTGGCTCTTGCTGTGTGGCCTTGCACATGTCGCTCAACCTCTCTGAGCCTCTGACGCTGACTGGGACCCCTCTCTGCTGTGAGGACTGACCCAGAGGCTTCAGGGCGTGGAGGCGTTTCTGGGTGGGAGGGGCTCTGCCGCAACAGGCTCCCAGGCCCACGGCCCCCCTCTGCCTTCTGCCTGAGGACGGCCCCTCGGGCTGTTGTTTCAGTGTCTTTTTCTGGCCGTCGTAAGGGCTGCACACATACGGTTAAAAATTCAGACTATAAAAGGGTCCCCCCAGTGTTGGGCCGGCTCCCCGACCCTGACGGCACACCCCTTCCCCTCTCAAGGGTGCCCCCTTCACACCGCATGGGGGGACCCCAAGGGGACACGGCCCCCGCTTGGCCTTTCCCCTCCCTGGGCCAGCCCCGCTCCCGGCACTAGATGGTGGTGGGCGCAGCAGGACTGGAACCTGGGGGTGGGATCCCAGTAGCGGGGGGGCAAGGTCACGCGAACCGAAGCCTAGGTCAGAGCACGGTGAGCCCCACGCAGCCCAGGCTCCAGGCTGTGACCGTGGGAAGACAGAGTCTCCATGCCAGCACGCGAGCCCCACCCCGTCCCCGCCAAGTGCCGACTATCCCTCACCCGCCAGCTCCGCCTGGCCCGCCCTGCTCCTGGCGAGGACGGGCCTGCCTAATGTCACATGACCCGGGGCCCAGCCCAGACAGCACCCAGAGGCGAGCCCCGGGGGCGCCCCTCCAGAGTCGTCCGGGGAAACAGGCGCCACCAGCTTCCGGCCCCCGGGAGGTGGCACAGTCACCCTCTGCTCAGGCCACCACCCTCTTTTTAGAGACCTGAGGTTCCGGTCCACCTTGGGCTGGCACTGGGGACGGTGAGCCTGCAGCCTCAGCACCCGCTTCTGCCCCTTCGCGGCAACACGGCGGCGACTGAGGTGTGCTTGCGCCGGGCCGGAAGGGCCCACAGGGCCGCTGCCACCAGGATCTGAGCCATCTCGGGGCACTGCCGGGGTCTGGGGCAGATCTTGGGGGGGGCGGGGCTGGCGCCCGTGCCCACTCCATATGCTCCTCTTGACTCTGGAGCCTGAACCCAGGCAGCGGCCACTAGAACTTAGGCTGTGGGCCTGCCTCGGGCGGCACTGCCTGGCGCTGCCCAGACACTAGAGTCCTTGAGGTGCCAAGGGGACCGGGAGTGCCCCTCCACCGCTCCTCCACGCTCCTTGGTTCCGAGGGCTTGGATACCGCAAATCAGAGCCGAGGGAGGGGACTCCCTCTAGCCCCGGGGAAATGCCAGTGACCCACCACGAGATGTCAGTGTCTATCGTGTGGGACCGAAGCAGCCGGATGGTGGGGGGCGGAATTGGCGCTGGTCCCTACTGCGTCTGTGCGTCCTGAGCACCCTCTGTGCACCAGGCGTCCGCTGGCCCTGGGGCTGGGCAAACAGCAAAGCAGACCGGGCACCGGCCTCCTGACCTCAAGATCCACGTGCGACGGTGCTGCCCGGCTATGGGGGGGGCATCTGTATGAAAGCACAGTGACACCGGGGCCCTGGGGATCCAGCCAGCCGGGGCCCAGGGGAGGGGAAGATGGGAGAAGAGGGGACAGCATGTGCAGCATGGACGCGTGCTGGGCAGAGGCTCAGAAGGAAGCACAGGGTTGGGTGTGAGGAGGCTGCAGGCAGCGGCTGCAGAAGGTCCCGGCTGCTTTCCCCGACTTCTCCAGAACCAGGCCCCTCCCCTGGGGGGACAGGACAAGGTGGGTGACCAGGAGGCTGAGTTCTCAAAGCAGCAGCCACGGGGAACTCCAAGGACGTGTCATTATATCATTCTTTTTTCTTTTTCTTTTTAGGGCCGCACCTGAGGCTTATGGATGTTCCCAGGCTCGGGGTCCAACTGGAGCTGCAGCTGCCGGCCCGCACCACAGCCACAGCAACGCCAGATCTGAGCGGCAACGCCGGATCCTTAACCCACTGAGCAGGACCAGGATAGAACCCACATCCTCATGGATGCTAGTTGGGTTTGTTCCCGCCGAGCCACCGCGGGAACTCCAAGAACCTGTCATTCTTGCTGCCCTGCTGATTGGGATGGGCGAGGTTATCACACAGGTACAGACGTCCCCGCCAGGGACCACAGATAGAGGGAAACCTAGGGAACCTTGGGAGACCCCTGTATGAAAGGCATTAGAATGAAGCAGCCTTGCTTAACTATAAAACCGTAGAAAGAAAGCACAGGGCATGCCTCAGTCCATTAAGTGAAACATAAAATCGGGCCTGCGTTCAAGTTCAACAAAATGATGATCCTTAGGACCAAGGACAGGAGCTGAAGGGAAAGATGACATTTCCAAGTAGGAGGCCCTTGTTACACGAAAACGTGAGAGGGTTCAACGTACTTTAGCACATGTCACCACCCTTCTGCTGCTGTGACATGTGACAGCACCGTGACGGTCCTAGTGTGACCTCTTAGGGTCAAATACTCTCTTACCAGATACGAGGGAGGAGCTAGCGACGGAAGCCTGACATCTCCTCAAAAAACGAGGAAGAGGCGGTCTCCCCCCCACCTCCCCCCTGCAGCCCACCTGGTCCCGGGGCACAGCCTCCTCGCCTGCCCGCCTGCATCTCTCACAAGCGTCCCATCTTAATAAATCTATTTGTGGCCCATCACTTTGTCTCTAGCTGAACTTCTGCACAGAGACACAAAGAACCTGAGCCTAAGTCCAGACGCCAGGGGAGCGATTCTAATTCAGAAACTATGGGTTCACGTCCCGATCTGGGTTTAGGCTGGGTTTGAGTCAGAGGTGCTTCCGTTTCACTGAAAAGCTAGCCCACCCCGGGACCGACAGCTCAGAGCCGCGCCAGGGCAGGGAGACCGTTTCAGAGACAGGTGCAAGCCGTGTGCGGGAAGGGCCTTCTCACTGCTGGAACTTCCTGACAGCGAGCTCCCTGTCCCTGGGAGTGTCCGAGCAGATCCAGGGACCCAGGAGAACCAGAGGCGAAGCCAGAAAAGCAGAAAACTCAGCCTCTGCCCGACAGTGATCGAGCTGCAGGAGGCTGCCCTGCCCCAGGAGTTCCTCCTTCCAGGGGGCCGTCAGCAACCCAGCAACACGAGTCCAGGCCAGGTGCAGACTGCACTAAAACCCAGCTGCCTCGGTCCAGCGGCTGCCATTCTGTTCCCAGAACCCAGACTGCAGCAGTCCCTGGGGAGCACTTTAAATCCACCCATGTGGGGACTCCAGGAGAGACCTAAGGAGGCAGCCTCCAGGGTCACTGACAAAATGCTGTCGTTGGGGAGCCCTGGAGGCCCACGGAGGGGGCCAGCCTGACCAGCTCTGGGCCTCTCTCCTCCCCAGCCTCCCGCAGAAGAGGGACTGGCCCATCCAGTGCAGGGCCCTGAGTCCCAAATGCCTAAGACCAGACAGCTTTGACCCCATTGCTGAGTCATCTACGCTCACCAGCTCCTCCCTCTCCAACCCAGACGGTGTTTGCCGCCCTTTCTAAAGGGGCAAAGGGCAGGAAAGCTTGGAAATCAACTTGTGGTTACCAGGTCCTTTAGGGGACAGAGGTGAACGTGGGCGGAGGCTTTATGAGGTTACAGACCGAGGGTACTGGGGCCAGACTGGGATGCTCCCTGAATCCACCGCCTATGGGGCTGTCCCCTGCAGAAACGTGGGGCCCCTGGAAGTTCTGGAGCAGAGGAGGGTCGGTGTCCGGTAGCCTCCAAGCCGCGCGGCTGGGGACCGGGCTGTATCCAGTTCTCCTGCAAATCCCAGAGCCCAGGCCCGGGAAGCGTTAGAGACTCCGACCACTCACACCAGAGGCGTAACCTCAGGGACCAGTCTCAGCCTTCAGTTCCCAGGGAAAGGCGCGAGGGACTGGATCTCCTAGCGAAGGGGCCACGCTGCCTGAGACCCTGGACGCCCCTGCACCTGCAGCGCGGGGCGTGACCGCCAGACGCCGCTGTGACGCCCGCCCGGCGCACCGCCCTGCACCCCGCCCGCTCCGGGGAAGGCGAAAGCGGCGCCAGCGGCGAGGGATGGAACAGACCACTGAGAGCGGAGACGGGGGAGGCCGGGCGGCGCTCCCGTTTCCAGCCCCGGCGGCCTCTGGCTGATCCCCCCTCAGCCGGCTTCTGGAGGTGGTTCGCTCCGGCAGCACCACGCTCACGGGTTCCCAGGCGGGCCGGCGGGACGCAGCGTAGCGGACTTCAGCTCCGCGCTCACTACCGGCACCAGCATCGAGGGCTCCGCCGCGTTCCACTGCCGCCGCCGCCGCTGCCGCCGCGATGCTGGGGCTACTCGTGGCGGTGCTGGCCCTGGCGCTCGCCTACTTCGCGCTGCTGGATGGCTGGTACCTGGTGCGCGTGCCGTGGGCCGTCCTGCGAGCGCGCCTGCTGCAGCCGCGCGTCCGTGACCTGCTGGCTGAGCAGAGCTATGCAGGCCGCGTGCTGCCCTCGGACTTGGACCTGCTGCTGCACATGAACAACGCGCGCTACCTGCGCGAGGCCGACGTGGCGCGCGCCGCTCACCTGACCCGCTGCGGCGTGCTGGGGGCGTTGCGCGCCCTCGGGGCGCACACCGTGCTGGCCGCGTCGTGCGCGCGCTACCGCCGCTCGTTGCGCCTGCTCGAGCCTTTCGAGGTGCGCACCCGCCTGCTGGGCTGGGACGACCGCGCTTTCTACCTGGAGGCACGCTTCATCAGCCTGCGCGACGGCTTCGTGTGCGCGCTCCTGCGCTCCCGCCAGCACGTGCTGGGCACCTCGCCAGAGCGCGTTGTGCAGCACTTGTGCAAGCGCAGGGTGAGCGTCCCCCCCCCCCCGAGTGCCCTCCTCCAGCTGAACCCTGACGACCCCTGGCCCCGGCCCCCAACGCTGGGGAAGGCTCACTGCTTGCCCCTCCTTGGGGTGCCCCCGGCCGGCGGAACACTCTGGCCCTTTCTTTTGGACCCAGAGCCTTCTTCACTGATGCCATTCTTCTAAGGATCGCCCAGGGTCCCCATTCAACTCTTAATAGTCGGACCCCAAATGCTCCTCCCCTTCCATCTCTTACTAGCCTGGCCCCGCAAGGCTCCATGCCCCACTCTCCACCTTTTCCAGAACAGGGAAGCCCAGAACCTCCATCTCCCAAGGAGTCTAAGGCTGGAGGCCTGGAGGGCAGAGCCGGCCTCACTGGTCCTTGGTTCTGGATGTAGGATGGAGCAGCGAGGGTGTCAGCGAGAGGAAGTTGTGGGTGTCAAGGACTGAGCCCCGGCTCATAGCCGAGGTGCTGGGTGCTCACCACCTGGTTGGGGCGGGGACTGAGCCCTGCAGAGCCGCGGGCCCTGTGCCTTTCAATGTTGGAGAGAAGACGGCCGCCGCACCTACCCGGGGCTTCAGGCCCCTCCCCTGGGCCTGCTTCTCCCAGCACAGGACTGCTGCCTCTGCAGCATGGCAGCGGGGCCCTGGGGACGCTGCTGCGGTGATGGTTGTCAGGGCAGCTCCCGAGGCTGGCGGGTTCCTCCAGACGTGCCTGGATCGTGCTGGAGCCAGGATCTGCCGGACTGCTAAGTGCCCTCGTGAGGGGCAGCGTGCTGCTCTCCCTGGCCCTGGACAGGACCAGAGGAGGGACGCGGTGTCACCTGAATAGTGGGAGGTCAGCCTTCCCTTCATTTCAGAGACTCAGCGAGGCAGGTGCCGGGAACTGCCTGAGGCTGCACAGTGGGCCACTGGCTGTGAGCGCTGCTGCCAGCAGGCGGAGGAGAGGAAGCAAGGCCGCTTTCCTGGAGGGGAGAGTACCGTGTCGTCCCGGGAGGACCAAGGCGTGGCCAGGAGTAGCCCGGCCTGAGCCCCTGGGTCCGGAGGTTCCGGGTGCAGCCTCGGGTTTGGCGTGGGACAGGCTGAGGCTGGCGCGCAGGGGAGAGAGCTGGGCTGGTCACTACAGCTGGGCCGGAAGGCGGGCGCTCCCAGAGCCAGGCTGGGCCCAGCTCTGCCCAGACTTCCCCTGCGGCCCGGCTGGGAGCGCCTCTGCCCACCTCCCTGCTGTCCTGAGGTGTGTGGGCATTTCCTGGGGCTCCCTTTGTCCCTGAGAGCCCCCAAAGCCCAGCCGCGAGGCCTCTGGCCCCCCTGCTGGCCTAGCCTCGTCTCTCACCTGCCCCCATCACAAAACTGAGGCCGAGTCTGAGGGAGGTAGCCGGTGTGGCTGCAGGTGGGCTTGGGAACACAGTGGTCAGGCCCAGACCGACCTAGGAGGTGGACTCCAGCTCCCGCTGGCGCCCTGAGAAAGAGCGCCCTGGGCTCGACAGCCCTTATGGCCACCTGGCCTCGGAGGCTCTGGCCCAGCTTCTGGGGACGCGTGCAGGGCTCAGGTGTGGCCTGTGGGGGAGACAGGCCTGATAGAGGCAGGCCCGTGTCTCGAGAGCGGGGACCGGGAATAAGCACTGCGGGGCGGCCTGGGAGGGTGTGCGGGAGGACGGGCCCCGGGGCTGGGAATGGTGTTCAGGTGGAGGGAACGGCCTGAACGGAAGCCCAGAGGTGCGAAGACGGCAAGCCCTGGCTGCCCGCGCCCCACCCCGAGGCAGCAGGCGGCTCGCTGGAGCCTCACCCCCGTCTCCCCGCACAGGTGGAGCCCCCTGAGCTGCCGGAAGACCTGCAGCACTGGATCGCCTACAACGAGGCCAGCAGCCAGCTGCTCCGGGCCGAGAGTGGGCTCAGTGACATCGTCAAGGACCAGTGACCGCCTGGCCTAGCTGCCCTGCCCTGCAGCCTTGACCTGGGGGTGTTTGCCCCTTCCCTGCCCGCCAGCAGAGAGTGTGGAATGGGCTGGCCGGGCTGGGCTCTCTCCGAAGCTGAAGTGGCCTTGTGACCAGACCAGCCCCCATCACACGCTCAGAACCCTCTCCCTGCCCACATTACTGACGCCCCTCTATGCCCCACCCCATGCCCAGCAGGTGTCTGGCACAGGCGCCCAGACCAACTCTGCCCGCAGGGTGGTGACGATGGGCAAACGGGAGGCCCGGGGCTTGGCCGGCCGTTGCGGGGGCTGGGGGGTGTTGGGGGGCGGCCCGCCCTGCGTGTGAAGCCAGGCTTGAGTCGGGATCAAACTTAGAGCAGGGGACTGGTTATCCTGAGCGTGGGAGCGTGAAGTCCGAGGCACCGCGGGGGTGAGGTCGGAGCTGTTCTGGGGGCAGGGCTGGGGCCTGGGATCTGACCGGGCACAGGGAGCTGGGCAGGGTCAGCATTTGGGGGAAGCCCCTCTGGCTGCAGGTGAAGGAGGGGCGGAGCTGGCGGGCCAGGGATGGGCGCGCACCGAAGGGCACTCAGGAGGCGGACGGGCCCGCGGGCCAGGGCCAGGGCAGGGCAGCCGGCATGGGGGACTTGTTGGGGGGGGCTCGGCTCCCGCAGCCGGGGGTGTCCCATGGGAGTGGGGTTCTGCCTGGGTGCCCCCCATCCGCACCCCTCAGTGCCCACATGAGCGTGCTCTGTGACCCGGGGTGGGGGGCTGCCCTCTCTGGGCCAGCAGCACTCAGCCGTCAGCCTGTCGCGGGGGCTGGCCTTACCTGGCGTCCTGCTTGCTGCTCATCTCTTTGCTTCCTGCTCCGAGAGCTGCCTCCCTCAAGGGGCTGAGGCTGGAGAGGGGGCTTTCTTGGCTTTGCTCAAGGGGCTCTGTCCCAGCAGTTGCCCTTGAGGTTGCCTGATGGGGTCGCCAGCCTGCTGGGACAGCGGAGCGAGGCCTCCTGCTCCCGCCCGGTCCCTCGCCCCGGGGAAAGGAAGGCCTGGGGAAGAGCAGGGGCTGTGGGCAAAGTGAGGTGGGCCCAGTCCCTGGAGGCTGGGGACCAAGGTCAGGGCCCTGCATGCGCGATCGCTGCTTGCCTGTGTGGGCGTGCGTGTGGGCGTGCTTGCATGGGGGGGCGGTGCCGCCCGCCTGAGTCCTGGCAGCCGCGGCCCGCGGGCAGACCAGAGCAGCTGGGGCCCAGGACTGCCCCCTCGTCGCCCCGTCTGGGAGCCCCGCACCAGCTGGAGCCAGGAGCACAGCCCACCCCTGATTTGTCGCCTGCCCCCACGCCGTCGCCCGTGTTACAGCCACCGTGGGAAAGCTGCAATGTTTCTGCTTTATTTAAAGAAAGCCCGAGATTAAAGGGTCTTCGATGCGAGTGTGCTGGGGAGTCCTCGTTTCTGAGGCCCGGGCCCCCGGGGCTGTTTTCTGGCGGGTCAGGGGCTGCTGGGGTCACTGGGTAAACCTGAGGCCACGCTGGCAGGGCAGGACTTGTCCCCATCCCACTGAACGTGGGACCAGGGCCAGAAAGGAGGTTCCCAAGCCCCTTTGGCCCTGGCCCTGTCCCTACAGCCCTCTGCAGGGGCTCGGGCTCATGCCCCAGACTCTGGGTCTGGGTCCCCAGTCTCCTGGGGTCGCTGGGCAGGCTGGGGGTGGCGGTGTCAGGGGGCCTTAATGGGTAGGGGGCAGGGTGAGCCTGGGGCTGTTCTGAAGCCGCTCCGGGGAGCAGGGGTGGGACCCCCGGGACATAAGGCTGGGGCGAGTGAAGGACTGGGGAAGACTGAGACCTGGGGAAGAAGGGCAGTTGGAAGCAGCAGGCTTTGCCGCAGGCGTTCGTTCAGCAGCGGGGCAGCCGGGCCGTTTGCCGTCAGGGTGGCTGGCGGAAGCCGGCTCCTAGTTCTACCTCCCTGGGCAGGTCTGAGAGCCCCGGGGCCCGCTGGGCTGTGCCTCACGCCTCTTCTGAGCCGGTGGCTACGTGGGGGCACGTGGCATGTGCACACAAGATCTGTCATCTTGCTGTCACCCTTGGGGCCGGGGTGGGGGGCGCTGGGGGATCGTGGCAGGTGTTTGAGCCGGCGTCGTCAGGGCAAACTCCCAGGTGGGGCTGCAGACAGGAAAGGGTGTGCACAGGCGGTCCGGGTCCCGCCCGTGGTCCTGAGTGGCCGGCTGGGACCCTGAAGCAAGGCGGGGGCTGGGGAGCCGGACGAGGGCACCGTGTGCGTGCGCGCGTGTGTATGTGTGTGCACCGCACACGCATGTGCGAGAGAGGGTTGTTTGAGGTGGTTGAAGGGCGTCTGGGCTGAAGGTGGCCGTGTGCCAGGGGATGGGGACTTGTCTGTCCACGTCGGGAGACAGGGCTCTGAGCAGCAGACTCGAAGTGCACGCCTCTACCTGAGCCTCGGTTTCCCTGCCCGGAGAATGGGCCGCGGGCCGTCCCGGGTGAAGCCTGGTCATTTAGGCTGGGAGAGATGAGCCGGGTCTGAGGCCCGCTCCCCGCCCCCAAGGCCCGCTGCCCGCTCAGGGGGCCCCGCTCGCCCGCGTGTGCGCCCAGGGCCGCCGCGGGAGCAGCAGCAGCAGCGCCCGGTGAGATGACCCTCCCGTCGGGCGCCCGAGATCTGTGCCCGGCCCTCGGCCCCCGCTTCAGTGGCGGCGGGGCGGAGCGGCGTGTGAGTCGGAGGGTACAGGGCAGAAGCAGGAGGCGGTGGCGGGAGGACCTGCAGGCCCTCGGGGAGCAGGACCCCCGCCAGATGGCCCAGGCCCTCCTGCGGCCGCGCGGGGAGGCTACACGGAGCAGCGGCCCTGGTCAGCAGACCTGACCGCGGCCGAGGCCGAGCTCCACACTCGGACGTCCCCTGCCCGGTGTGCACCCGACCCAGCGACCCACCGGAGCAGGGGCCCAGAGGTGGGCTGTCAGGCCAGGTGCCCCTCAGAGAAGGTCCGAAGGCGGGGCGGGCCCACCACGCTCCTTTGGGCTGTTGAGTGTGGGGCCCTGGACTGGCCCCCTCACGGCTGCCGACCCCTTCCCCACACGTGGCCTTTGGGTCAAGCCTGAGCTTCCTGGTTCTAGGCCCCAGACAGCAGGGATCTGCCCACCTCCCAGGCTCCTGGCCTGACAGTCTCCTCTGACCCGCACTGCCACCTCCCTCCCTACATCTTCTCACATCCAGGCCTTTGCCTGTGCTCTGCCTCAGTGGGCAGCCTCTCTGGTCTCCCACTCTAACCTCCAGGCTCCCTTTTTCTAGAAGGCCCAGTCCAGGTAGTTCTCATCCAGATCTGGTATCCCAGCCTCTTTGGCTTCTCCCTCTGAGGGCTCAGAGAAGAGAGTGGTTATGTGGACGGATGGCGGATGGATGGATGGCGGATGGACGATATTTGAGAGAGCGGATGGGTCGAGGGAGGAGGAGTAGAAGGAGTGCATGAGTGGGGCTGGCTGGCTGGGAAGGGGGGTGGATGGTAGGTGAGTGGACAGAAGAATGCGTGGATGCGTAGGTGATGGATGAAAGGGCATGCGCAGTGTGTAGGGTGGCGCAGTGTGTAGGGTGGGTGGGCCCTGCTGAGGGCTAGAGAGTTGCACCCCAATCTCAAGGCAGGACAACAGGGTGTGGGGAGCTTGGGAAGGGAACCCAGGAGACCTGGGTTTTAGTCTTGGCTTTGCTGTTGTCTCCATGTGTGACCTCAGGGTGACTCTTACCCGTCTGGATTGGGTTCCTGTATGATGGGACTAGGGCCGCTTGGCCGTTTAGAGGGCACAAGTGACCTGGCCTCAAGGACTGAGAGCTGGTTGCAAGGAAACAAAAGCAGGTCATTGTTTGCAAAGGGAGAGGCCGTGGTTACCGAATGTCAGAGTGGGGTGCAGCGGCAGGGGTGGCCCTCTGAGTGTCTGGTCTGGAGCCTGATAGACTGGGGCTTGCTCCCCGAGGCTCCTGTGGGACCCGTCTGCCCACAAACCACCCTGACCCCCTTCTTTTGTGTGCAAACCCGGCAGAGGCTCATCAGCCCCGAAGGCAGCTGGGAAAGCGAGCGAGGGAGTGAAGGTGTGTCCCCAGGAGGTGGACCCGAGCCGCGGGGTGGGCGCGCCTAGAGCAGGCTGGTCTGGGCTCCGGGATGGGAATCCCACAGGCCATCGGGAAGGCTGCCTGGGCAGGGCCCTTGCCCGGCTTGGAGGAGCTAGATGACGCTGGGGGTTTAGGATGGCAGGGAAGGCCCTGCAGCTGGGGTGGTGGCCGGGGTGGGGGGCATCCAGCCTCCCCACGTGTCTCTGTAGGGCCGTGTGTGTGTGTGTGTGTGTGTGTGTGTCCTGAGTCTCAAGCTGGGCAAGCCCCACCCTCCTTCTGTGGGAAAAGGGCCAGCTGAGGGCTGTGATGGACGACTGAGGGCAGCGTCTTCCTCTCGACAAGGTCAAGGCTCAGAGTTACAGCCCCAAACGTCGCCTCCAACACAGAGTTTGAGCATTCCGGCCCCCTGGCCACCTGTATTTCCGGGTCTGCCCAAGGCGCTCTCGCGCGGGGAGGTCTGCGAGGTCCAGCCCCGGGGAGCCGGCTCGGACTGCGAGTCTTGCCCACTGGAAGCAGAGGGGCGGAGTTCCCGGGGTCCAAGGACCAGGGGCCTTCCAGGCCACCCGTCTTCTCCCTTAGGCGGGTGCCCTCAGCGGCCCCTGACCTTGAGTCCCTCACCCAGGACAGACCTGCTTCGGGTCCTGGCTGCCGCCGTCTCCCTCCAGGAGCAGGAGCTCCTTGAGGAGGGTGTCGGTGACAGAAGGGGGTTCTCTGGACTCGGGGTTGTGGGCTGGGGCGCCCTGTGTGCAGAAGGAAGGCCATGTGGCCCCGTCTCAGCTTGGCCGGAGGTGCTGGGGGCCCCTCCCAGAACCCAGGAGGCCCACCGTCCCGGGACCTAGGAGAGCCGGGAGCAGCAGGGACGGGCCGAGAGGAGGGGCGGGAACCAGGGTGACCGGGGCTCACCCCCTCCCCTCCCCGGTGCGTCCTTCCTCAGGTGCCCGGCCTGTGCCCCGTGCTCATAAGACCACGTGTGCGCGTCGGGGTGGGGGAGGGGTACGAGAGGCCTGTTGGCAGGTGGCCCTCTGGGAGATGGTCTGGAGGCTTTGGTGCTGGCCCGAGGCCAAGGTGAAGCCGAGGTCCCCTCTGCACTGGAGCGCGGGCCGCCCTGCCCATGGTGCCCCACGCCCCGCCCTGGCCGCCCAGGCACCCGGACCCCCGAGGCCAGGAGGGCAGGGACCTGCCCGGCCTGTGCGGTCCAGGAGTGCCAGGACCAGCGACCGTCCCTGCTTACCGTGCACAGAGAGACGAAGGGCACACGGACGGACAGGGCGGCGATGCGGGCCGGGGGGAGGGGGCTCCCAAGAGAGCCTGGGGGGCCGGGCTGGGCGGAGGCCGCCTGGGACCCGGATGGAGGGCCCAAGAGGCCCAAGGGGAACACGGCTGAGCCCGACTGAGCCAGACGTGCAGGGGGCAGCGCTCGCCCGCCCAGCGGATGTCCGCTCCCAGAAAAGAGACGCAGGAGGCCTCGTGCGGGAAGGGCTGTGCTTCTTCAGGGGCACTCGGGGCCGGGCGGCGGGGACCCTAGAGCTCCAGGCTGACCAGGAGCATGAGCAGGAGGCCGGCGGCCAGGCCGCGGGGGCTGTGCAGGGCAGGCGCCCCGTCCACGTTGCACAGGTCGGTGTTGCAGCAGGACACGGGCCGGGTCAGGCCGATGCCGTCCACGTCCGAGGGCACGCACTTGCTGGCACAGGACTTGGTCACCGTGGAGTCCCCCAGGAAGGGGTACACTGGGGGCAGAGCGCACCGCCGTCAGGCTGGCCTGAGACCCTGTCCTCCGCGGCCTCCAAGTCCCGCCCGGCCACCCGGCACAGCACCCGCCCTGGGGTCGACGCCCAGGCCTCAGCCCCTTCGTGCCAAGCCCCTTTCCTCCTACCACTGGCCGAGGCCTGGGGACACGCAGTGACTTGCTCAGGGTGCCCCACTGGACGAGGCAACTCCCTTCCCAACGACTCCCAAACAAGGGCGAAGGGAGATTCCGCCCCAGGAAGGCAGGGAAGAGGGAAGGGCAGCCGGCGGCCTGGCTGCTCAGACCAAGAGCCCCTGGGGAAGCGACGAAGTGGCAGCTGCTCTCTGCCGCCGGGCGCCTGGGCTGGCCGGCTCTGACCGGGCCCAAGGCCGCGCTGCCCCTGCGCCCCTGGGCCCACCCCACCACTGACCGAGCTCCAGGGAGTAGAGTGTGGTCTTGCACATGGTTTCGTTGGCACGGCAGGTGACGGTGGTGACACAGCTGGACACACTGCTGGGCTCGTGACAGGTGTAGCATCGCAGGGCCACCACTGGGGAAGGGGCAACGAGGGACGGTTCAGGCAGGCCCTGTCCCTCCCAAGTCCCCTGACCCAAAGGCCCAGGTTTGGGGAGACAACGCCCCCTCAGGATCCAGTCGTCCACCCTCCCAGACTCAGGAAGGTGAGAGAGCTGCGAGCCGGCGTCCGGAGGCAGACTCTGCCCCAGAGCGGGTGAGGGTGGGCTCCGCCTGCCAGCCAAGCTCAGGGCAGGGTGAAGCAGCTTTAGAAGGGCTGGGGAGGGACTCCGTGGGTCAGGTCACGCCCTGGGCTCCTCATCGGAATAAGCAGGACCCAAAGGGCTGCAGTGGGGACAGGGATCCAGCAAGGAAGTGGGTGCTGTGCAGGGTGGGCCGGCCAGGCTGGGCCTGGTGTGCCCGCTGGTGCCAGCTTAACGAAGGAGGGCTTAAGAGCCACCATCCAGTGGGACCAGGCAGGTTAGGGCCCAGGCCGCTCCAGCTCCAGTGCCCAGCCCCACCAGGCAGCCTAGGTTTACAGGGAGGCCGCAGGCCGGCCACACCCACGAGTGGTGCCGTGTGTCTTGGGATGACCTCGGTTCCCCCCTCCGGCAAATGGGCAGGACCGTCTGGCTGGGGTCCACTCCACCCAGCCCTTTTCTGGTTGGGTGTGGGGCTGCGGGGGCCTAGGACCTCTCTCAGATCCCAGGTCCCCTGCTGTGTCTGTGTTTGCTTCCTCCTTCTCCGTCTCCTGCTGTGCCAAGCCCCTGTGCCTCCCAGGTGTCCCCAAGGCACCTCCTGAGACCTGCACCCACACCGCGGCCTGGAACCAGGAGGGCCATTGACTGAGCCCGCCCGCGCCAGCGGAAAGCCCTTCCCTGGCGCCCACACCCCCGATGAAGGGCCGTTCCCCAGCCGGCACCCAGTGCCTGGGCCACCAGCCACCCCGCCAGCCTCGGCTAGAAGAGGCCCCTTCCCACCGACCCCTCCTCGCCCCGACGTGGGCCGTGAGCGCCCGGCCGCCCCACTCGCTCCTCTACCTTCTTAGGCCACTTCTCTGCCTCCCTGCCGGCTCCCTCGGTTCCACCCCAGGCACTGCCCCCTTTCCCTCACCGAGCTCCCAGCGGGCAGCCAGCACCAGCGCCAGCAGCGCCAACTGCGTCCCCCACATGGTCTGGTCCCCGCACCGCACGGCTCCCGCTGGTCCTGGGCCTGCCTGGCAGGGAAGGCGAACAGCCGGTGCAGCCACCTGACCAGTCAACCGAGCAGATTAGCAGGATCTGTTTTCCCGCCGGCCGCAGTGGGGCGGAGACCCGACCCCGGCCCGGCCCCGCCCGCCTCCCCTGTGATCCTCGCCCCGCCCCGCCGCCCCTTCCTCATGCCCCCGCCCCCCGGTCCG
>PVHT021183680.1:88493-115528 GCA_004024745.2 Catagonus wagneri
CCTCCCCCCCTCCCCTCCCCGCGCCCTCGTGACCCCCGTCTTAGGGTGGGGTCCTCAGCCGCCTCTGAAACTCCCTCTGCAGGGCTTTCCACCTCCCCCAGCCCCCGCCACGGAGCCCCGAGCCTCGGGAACCCCCAGGCTTCCTGGGAGGGAGCAGCAGGGCTGGGGGTTTCCGGCGTCCTGACTCCCGCCTTCTGTCAATCCCCGCTCCTGCCTGGGGTCCCCGCTCCTGTTTCTGGAGCAGATTCCGGTCTGGCGGCTCTGGGCTCGAGTCCTCCCGGGTGTGCCCGGCCCCAGCACCCAGCTTTTCTGCGGTGTCACATGAGCACACTGATGGGAGATGGCCGCCTGCACAACCAGCCGAATGAGCTCAGAGGCCTAAGGGGACAAAGGCTGAGAAAGTGCTAGGTCAACAGGAAGGCCCTGGATTGGGGACAGAGGCAGAGGTGCCCCGGACGCTTATCCTGGTGTCCTGCGGAGGGACCTCCATCCTCAGTGGAGGTGAGGGGTGGCCCCCGCGCAGTTCCTGTTGCTGGTCACAGAAGTGACAGGGAGGCCCTTGCCCGGGTTCAGACAGGCCACGAGGACGGGGCCCTAGAATTCGAGCCTGGACCCGGGCACGGCTCCCCAACGCACCTCCGCCTGTGGCCGTGGGCCCGCACCTCAGCCTTTCCGGGGTGTGCCCTGCCTGTGACCCTCCTCCAGGGCCCCGGATGCCAGAGCCAACCCTGGGTGTGGACAGGGCCCTGAGGGTCAAAGCCACGGTCAGGCCGGGCCGTGCCCAGACTCGCTCAGGGCTCCCCCGCAGCCCCACGCAACCCCTCCACTCCTCCCAGAGGTCCAGATCTCACCGCTCCGAGCCCCGGCTGCCACTCTCCCCGAGCAGGGGCGCCCTCCCCACCCCGCCTCTGTGGTTGAAGTTCTGTCTGGGGACCCCTTAATTTCTTTTTTGTTGTTGTTGTTCTTTTTAGGGCCGCACCCATGGCATGTGGAGGCTCCCAGGCTAGGGGTCCAATCGGAGCAGTAGCCACTGGCCTACACCACAGCCACAGCAACGTGGGATCCGAGCCACGTCTGTGACCTACACTGCAGCTCACAGCAACGGCAACGCCGGATCCTTAACCCACTGAGCACGGCCAGGGATCAAACCTGCATCCTCATGGATGCTAGTCAGGTTCTCTAGCCGCTGAGTCGCGACAGGAACTCCTGGGGACCCTTTAGAGTGGCCTCTGACCTTGGACTCTGAGGCTGGGAGGGGCTGCTTCTCCGTGGGTACTGGGTGCAGCTCAAGGGTAGGTGGGTGCACCTGGCTCTCCCTTGGCACCCAGGACCTTCCATACCTCCCCACAGCTAGCACGGGCACCACCACAGCTGGCGCGGGCACCCAGGGCAACGCCTGGACTGGAGCATGACGGGAAGCTCCAGCTGACAGGCAGGTCCCCAGGGACCTGGGCCAGAGCCAAAACAGCAGCCAGGCCTGTCTGATTCTGCTTTGCACTAGGCCGCTGAGCCGCAGCAGGCTCGTAGCTAACAGGATTAGACACCGCCACGCACACCCCAGGGCCCTCCTTGGGTCTAGCCCAACCCTGTTGCCGCGCCGGCCCAGCCCAACACCTTCCTGTCCTCACACACAGGGGCCCCACCTGTGCTTTCCTTCCAGAACACACCTGGCCCCTGGGCATTCGCTCCTCCTGGACTTTCTCCCTGACCCCCCGCCAGGGACACCTGGGCTGAAACTTTTCGGCAAAGTTGGGGCTGCTACTTAGGGCGAAGCAGGAATGTGGCCCAGCCGGGGTCCGGGCTGGCTCTGCCTAAGACGACTTCCTGCTAAGAGGCCTCCGCCCCGGCTTCTGTTCCTCCAGGAGCCTCCAGACCAGGGCTCAGCATGGGACAGGGTCAGGGCTCAGAGCGGGACCACTCACTGGCCCCATCATCAGGGATTTGTACCCCACCTCCCTCCCACCCCAGGGGTTGGGTGACATCCAGGGAGCCTGCATTCAACAAAACCCTGGGGACATCTTAAAGCAGAGATGACTCTGGCCGACTTGCGGTCTAGGAGCCTGCTCGATTCCCACAAGGGCACGGGGAGGTTGGGGGTCCCTGCCGTTCGGGCATCACCGTCTGGCCACTTTTTTTTTTTTTTTGTCTTTTTGTCGTTTTAGGGCCACACCTGCGGCATATGGAGGTTCCCAGGCTAGGGGTCTGATCCGAGCTACAGCTGCCGGCCTACACCACAGCCACAGCAGCACCAGATCCGAGCCGCGTCTGCAACCTACGCCACAGCTCACGGCAACGCCGGATCCTTAACCCACTGAGCGAGGCCAGGGATCAAACCTGCAACCTCATGGTTCCTAGTTGGGTTCGCTTCCGCTGCGCCAGGACGGGAACTCCTGGCTCAAGGTTTGAAATGGCCCTTCCTTCACCTTCTCCTCTCTGGCTGGGGGTGGCTGAACCTCCGTCTCACAGGACATGCCAGCCCGTCCTGGCTCCTCCCGGTGGGTTCTTAGGCAGGAAAGGAACCCCCTTTTTTCTCCTGTGGAAAATGTTTCCTGCCTTGTCTTCTGCTTTTTGGTTCTGTTTATGGTACTTTTTCATGCGTTTCTTTTTAAGATTTTTATGCCATTTTGGATCTTTCTCAACCTGAATTCTGAGGCTTGTTTTCCTTAATTTTTTTTTCTTTTTAATTATTACCAGCTTTATTGGGTGTACTTCACAGACCATGCAGTTCAGCCACGGAATGGTTTGGGGCACATTTACAGATACGCCGAAACCATCAGAGTCGGTTTCAGAATACTTCGTCTCAGAAAGGAACCCCCACACTTTGGGCACCACCCCCAGCCCCACCCGCCTCGCGGGCCCTGCAGCCTCCAGCCCACCCTCCGCCCCTTGGGTCTGCCTGTTCCAACACGGCAGGAACCTGCGATCACAGGACATGCGTCTTGCACGCCTGACCTCTTTCACCGGGTGTCACGCCTTCGTCCATGCTGTGTGTCAGGGCTTTGTTTCTTTTCACGGCTGAAAAATACCCCATTGTCTAGAGAGGCCGCATGTGTTTATGATTCGTGGAATCATGGACATTTGGGGCATCTCCGCCTTGTGACTATTCCCAACTAAGTTTCCAGGTGGACGCGGGACCCTTCCCTTGAGCAGATGCCAGGCGCGGGGTGGCGGCCCACACGGTGCTCTCGCGCTTCAGCGCCTTACTTTCCAGTCTCGACTGTCTGCGATCTGAAAAGAACCTCTCCTTTTACACTTAAATCTTTGGTTCAGCTGGAGCGACTTTCGATGCACTGGGCACGCAGGCGGGAGCAGCGGGTTTGCGCTCCTCCAGGGCGGTCAGTTCCCCGCCTCTGCACGTTGTCCCCCACCGATGCTCAGGCGCCAGCTCTGACGTGAGAAGAAGAAGGGCCCGGGACAGGGCCGGGTGGGGCTGGGGGCGCCGTGCGGCGGATCTCATCCGCGGCGATGCACACAGGCAATGCTTAATGCAAGGCGCACACACAACTGCGCACAATGTTCGCACGGGGCACATGCAAAATATTCTCATGGGTGGGAGGGAGAGAGAAGCAAGCAGGAGGGGCAGTGGGGCTGCGAAGGAAATGCCACCGAGGAGGGCCAGGTCCAGGGGCAGCTCGCCGCGCACCCTGCAGCCGCCCCCTCCACTCCCCCCAAAGACCCCTCCCTCTGCCACTGCCCCTGCCTCTGAGCTGCCCCGGGAGCCTGTGGTTCTCTGGGCTTCCCAGGCTTGCGGTCGGGCGGCTCCCACGTGTCCCCAGCCCCAGCACCGTCACAGCTGCCTGAGGAGCGGCGTCTGCTGGGGTCCCGGCTGACCGTGAGCCCAGTGAGGCCGGCCAGGGAGCGGCTGGGGCAGTGCGGGCCATCAGTCGTGGTTGTGGAGGCCGGTCTGGCAGCAGGCGACGCACACGTGGGGGCCCAGGCCCAGGGTGGAGGTGTCGGGCAGCCGCCGTGGCACATCTTGGTGACCAGAGGCAGGTCCTTGAAGCTGAGCTGGGCCCCTGGGCTGGACAGGAGAGAAACCCTGCAGATTCCCTGAGGCTCTGAGCTGCCCGTGCGTCCTGTCCCACCCACCACCGAGCCAAGGGTCAGCCCGCATCTGGGTGGACCTGGCCCTGGGACCCGTGGCCTCTCTTCCTGCCCCTGACCTGCTGGGCGCCCGGGTCAGGCTCTGCCCCTCTGAGCCTGGCTTTCCCTACGTGGGCGAGGAGGGCGTGGCCCGCCCGCTGCGCGCCTCCGTGAGAGGCGGTGGTGACACAGTAGTTGGAGCCAATGGGCATCTGGATTCGAGGGCGCACCCTCCGCAGGACTCATGCTGCAGCCACAGAGTGCGACAGACGGACAGACACACGGAAGGAGCGCAGAAGAGGACTCCTCGGCCCACTCGGCCCCCCACTCCCACTCTCAGGGGCCCTGTCCTCCATCTTGGGGCGCCCGGCCCCTCAAGACCTCCAGAATAGAGGGTCAGGGGACGGTACCAAGCCTCGGCCAGGGGCGCTCTGCCCGGCCACCCTGTGGTGGTCCCGTCCGGGTGTGGCGGCCCAGTCCTGCCGGGGTCAGTGCTGCAGCGGGATCGGCTAGTGCCCCCCGACCCCCGGTGTGAGCCCAGCCAAGCTGCGGGAAGCCAGCCCCACATCAGATCTGCAGGCAGTGTGATGAGCTAGCTGCACATGCGCGTCTCTGACTCCGGCTATGCTGACTGGGGGGCAGGGCAGGTGGCAGGGACATGTGGGGGACAGGCAGGGCAGTGTCACCGGGAAAGCTGAGATATCTGCTTCCTCTGTGCATCTCATTTAGGGCCACGTGGCCCATGAGGCGGGTGCTGACCGGCAGGGGAAGCTGGGGGCGGGGGGCGGGGGCCTGGGGTCTGATTGGGGCCGGGTCAGGGGAGCTGACTGGTTTTGTTGAGGCCTCCGAGTGTGTCTTGAATATGTCAACCCAGCTCGAGGCTGGTGGGGGGAGGGCGACGCCAGGTGTGGGCCACCCCTTTGAGGGGGTTGCCCCCAAGGAGCCCCGGGCTGGCCTCTGCAGCCAGGAGCACACGGGGGCGGGACCCCGGAGACAGGTCAGCCATGGCATGGTGTGCGAGGTCCCTGGTGCATTAGGGAGGCCCTTGGAGGAGGTGGAGGGACAGGAGTCAAGCCAGGGGCCGGGGGCCGTGAAGCAAGGACAGCGTGAGGGCCCAGCTGACCGGTCTGCAGGTCCGGGAAGGAACTAGGGGTGAGAACTGTAGGCGGGTCAGAGGCAGAGGGGAGGAGCTGGGGGAGGGGGAGGGCCTGCGCCCCAGGAAACGGGGGGCAGGAAATGGGTTCCCCCAAAGCAGGGGTCACAGCTCAGGGTGGCCGAGACTGAAGGGACAGGCTTAGAGCAATGAGGCGGCGAGGGGTGCTGGAAAGGAGCGGCCCCTGGACACGCCCAGCCCCGGGCTCAAGGCAGCAGCCAGCAGGAGCCCAGGGAACGGCTGCGTGTTCTCCGGGGAAGAGGCCAGTGGCTCCCAGGGCTCCCGGGCTGCGTCGTACGCCGGCCGCGGCTCCACACCCCGCCCCAGCCCGCTCCGCATCGCCCGCGGCCGGCTCAGCCCGGGAGCTGGACCAACCCTGTTTCCTGAACCAGACCGCCAGGCTCGGAGACGCGGGGACCAGCTCCAGATCGGCCCGAGCTTTAGCATCTGACAGACCGCTCAGGGTGCGGGGAGCCCGGGAAAGAAAGAGGCCTCCCAGCTGCTTTCCACTTTTTCAAAGGTTTGGAATCAGGAAGAAAACACACGCTCATCACCCCCCACCGGATGTACGCGGCAAAGGGAGGCGGACACGGGGCTGTGCCCCCCCCCCCACCCCGGCCCTTGGCACCAGGGCACCAGCAGCAGCAGAGGCGCCGAGACCCAGAGGCCGCCTCCAGGTTCCAGGCAGAGCTGCAGGGAGGAACCTGGGCCCTTTCCTCTTGAGCAGCTCTGGCTTCTAGTGGAGAGCGCCCCCCAGGACCCTCGGTCCTGACCCAGGTGGGGTGCCTGGCGCCCCTCTGTCCCCCTGTCCGCTACGCCACCCCGGGCCTGGCACTCAGACCCAGGGCCTGGCACCCCGACTCTGGCCTTCATGGTTTCTCCCAAGCTTTCCTGACCCTGAGCTGTTACGTTTAACACGCTAAAATTCTCCGAAATTTATAAACGCACCTTCCCAGCCTCCCCTCCCGCCCCTAGCTGACAGGAGAAGGGGCCGCACAGCGGAGCAGGGGGAACAAGGAGTCCCGCCCGCCTGGGTAGCCCCGTCCCTCTCTGTGTCTGCTTCCTCATCCGTGAAAGGCGCCCACTGGGCAGGGCTGTCGTGGTGGAAACCGCACTGACAATCAGTCAGTAAAAATTTACTTTGATTTCCAGGGGCTCTGCCGCTGAGGCCCCCAGACAGCGCCGCGTCCCTCCCACTGGGGGCCTGGCCTGGTCTGAGCCGAACAGCTTCGTGTGCTCTGTGCAGGACCCAAGGGCAGCCTGGCCTGGCAGGACCCAGTCTCCGGGTGTGGTGGGGACCAGGGGCTGGGGGTGGACCTGGTCAAGGTGGAGGATGGATGGACAGACAGATGCAGGAGGCAGATGTGAGAAGCCCCCCGCCCCCCAACACCAGGCACACTCAGCCCCCGCTGGACCCCTGCTCTCAGTGACCCCACAGGCAGCCGGGCAGGTTCAACCCCATCACCCACTGGGACCGGAGGGAGGGAGGAGGACCAGGACAAAGCGCTGTGCAAGCAGGATGGTAACCGCTTCCCAGGCCCCGCCCGCTGAGTCAGGAGGGCAGGCTGCCCGCCCTCCCGCCAGCACCTGCAGCGGCACTGGCCCTGCAGCCGGCTGCGACAGGGCCCACTCCCGAGGGCCAGAGGCGGGCCTGGCCTCCTCCCAGCTTCCCCCAGGGAGGGGCTCACACCTGGCTGGCCTCAGGCTGACGGGACACTGGTCCTGCTGTCTGGGCTGAGCACGCGGCCAGCCCCTGAGGACCCCGACCCGGGCTGCCCAGAGCGCCCCCATCCCTGGGGGTCTCAGCAGGGAATTCCAGCACAGGTCCCCTGGCAGGGGCCGCCCTCTGGGGCCCAGGGCTTCTGATCCCAGGACCACCCACAGGGGCACCTGCCGCCACCCTTCCTGCTTGAGCACCGCTGCGGACACTGGAGTGCGGGCGGTGGTCAGGTGAGGAGGCCTCGGGCGCTGCGCGAGCCCGGGAACACGGCTGCGTCGTGTCTGGTCTCACGGGAAGGAAGGCCCGGAGCCCCGGGCCGCCCCGACCAGAACGGCGCGCTGGGCAGACCCGCGCTTCCCCAAGCTCGCCAGGGCTGCGTGGCCCTTGGATAACGCCCATTCCTGGGTCCCTGGGGATCCCAACGCCGAGCCTGAATGGGGCGCCTGAGAGCCCCTCCCTGAGCCGAGAGGGGCTCCAGCCTGCGTGCAGGCGGGGCTCGAGGGGCCCTCGGAAGCCTCCGGATGGAGCAGACTGAGGCCAAGGCCGGCGCAGCACCGCTTACTTGTTCAGGGTGCTCTGTCCGGGCGGGGGGCCTGCCAGAGGCGGCGGGACAGCGGTCGCCCTCGGGAGGGTGTGAGGGACCAGGGGCTGAGCCACCCCCCCCCATGGATCCCGCCTCCCTCTCCATCTTTTCTTGACCCCAGTCCCCCCCTCCCACCCGGATCCCACCGCCTCCTCCCCCTTCCCTCTTCCCTGGACCCTGCCCTCCCCGATCCTGCCCGGCCCAGCCCGCCCCTGCCCATCCGGAAGGGTGCCTGCTCCAGGGGCCGGGCTGTCGGCTTGTGGGGGGAGGGGGGCAACCCTCTCTGGGGCCCTGATTCGGTCACCCCCTGGCTCACAGTCCACCAGGCCCTGCAAGGACTAACGGCCAGGCCTCCACAGCCACCACCCTGCTCCCTTCTTTCCTGGCCCAAAATAGCCCTGGGGTCAGCTCTCAGGCTCGACCAAATATAGCCTGGCCTGTCCAGGCTGAGGCCCTGCCACTGCGCAGGGCTGGGTGGGGAGGGGGTAAGGTCACGGGTTTGGCTAAGAAGGGACTGACCCCGCAGTGGACCCAGAATCCGCTTCTGGGGCTGGCGGCCCTCCTTAGGCTGGGCTACTCCCTCGCCGGCCACAGGCCACTGCACAGAGGCTGGCACCCTCCCCAAGACAGCCGACGGGGACACAGGCCTTGGTGGCTCGGCCCCGATGCCATACCTGCCCCCCGGGCAGCTCAGGCCTCAGGTAGGGACACAGAAAAAGCCCCCTTGGGGCCCTGGAGAGCCTTTGTCCTGCCACTGTCCCCCACCCCTGGGTCCCTAACCTCGCCTCCCCCCCCAGCGCTGCTTCAGGGCAGACGCGGCCGAGGGCCCCTTCAACTCAGTGGTCTGGGCCAGGTGAGGGTCCCCATACACAGCACACTTCGTCCCCCATTCTTGGACAGATGCCTCAGGAGAAGGGGTCCCACAACAGCCTTTTGAAATTAACAGGTCGTGACCTGGAAGCCGACCCCAGGCTGGCTGGGGGGGGGTCCTCTTACAGACAGTGCTGGGTGTGTGGGGGGGGTGCTGGGAGGGCAGAGGGTGGGTCCATGCTGCTCAGAACTTGGTGGTCCGTGATCTGCAGAGGCGGGGCAGGGCTTCAGAGGAGACCCCAGAGGGTGGCCAGGAGTGTAAGCACCAGGGCCAGGGTCGCGGGGCCCGCGAGGCCACCGCCGTTGCAGAGGTCGTACTGACAGCAGGACGTGGTGGACGCGTGCTTGGAGTAGCCGTCATACACGGTCTCGAAGCAGCTGGGCACACAGGACTTGCTCACCTTCATCCTGGTCGGAGTGTAGTCTGCGGAGAGGGGAGGGTGGGTGGGACCCAGGAAGGATCCGGGGGCAGGCAGGAGCCCCCGCCGGCCTCCCCCGCGCTCCCCAGGAAGCCGTGGGGGAGCTCTCCACTACTCACAGGTGCGTGTGGTCATGCAGTAGGAGACCATGGCCGGGCAGCGCATGGGGTTGAAGCAGTTCTCGCCGTTGTAAGCGCACACATGGCAGTCCAGGGCCTGTGCTGGGGGCCAGGGCAGGGGCGGTGGGGGGGGGTCACAGAGCAGGGCAGGCCCCTCCCTGGCCCCCAACCCTCTGTCCCATCACCGCCCCCAGGGCAGAAGAGCGGGGAGGAGAGGCGGTCACCGGGGCTTCCGGCCTCGCTGCCCCCCACCCCTCGCGCCTGCCTGCCCCCAAAGGCCTGTCCATCCATCCCTCTTACCCACAGGGAGGCCCACCAGGGCCACCAGGAACAGGGCGAGCAGGGGCGCCATGGTTGGAGGCAAGAGCGCAGGGTGGGAGCAGAGTCGCGGCGAGCAGGCGGTCCTTGATTCGGCTCAGGCCAAGGCTGGAGCAGGGCCCAGAGCGGGCAGGACAGGCCCCTGCCCTCCCGGAGTGCCTGGTCTACTGGAGGCGCAGGCGCCCTGCAGAGGGGACGAGGACAGTGGGCTTGCTGGCGGCTTGGGCAGAGGAGTCACCCAACTTAGCCTGGGAGGCAGGGGAGGCAGGCTGGAGGAGGAGACAGGAAACAAGCAACAAGGAAGCAGGGCTGGTAATTCTGGCCGAGGGGCCAGTGCCCTCAAAAGCAAGAACCAAAACCGGGCCTCCTGGAGGAGGCGGCACTGGAAACAGGGTGGGGATGCCCGGGCTGCCAGGCCCAGATCCACACTCAGGGGCCTACGGAGCCTGGCACACAGGCCTCTCCCTGCCCAGAGCCCCACGTACAGGTCGACTGGCCAGGGCAGGGCTGGGCCCCAGAGGTGGGCCTATCCTCACTGCTCCCCCCGCCCTTTGCCCCGGCCTGTCCCTGCGTAGGTCTGCCTTCCTGCTCCCTTCAGGGCCCAGCCAGGGGCCCCACTCCCAGGAAGACTTCCACAGCCCCAGCCGGGCCTTGAGTCCACCTCCTCCGCCACCGCGGAGCTCGGGGCAGCGATGGGATCCGTCAGCAGGTGGAGGACGCGGATGTGCTTTGACTGCACTCCAGGAGGGCCCTCGGGCGAGACAACGACAGCTTTTTCCCAGTCGGCTGTGCCCTTTGGAACAGAGACGGCCCCTCCCCGGGAAGGGGTCTGGGGTGGGAGTGGGGGGATCGGGACCAGGACTCCCCCCCCGCGCGGGGATATTCGAGCCCCGGGTCTCCGCGCCGGGGACTAAATTCGACTCCCCAGCCCGAGAACAGCAAACCCATCTTCCACGACCCATTTTCCGGGCGTCCACCTCCGGACGTCCCAGGTCCAAGGGAGACCCGGCCGGCTCCGGCCCTTCCCGGCCCCTCCCGGAGAGCCCCGCCCCCAAGCCGCGGCCCCAAGGCAGGCGGGCTGGCGGGGCGACCGTGACCGTGCCCTTCCCCACCCGGAGCCCTCTCTGCGCCCAGGACTCACCCGCGGCCGCTCGCCCGCCCCTGCCAGGAGCTGACAGTGCGTGGACCCGTGCGCCCCGCGGCGACCACGCCGCGTCGCCGCCTCGAGGCAGAACCGCCCACCCGCGTGACGTCACCGTGGCCCCGCCCCGCCTCCGGGCTCGCGTCGGCTGCGGGGGACCGGGACTCCCGCGGTCAGCCAAGCACGCGCGCCCGGTCCCTGGGGCGGCCCCGTGGCGACATCCGTGCGACCCTCAGACGCGCGGGCACCTCCAGGACACGGCTGGGGCCCACCTGCGCTGGGGCTCGGAGTCTTCCGCCCGCCCTCCTCCCTCCTCCCTGCTGCCAGCAGCCGCACTGCGCCCGCTCCCGCCCCGCCGAGGTCGGTGTAGACCTGCGCCCCCGCGGCCGCCCCCGCCACTCATTCCTTCAGTCCAGCCTTACTGGGATGCTAGCGGAGCTGCACGCGTGGTGGTGGTGTCCCCACTGGCCCTGCTTTGTCTGCTGTGTAGCCTCGGGAAGTTTCCTAGCATCTCTGGACCTCAGGCCCTGCATCTGGACACACCTAACAAAGCAGAAAAGCAGGCTCTGAAAGGATTCTCTTGTTTCCTGGACCACTTGTGTGGTAATAACAACATTTAGGGCAAAATGGAAGATTTTCATGGGCCCTAATTTTTTTTCCCTAATGTGAGAAACAAAATACACTTTCTTTGACCCTATTTTCTTTTTCTTTTCTTTTCTTTTTTTTGCTTTTTGCTTTTTAGGGCCGCACCCATGGCATTTGGAGGTTCCCAAGCTTGAGGTTCAATCGGAGTTACAGCCGCCGGCCTGCGCCACAGCCACAGCCACGCAGGATCTGAGCCACGTCTGCAACCTACACTACAGCTCACGGCAACGCCGGATCCTTAACCCACTGACCGAGGCCAGGGATCGAACCTGCAACCTCATGGTTCCTAGTCAGGTTCATTTCCACAGCGCCACGACAGGAACTCCAGACCATAAATTTCTTTTTTTTTTAATTTTATTTTAAAGGAGATGACCATTTCGGGGGCAGGGGGAGGTCCTAGGCACTGAGCCTCCAGAGCGGAGTAGGCACTCTGCAGACAGCCTGGCTGGTCCCCCCGTTTGCCAAATAGTCACTGAGATGCGACAGGTGCCAGGAGTTGGGGGATAAAACTGACAAATGTTCCCAAGCCTTCTAGTTTTCGTGAAGCTTACACTCTCGGCAGCATAAAATGCACATGGGACAAACCGGAGTAGCTGCGTGCTTCTGTCCACATCGGATCAGGCAGAGGTCACGGAAACTGGATCTACTGCCCTGACGTCAAACAGCTGGAAAGTGGGGCACAGGCAGTGGTCCTGGGGGGGCGGGAGACAGATGACGATGCTGGGGCTGCAGGCTGTGTGACGGGGTGGGGGTGAGGGGGCGAGAGGAGCTCAGGGGCCAAAGCAGCTGGATGATATGGCAGGGTGGGGAGGGGCTGGGAGAGCGGCAGGGAGTCTGCGGGTGTGGGGCGCACTCGAGGACCCGGAGATGTGGAAGGAGCAGGTGGCTCCGTGTCGACTGAAAAAAGACGTCCCACCTGGAGGTTGTGACTTCATGTTTTGTTCAGGGACCCTGTGGAGGACAACAGCCTGGGACACAGGCTCTCAGGTGGCTCTGAGGAACTGCTCCAAAGAGGAGGGAGGAGCCTGGAGACAGAGGAATATTTGCTGGGGGTGCTGGGGCCATGGCCTTGGAACATCAAAACTTTACTGCTTATCACACAGGAACAGGCAGCTCACGTTCACAGTTTTAGTGCTTTTCTGTATGTGAAGATGCAAGAAATTATTCCTTTGATCTGCACCTGAGCTCTCCCGTTTTCCTCCATCCCGAATTACCCTCAGGCAAACTGTAAACCCATGGAACCCAGAGACGCAACACAGCGCAAGCACAGGAAGTTGAAGAAAACTGCACCGAAGCAGCTTATGATCCAGTTGCTTAAAGCGGGTGATGAAGAGCAGACACTGCGAGCAGGTGTCCTGTAATACACGGAGGATCAGAGATGAGGATGCCAGCAGGTTTCTTGTCAGAAACGGTTCAAGCAGTGTTCCAAACACCGAAACACAAAAGCAAAGCAAACGACTTAGAAAGACATGCCCGGTTTGGGCGCTGGAGACTCAGATGCTGGCCAGGTGGCCCCGAGGGCCAGCAGCTCGGGAAGGTGGTTCTGTGCTTGGCTGTGGTCCTCGGCCAGCCTGGGGCCCCTGCCCCCCCGACTCCGGGCCGAGCCCCTTACCCCCCAGCCAGGCACCATCGTCTTCCCCCAGTCTTGCTTGGCCACCAGGGACTGGAGAAAGAGCAGGGCGGCTGGCCAGAGCAGTGGGCAGCAAGCCAGGAGGCCCCTCTGCCTGCTCCGCGGGACCCAGCAGCCCAGGGAGGCCCCAGGGAGGCTCTTGGTTGCCCCCACACACACCGTCCCTCTGACCCCGGGGGGGAGCCGCTCCCTCCTGTCTGGCGGGAAGTGCAGAGACCACAACGCTGTGAGCTGTGACCCAGTAACTGTTGTAAGCAGCTTGCAGGGAGGGGCTGGGCGTCCCTTCTCAGAAGACAGGTTCAATGGCTTTGGGCTTGTCTGCTTTTAACCCCTCTGTTCAGAAAAGCGACAGCTGCCCCTTGGTGTCCTCGATGGGCCAGGAGAGTCGGCACTGGGCCCACGAGGAGATCAGCACCTCACCCCCAGCACAGGCCCTGGGCCCTGGGCTTGGCAGGGGGAGCCCTTCCTTCTGAGCTGCTAGGAAGGAAGGCAGGGGCCGCCCCTCCGGCCAGTCACAGGACTAGGGCAGCCCAGCCCTCAGCTTTGCAGACCCTGCCCCGGCCTGTCGCCTGTGGAGGGATTTGGTTAGGATCGGGGTTGGGGTCAGGTTGGGTCTAGGACGGTTGAAGGGGTGGCTGGGCTGCCCCGCGGGGTCACAGGGAGGCAGCCAGTAGTCTGGGAGTCTGGGATGGGAACTGGGTGGCCAGAGTTTGGAGAGCGGTGATGGCGTGGGAGCTGTGACCGCCCTGGGGGATGGTCGTGCGCCCTGCGCCCTCCAGCATGAGGTCCTATGGGGTCATAGACGCAGCTCCAGCCTCAGGGGACGGCTGGCTCTCCCGGGAGGGTGTCTGCGGGTACCTTCCCCCTCCAGGCTGCCCCTTTAGGCAGGGCCGCTCTGCCAGTGGCCTGACCCGGGTGTAGCATGCTTCTCCTTCCGCCCTGCAGTTTACTGGCTGCACCCTTGGCTGGGGTGGGGGTGCTGCGGGGCGGCGGGGGGAGTGGTCTGGAGTCTGGCGCCAGGAAGCACTTTCCTCCCTGTCTCTCGAGCTGGACCAACGCAGAGCACCGTCCCGCCCGATCCCGGATTCCCCCCGTGCGGTCCGCGGGTCCCGCCCGGCCTCTCCTATCCCCGCCCCGCGTGCCGGCGCCGAGTGCGCGGACCTGCGCTCCGAGCGAGCGGGGAGGCAGCCCCGCCGGGCAGCTCCTCGCAACGCCGGCTCTCCGGTGGCCACCGGGGGGCGTGCTGGTCCTCGGAGTGTTGCGGCCTCCGCAGGAGCCAAGGTCGGATCGCAGCCCCTGGGAGCGCGGGGCGGGAGAGACCTGCAGGCGGTAGAGGGGGCCAGGGACCTCCGCCACAGGTGACACTGAAGGGCACTGGCTTCCCCAGGTGGGCGCCACGGGCACGCGGAGGAGTCCTAGGCTCTGGGGAGTGGGGTGTGTTGCTCAAGGTCAGCTAGGTGGTCAGGACGAGGTGGGAACCCAGCGACCAGGTCGGGGCTTGGACGTGAGGAGCAGAGGAGGGGCTGGCAAGGCGGGCGGGCAGCTCTGCCAGGAGGGAGGGGTTCCACCGGGAGGTCTCAGGCCGGCAGGTGGCTGCCTGGCCATCACCACTCCGTTTGCAAGGGCGCCTGCCTAGGCCTCCCCCAGGAGGGCCCGCTTTCCTGGAGCTGCAGAGGAGGTGGTCAGGGACCCTACTCCCGCCCCCCACGCGGCGAGGGCGAGGGGTGACACTCCGGCATCATGCAGGCTGCCACGACTGGCCTTGGTGGCAAGCCCTGGGACCGGGAGGCCTGTGTGTCTGGATGCCCCACCCCCACCCCCGCTCCCGGAACAGCCCAGACGGGACCACGCCAGTTTTCAATCCTTTATTCTTATGCCGGCATTTGAGTAGAAAAATAAATGGAAACCAAACAGAATGAATATGAAATCAGAAGGGAACAGAAGGCCTTCTGTCCCCTCCCCTGAGGCCCCGCTGCTCAGGGAGGGGGGTCCTCTCGTCCTGGGGGAGGGTCCGCTCCAAGCCTTCATCCCTTCACGGCCCACAACAGTGACACAATGACAACCACAGGGCTCCAGACCCTCTGAGGGAGGCCCCAGCCCAGGGTGTCCGAACCCCCGTCCTGGCCAGGGAGAGGGAGCAGCAGGGCCCCTGGTCCTGGGGGCTACAGGCTTGGGCCCCAGAGGAGGGCGAGGAGGCCAAGGGCCAGCGCCAGACCGAGGGTGGCACTGGGGAGCCGGGCGCGGGCGGGCGCGGAGCTCTGCAGATTCTCGTTGCACAGGTCGCTCTGGCAGCACAGGGTGGTGGCCGCGCCGCTGCCGACCTGGCCCTGCCTGCTGTGCGTGGGCGTGCACGACTCCACGCAGCCCTTCTCCACCAGGTTCCCTGAAAGGGGCTCCACTGGGAATGTGACGGGGGGACGCGGTCAGGCCAGGCAGCACCGGGGACCCCGTGGCACCCAGGTCCCAGGTCCCAGCCCCCTTCACCAAGCCGTCACCGAGCTCCCTCCCACCGACCGCCCCAGGGGTGGACAGAGCCGGGCGTCCTGCGGGCCCCCTTCCCCTTCTCCCCGTGCGCTCACCCGTCGTCACGGTCCTGCAGTAGCTGGAGCCTGCTGGGCAGGTCTGAGCTTTCTTACAGTTGCTGGTACTGGTGCACACGTGACAGCGGAGAGCCTGGGCTGCGGGGTGAGGGCGAGTGGTTTCGGCGGGCCCAGCGAGGCCTCCCGGGGAGGCAGGGAGGCCTGGCTTTACTGCCTGAAAAGACCCCTCCTGGACAGAGCCTGCGCCACCCCTGCCCTGGGCTTGTGCCCTCTGAGGCCCCTGAGTGCTGCCAGGGCTCCTGGGTGGCGCACAGCCCCCGGGAGGCAGGAGGGGACGGTTCCTGGAGTTGCTGCCCAGTGCCTGGCCTTTCTGGAAGACAGGCGAGGAGGCGGCCGCGTGGGGGGCACCGATGGCCCTTCTCCAGGGGCGCCTAAGGGCCTGGGGTTTGCAGTGGCTCCAGGACCCCAGGGCCGTCTCCGGGTGGGCAGCGCACGGTCAGGGCCTGAGGCTGAGTTGGGGCCTCAGGGCTGTCAGCTCGGCCACGTGGAGCACGTGGGAGGAAGGGCCTGCCTCCGCCTCAGGACGTCTGATGCTCCGGGTTCAGGTTGACCCCAAGATCCTCCGATCTGAACACTCTGAGTCTGTGATCCCACAGCGTTCCAGTGCCTGGTTCATTTGGACCTAGCCCCCCACCACGCCGGGTTCTCTGAGTCTAGAGGCAGCATCTCCAGGCTTCCAGGCTCCACGCCAGCTCCCCACCGCCCCAGCCCCGGCCCAGCCCCTCACCTGGCCCAGCGGCCACAGCCAGGGTGACAAGGAGCAGCAGGGCCGTCTTCATCTCGGGGCGTCTCTGGGAGCAGTGGGGGCCCCTCCTCTCTGGAGGCCTTATAGCTGGCACGGGCGCTGGGGGGCGGGGTGGGCCGGGACCTGCCCCATCCTGCCTGGCCCACGCCCTCAAGTCCAGAACACCCCTGCCCTGCCAGCTGGAGGGACCTCTGCGCTGTCCCCAGCCCCCACCGCCTCCCCGAGGGCCGGGGGCCACCTCCTCCTGGGAAAAGGCCTCGGTTGGCTTTGCAGCTCACTGCCCTGTCCTCTTTCTGTCCTCTGCCCAGCCCTGGTCCCTTTGTCTCTGGCCTTCCACTCCCACCCTCGGGTAGGGTCGCAGTCCCAAGCCTGGTGACCTGCCCCGGGGCCGGGGGCGGAGGCAGTGCTGGCCCTGCACTCGGGGTGGCTAGGTCGACCCCCAGGGGCCCTGAGAAAGGACCCCAGGGCACAAAGTACCCACTGTGACGTCTGGGCCTGGGGCGGGGCTGGGCGAGGCCCGGGCTGGGGTGTGGGTGCTCCACGTGCCCGAGGAGCCGAGGAGAGGCGAGCCCGGCCCGTGTGGGGGACGCGACGTCCAGCAGGACCTGGGGCATCGGAGAAGGGACAGGGGCTGGGCTGCTGGGGAGGGTGGTATGGGGGCGAAGGCTCAGCGCCTTCCCTGCCCCGGGACCCTCCCAGCCGAGTGCCCCTCCACCTGCTCCAGGCCGGCCCTGACCCAGCCGCTGCTGCCACCCCGCTTTGGGACCATCGCGCTCTGTGTCTGCTTTGCCGGAAGTCGGCGCGCTCTCCCAGGCCAGGCCCGGAGCCCAGGGTCCCACCTGGTGCGGGTTGGCTGGGGGTGCCTGCCAGACCCCCCCGTGCCCTGCCTTGCAGTGTCCACGGGAGGGACTCGGGCCTCTGTGCACAGCCCGCCTCCCTGCATCCCCACCCCAGGTTTCCGAGACTGCTCGCCGGCCTGGTGACCGCACTCCCTCTTGTCTGTGCCGGGCAGACCTCGCTGGACGGCGTGGTGGGACCCCAGAGGCCCTGATATGTTCCTGCCTGGCGGGCCACGACGACAGTGAGTGTGGCCGGGACACAGGCGGAGACTGGCCCCGGGGCCTGTGCCAGCAGCATCCCTGCTGAAGAGACACTCCAGAAGGTCCGGTGGGGCAGGGCCTGCCGCAGAGAGGGTGGCCCTGGGCCGGCTGGGGGGTCAGGGCCGGCCCAAGGCTCTTTGGAGCACAGGCTGGGGCCACTCAAGTCTGGGCTGCAGGCCCCCTGGCCTTTCCTCCTAGCAGGCCCCTGGGTGAGCCGGCTCCGAGCTGGCTCTCGGGTGGCAGTCAGCCCTGAATCACGGTGCTGGAAGCAGCTTCCAGAAGTGCTGTCTTTCCTGAAGCAGTTATTGCACCACAGGACCCGCGCAAAGGCGGCAGGGTGGGGGTTGCATTGCCTTCCGGTCCCTGGGGGGCAGAGCAGGGAGACAGGGGTCCCCCCGCCGCCCCACATCAGCATCCAAGCCTGGCGAGACTGCCGGTCCAGCTGGCTGGTCCCTGGCTTCTGGATTGACGAAGCGGACAATGTGGGAGTTCCCCGGCCCTGACCCGGAGAGAGGAAGGCCCCCGTGCTCCGAAGCCCCCCACAAGTCACCAGCTACAGGTGGGAGGCAGGGGGCTGACGAGGCCCTGGGAAGTGGGACACAGGGCTCAGTGACAGGGTGGTGACTGGCATGGGGTGGGGGGTGGCAGGTGGGGGGGGGTGACTCACTTGGGCCAAGGGGCATGGAAGTTTCTGGAAAAACTGGTTTGGAGGATTGGGTTTCTTGTTGGGCTCAGCGGAGCTGCAGGATCCAGGGATATGGGGCCGAGTGGGAGCAGACGTCTGGGCGTGAGGCCGCTGGCCTCTGGACCCCCAGTCCCCCACCTTGGGGCACCTCAGGCTTTACTGCGGCCGTGTGCCCTGGAGGCAGCGGTGGAGAAGGAGGCCTTCGCCCTTTGCAGAGCTGCCCGCGAGGCCGTGCGCCGCCTCTCCTGGGGCCTTCCTAGCAGAGCCATCAGCCCCAGACGCGGCTGGCTGGTGGGAGAATGTGGGTGATCCCAGGGGCAGGAGCTCTCGGAGGACTGGGGGTTCGCGGGACCATGCAGTCAGGGAGGGCTTCCTGCAGGCAGGGACCTGACCGTGATCTTGGAAGCAGGATCCAGGATTCAGAGGAGAGAGGAGCCTTCGTGGAGAGAGGAACCCTGAGACCGGTCCCTTTCCAAGCACATTTCACTGGCGAGGAAACAAGGGCCAGCAAAGGCCGGGCTGGCACCGGGTCACTGGTGAGTGGGGCAGAACCTGGCACTTCTTTCTGTCACCACCAGCCCCTCCTTTCCCTCTTCCCTCACCCCAGAGAGAGCTTCTATTTCCGGAACCTGAGCCTCCGACCCAGCCCAAGGGCCCTGGACTGAGCGTCCCAGCAGCCATGACCCCGGGAGAGGCCTGGGGGGGCGGGGGGCTGCTCCCTGAACCCGGCTGGCCAGGAAGCCAGGCGCAGAGACGAACCCGGGCCTCTGCCCATGGCCAAGGTCTTTCTGCCGCCCCCGGGGCGTCCCCCCACCCCACCCCCGCCCCTGCCTTCCTGCCCTTCCGCCCTGTGAGGGGGGGCGCCAGGGACCGAGGCCTGGACCTCCCGCCGTCAGGGCCACCGGGTTAGGTGAGGCGGGAGTGTGGCCCCGAGAGGGAGGGGCCTGGCCCAGCGTGGCACAGCGGCCACCACAGGCCTTCGCGGGGAAGTGAAAGCGCAGCCTTGGGCAGGCCCCTCCCGCTCCCAACCCTGGGCCCGCCCTGGGCTAACAGGGCTGGGGGGCACCGGGGCGGGCAGTCCGGCCTGGTCTGGCACCTGCGAACCCTGAGCTTCACGTCACCACTGGACAGCACAGGCCCAGCTGCACCCAGACCCCCTTCGCCTGGAGGCGCCCCGTTCACCCGCCTCTCGTTCCTTCAGCCGAGTTTTAGGAACCATGCCAGGCAGAGAGGGTGGATGGGAGACAGAGAGAAAAGGTGGGGTCCAGCCCTGGGGGACCCCGACCGGCTGGGAGGTGGGGGGGGATGGGCACGTGACGCTCCGTTGTGTCCCCCTGTGAGCCTGATGACCAGGAGGCCGAGGGTCCCGGGGCTGAGGGCGGGGGCTGTCCTGGCAGGTGGCGTGCACAGCCTCCGGGTCCTGCTGCTTTTTGCGCCTCTCCTTCCTGGCCAAGCCCCATGAGTCAGGCCGCAGTGACACAGTGTCCCCCTGGGGCTGCTCTGTTCCCTTTAGTCACACACTTGCACACTCAGATGACACAGGAAGGGCGGGACCGGGCCCGGGGTCACCCAGCCAGCGAGTGGGAGCCAGAGCGGGCCTGTCCCCCTCCCCGAGCCCTGGGCTCTTCCCCCAACCCCGGGCCGCCCGCTGGGAGAGCCACCGTTACGCCCAGGGCCGCGGCCGAGACGTGGGTTTCTTGCCTCTGCTTCCTGGGGCCTGGCGTGGCCCCGCCTGTTTCCGCTCATCCCGGGGACCCTTCTCTAGAGACGCCCCCCCGGCCGTCGCCAAGGTCCTCGGGCCGGGCTGGGGGCCGGGGTTCGAGGTCGGCTCTGCCCTCCGTGCTGGCCTCTCACGCAGGCGGAGGCCCTCTTGCCGGCTCTGCCAGACTGCAAAGCCGGGAGCCACCGCGTGGCCAGCCCTCTCCGCCTCGAGGCGCAGCCTGTCCCCGGGAATGGCTGGGCCGGAGCCCTAGGCTTCTGGGGACCAAGAGAAACAACCCCCCCGAGAGAGACCTCGGGGACCCCTGCCCTCGCCAGCACCCAGCACCGGCGCTGGGCGCCTCTCCGCAGAGCCCGCGTGGGCCCTGACTGTCAGCCGCTCTGGCTGCGACCCCGAGAGACACTGCGACCCGGGGACCTGGGTGAGGAGGCAAAGCCCTCGCGGCGTGAGCCGCGTCCTGGGGGTGAACACGGCGCCCTTCTCACATTCCTTTCCCACCCCTCCGCCCACACTTAGTGCTCCCTGCGCAAACCCACTCAGCTATCCACTCACCCACCCACCCACCTCTCATCCCTGCACCCGCCTGTCTGTGTCTGTCCGTCTCTCCATTATCTGTGCATTCATCCACCCTCCACGCAGCATCCATCCGTCTGTCCATCTAGCCATCTGCCCTCATCCACCCACCCATCCCTGTATCCATCTGTTCCTTCATCCACTTACACACCCTCTAGGAGACGGTCTCAGTGGCGTTTTTCTATCGCCTCTCTCCTCTTCCCTCTCTCGTTTATACACTCATCTGCCCATGACAAGAAAAAGTGGTAATTCTCAGAGACCCTTAGGTCTGCGCGTGGGTGGCGGGCAGCTCCGGGACTCGCGACAACAGACAAGCAGACACCTTATTACTCAAGATTCTCTGTCTGCGGGGAGCTGGGAGGACGGCGCTGACCCTAAACTTTACGAGGAGAATGAACACCTAACGTAACGCGTGTGCTGTGCTTGTCCGCCTGCCCGCCTGTGGCCCAGCGCCTCCTCCTGGGGCAGAGTCAGTTCCTTTGTGCTGGGCCGCCCCCCACCATGGTCGCGTTGTCCCTTGGCCCCTTGTTGGGACCTACACTGTTTAAGCCCCACTAAAACATTGCCAGGACAACTGAGAATTTTTTAGAAAAGTTTTTGGGGACCGGCTGATGAAACTGTGGAAACGGGCCCCTGGTCCTCCGAGTATGGGTGGGGGAGGCTCCGTCCTTCCAGTGGGCCCCGGTTTTCCAGGCTGGACAGCCTCTATCCAAACCCTGCGCACACACAATGTACCCAGTGCTGGTCCGAGCACAGGCGACGGAAACTGGCGGGGCTGCGTCTGTGAGGTCACGTGTCTGGGAGCTTGGGGCGCGCTGTCCTCAGGTGGCCAGGGAGCTGGGGAGACGGGGGCATCTGCTCCTCCAGCCTCAGGCAGCTGCTGAGCTTCGAACTGGGAACAGCCCAGCTCAGCCGGTCTCTGCTTAGCCTGGTGGCCTCGGGGCCCCGGCTCTGGCACCAGTCCTGGTCCAGGGCTTTGCATGTTGCTGCAGCCCGCTCTAGGGGTGGGGACGGCCCCCCAGGGCAGGAGGTGGGTCCCCATCTAGGCCTGCAGGAGCTCATCTCCACAGTCACAGGGACCTAAGGATCGAGGGGTGTTTGTGTCATCCTAAATCAGCGATGTTGTGTGAGAAAGGAGCAGGGGCCCCCGGGAGCCGAGGATGCTGGTGCGGTGGGGTGGGGGCACATGCAGGCCCAGGAGCCCCGGGGTGGTGCCCGGGCGGAGGAGGCAGCTCCGACTGTGAGCCCCAGGGCTCTGGGGGCCTTGGCACTGGGGGCCTTGGCTGGCAGTCTGGGCGTCTAACCACAAAGCTGCCCGCGACTTCCAAGCTCTGGGAGCGCCAGCTGCCTGGGTTCGCACCCCGCCTACTGCCCCCCGCCCTCCCTCGGGGATTTCAAAAATAACAAGTCACAGCCTGAGCCCTCCAGGGACGGCCCCAGCCCACACCATCTGAAACGCTCCTCCGTAAACCAGCAGCAGCGTGTGGGGGGGTCCAGGGTGGGAGCCAGCCTCCTTCTGCTGCTCCAGCGCCTCGCTCTGCTGGTGCACCTGCCGCCCAGCCCCGGCTCCGGCTGGGGTCTCCTGCAATCCCTCCAGCCCGTCCTGCCTCCGGGCCTTTGCACCTGCTGCCCGGCTGCCTTCCCACAGTCAGGATCACGGCCACGAGCTCGCCCTCCTGCACCCGCGTCCTCCCCGCAGGCCCCCGTTGGCGTGGCGGTTTGTGGGCTGTGGCCCATGTCTGCTCTGTCACCGTGGTGTCTCGGCGCCCACGAGACCCTGCACTGCAGGAGGCCCTGTGAGTGTCTGCTGACTCAGTGACTGCAGGTGGCTGTGGGTGGCAGACGGAGAGAACTCAGACTTTGGTGCCACCAGGAGCTGGGGGTCGGGGGGAGCGTCAGGAAAGCCCTTTGTGCCTCGTTTCCTCATCAACAGTGAAGAAAACGGGAGGTCCTTGTCTAGAAACAGCCTCCTGGCCGCTCCCCAGCCTCTGAACGCAGCAGCTCTCAGGGAAGGCAGCCTGGGGTGTCACGTGGTAGCCTAGGTGGCTTTCCCTTGGGACCTACAGGGTGGGGCCTGCCCCAGTGGAAGGCTCGTCAGACAGGAGAGTCGAGACAGGAAATTTCCACTCTCCTTAAGAAGCCCCGAGATTCTAAGTCTAGGCGGGGCGGCCCGGCCCTGAGCTCCAGCCTTGTCATTGGCACGGCCCCTTGAAAGAGCCCTGTAACCACCTCTTCCTGGGTCCACAGGCCTGGCCGTGCAGGCCGACTGTGCTGCAGGCTTGCAGGGACCCTGAGGGAATCCTGACATCTGTGCCAGGACCGGGCCCCCTCAACCGTCTTGTTCTCCGAACGGCCCAAGGTGTGGCCCGTGGCAGCCGGAAGCCCCGCCGGCCAGACGCACCTGCCCCCCGCACTTCTTGGGGGCCTTGTGCTCCCTGGTGGAGTGGCCGCCTCAGCCCTGTCACGGGCCCGGGGGCCACAGAAGTGGCTGCTGGGAACAGGAAGGGCCTTCCTCCCTGGGGGCCCGGGAGGGCTCCTGAGCACAGGCCCTGGGCAGGGGGTCGGGGCGTAAACCTTCTGGAGAGCTGGGGTCTTGGGTCCTGGGAGGAGACTCAGAGCCCCGGGGGCAGGTGTGCCCCGACCGGGGTCAGAGCACAGGAGGGGCCCGTAGAACTGAGTCCCTACGCTGGGGACGCAGGCTTGGACGGTGTCCCCGGTGGGTGTCCCCGGGTCAGCCCTCACTTCGGAAGAGTCTCTGCCCTGCTGGCCAAGCGTGGGGACAGAGCGGGCTTCTTGGGAAAAAGTGCTTCTTCGTCGCCTGAGCACGTGCGCGAGCACCCGCCTCCGCTCACACAGCGCCCCGCGCCCGCCTCCCGGCACAGGGCGCCCCAAACCACAGCCGAGAACCTTCCTGCCCAGACGCGGCGTCTCAGAGGACGGGCCCAGGGCAGCCCTGGAGCTTTATTCCTTCTCGCTCTACATCCTGCGGGTGGGGGCTCTGGGGAGGAAGGCCAGCCCCCGGCCCGCGTGGCCGTCCCCGCGGTGCGCAGACAGGGGACCACTGCGAGGTCGGCCTTCACTCGGCGGGGGCCGGTGGGGGCCGGTGGTCCGCAGACTTCAGCACACCAAGCCCTCGAGTGACAGCCCGGGAGGGGGGCCCGTCAGCTCCGAGGAAGCCCCTGGGCCTGTGACGAGCCAGCGCCCGAGCTGACCAGCAAGCAGGAGGTCCGGGCGAGCGAGGCGAGGACTGGGCGGCCGGCAGGGATGAGTGGGTGCGGGGCTGGCTGGCGGGGTGGAGGGAAAGCCCAGCCCTCGGCTCCCCGTGCGGGAGGCAGCTGGAGGGGCCCGAGGCCGTGGAGCACGGGGGTGGGTCCTGCGAGAAGGGCCTGAGGCAGAGCGGCCCCCAGAGCAAGGCCCTTGAGTGGGGTGAAGGGTCCTGGGGCGAAGCGAGGCCCTCCTGCCGTCGCAGGTCATCAGAGGACCCCGAGAGCCCACGAGAGGGTAGCAGGTCTTCCTGGGTACGGGTCCCCGAGGCGGGGGTGGGGAGAGCTTGCTGCCGTGGTCCCAGAGAAACAGGGCAGAGGGACAGGGGGACCGGGCTCCTCCCGCCAGGCTGACGGTGTGCGTGGGGCTTGGGGGCACAGCAGCTGGAGATGGCCCCCGTGCGGCCCAAGTCCAGGCCGAGCGGCGACAGGCGAGACCCAGGGCCAGCCCGCGGCGGGTGGGCTCACCAGGACGCCCAGAGCAGCGCACACAGCAGGCTGGCCGAGGCGCTGCCCCACAGGGCCCCACGGCTGCCCGTCAGGCCCGCAGCAGCGCTGCTGTGACACCCGCCGCCCTGACAGCAGGAGGTGGAGGGGGGGTGGCTATCCGAGGACACGGTGCCGTTGGGGCACATGGGGACGCAGGACTTCATGACCAGGATGCCGCTGGGACTGGCTGCGGAGAGAGGGGCGAGGGTCCGTTGGCACCTGCTCCGTGTGCTCCCACCCAGCCTGCGCCTGGGGGGCCCGCAGCCTGGGGCTGCCGGTACCCACTGCAGGCACAGCCACCTCTGGGCTCTGGGGTCTCGTGTCTGAGAGCCCCACAGAGCCTTCGGCTGCCGGGTTCTTCCTCGAGATGCTGGCTTGGCTTCTGCGCCCGCACAGCAAGGCTGGGCGCTGCACAGGGTCCCCGAGACGAGAGCGCCAGCAGCTCGGAGCCCAGTGCTGCTGGTCGGTGTGACAGCTGCCTCCCTCACGTCCACTTGGGAACAGACTTGAAACTGTGACTCTGACCCAGAAAGCAGAGGGGCCTGGAGCATCTACCCCAAGGGGCCTCAGTTTCCTCATCCGGAGAATGGGATGCCAAGAGGACCCGTTTCTACGGCTGTTTGGGCGTTCGATGGATTCACTCTGGCCTCCCAGCCCCTGCTCTTCGCCCCTGCACCCAGGTCTCCTTCGGCCGCGCCTCCTTCCGGCTGCAGCCCCCCCCCAACCCTGGGCCCGGCCACCCACACAGCTGGAGGCCCCACGCCAGCCCCGCCCCCCAGCCAAGCTGGGGGAAGCCAGGGGTGGTAATTACTCAGCTAATAATCACAGGCTGCATCTCCTGCTCCCCAGGCCCCATTTCCGGTGACCCCAAAAAGCAGCAGGCGCGCTAGTTCAAGGTCAAAAGGCAGGGGCAGAGCTAGGACTGGAGGGTGACCAAATCCTTTCCTGATTTTATTTTTTTATTTATTTATATTTTTAGGGCCGCACCCGCGGCATGTGGAGGTTCCCAGGCTAGGGGTCTAATCGGAGCTGTAGCCACTGGCGCAGGATCCGAGCCGCGTCTGCAACCTACACCACAGCTCACGGCAAAGCCGGATCGTTAACCCACTGAGCAAGGGCAGGGATCGAACCCGCAACCTCATGGTTCCTAGTCGGATTCGTTAACCACTGCGCCACAACGGGAACTCCTCTTTCCTGATTTTAGCATGGAGAGTCCCGCATCCCAGAAATCCCCTTTGTCCCAAGAAAATAGGACAACTGGTCACCGTGGCTGGAACCCAGGTCCCACTGCCTGGACCAGAGCTCGACAGCATCACTGGGGTCTTGTGCCCCCACCAGAGGCAGGGCCCAGAGGACACCTAGGTCCCCATGTCCAGCTGGTTAGGGAGCAGCCCCGGGGCCTCTCCTGCCACCCCTGGAAGCCCCCATCCAGGCTGACACCGCAGAGCCTCAGCCCAGAGGCAGCCTTGCCCAGTACCTGTCTGTCCCCCTCCCTCCCAGCCCGTGTCCCTTACCCAGATCAGTGCACAGAGCAGCCAGAAGCAGAAACACCAGGAGTGGCTTCATTGTGGGGCATCTGTCAGCTGGGCCTGGGGAGCAGCCAGCAGCAGGTGTCTTTATAAGGCTGGTTCCTGGCCAGGCGGACCTAGTAATTTAGATGGAGGTGAGCTTGGGCTGGCGGGACCAGCCTGACTCATGCGGCCGGGACCTCCCTTTTCCCCGCCCCCAGGGGCTGCCGGGGTTCCCAGAGGGGCTCCTGTGCCCTGTCTCTGCCTGTCCCTGTCCCAAGCCATCAGCCTCCCCGTCCCTGCAGTTGTCACGAGGCCCCTGGTTGAACTGGAAAGAAGGAAAGAGGCACAGGTGTGCTGGTCCGTGGGTGACAGCGCACTCTGGAGGGTCTTGGGACCGTGGCCTACCCGGGGTCTGGTGGAACACGGCCCGCCACGGCTCTTCCAAGCAGGCCCAGCTGCCTCCTCCGTGCCCATCCCGTGGGCACGGTGGGCAGGGCCACCGAACTCATTTGAGCGAGGAAACGAGGCCCCACAGGCCGAAGCTGGCTCTCGCCCGGCCTGTCTCAGTGTGGGGAGTGCAGAGACCGCCCAGGCTCCGCTAAAACGGTGCTTCTGACTCGGAGAGCCGGGTGGGACCTGACACTCCGCATTCCCAGCAAGCGCCTAAGGGGCTGGTGCTGCTGGTCCTGGGGCCAACTGGTCAGGGACGCGCAGAGCCAGGCGCAGCCCCACGTCCCGCCGGAGCTGAACTGCTGCCCCTCGGGCTCCAGGCTCGGCTCGGGGACCGTGGATGACGAGGGTGCCTGGCGGGGGGTGCAGCAAACGGCCTGACCCGGCGGGCTGCCCTGAGCTAGGGTCTTGGGGTGGGGGCTCGTAGGCCTACTCCGTCCCTCCCCGGGCCACCAGCCTCTCTCCTAGTGGCTACGGCCCCCTCCCCAGTAACCAGGGCCGCACTCCGGGTCACAGTCTGCTGAGGCCCACAACACCCGCCTCTGAGTAACTGCCCCCCCACCGGCCTGAGGGGGGCCTCACACGCCGCCAGCCCCTCCCTCACCCAGGCCTGGCTGCTGCCCTTTCCCAGGGCCCCAGTTGGGGGGCCCTTCGCCACCCACCCACGGGAGATGGGCTGGCTGCTGGGTGCTCATCCCGGGCCCAAGTGGGACACAGGGTGGTTGCAGGGGAGTGGGGAGAGCTGTGCATAGGCTGGGGCCACCCGCGAGCACACTGGGCCCTTGCAGTGTAGGTTGGGTCAGGTCTCAGGCTGGGCCAGGGTTTCTCTGTGCTGCCAAGGAGCCTGGAACGTAAGTCACGCTAGACTGTCCAGTCTGTCCCGCTTTTATCAATGCTGTTTTATTTTAACTTTTTTTTTAAAGCTCCTTTTAGAACTTTCCTGTATTTGGCCATCTGCCACGTGGGTTCCCATTTGTTCCAACCCCCAGAAGATACGGGTGGGTAAGGAACCAGAGCTCTGATCGGCTCCCCTGAAGTTAGTCTGTGTCTGGGGTTGGATGGACCCTTGCTGGGCAATCCTGGTGTCCAAGCCATGCGCTCCACTCTGCTTGACTCCACACGACCCACGCCATCCACGCCATCCACGCCATCCACACGACCCACTCCATCCACACGACCCACGCCATCCACACGACCCACGCCATCCACACGACCCAC
>PVHT021183680.1:116528-131141 GCA_004024745.2 Catagonus wagneri
GGGGTGGGCTGCCTCCTGCCCTGTGCTGGGGGGCGGGGAGCAGGGCAGGAAAGCGGGGCTCCTGTGCCTGCTGCAGCCAGTAGGACCCCCAAGCCCTGCCCCGGTCACACTCTGAGCCGGGAACTCCCCAGAAGGAATTATTATTCCCGTCCTCCACCTCACTCTCTGTCCCTCTTGAAGGGGTTGAGGCTCTAGGAGGGATCAGCTGGGGCACCCTGTCGTGGCACAGTGGAAATAAATCCAACTAGGAATCATGAGGTTGTGGGTTCGATTCCTGGCATCGCTCAGTGGATTAAAAATCCGGCGTTGCCGTGAGCTGTGGTGTAGGTCGCAGACGCGACTCGGATCTGGTGTTGCTGCGGCTGTGGTGTATGCCGGCAGTTACAGCTCTGATCAGACCCCTAGCCTGGGAACCTCCATATGCTGCAGGTGCAGCCCTAAGAAGCCAAATAAATAAATAAAAAGGAGAAAAAAAAATAATTCTTTCTGGGTCCTCAGTGGGCAGGCTGTTCCAGTCCCGGCCGGTCTGGGCAGCAGGAGCCAGGGTGCAGGGACGCCCGAGTTCTTGAGCGTGGGCGGCTGGTATTCTCCAGGAGCGAGATGGTAGTCAGCTGGATAAACAAGCATGTCCCGGCCACCAGCATCCTGCAGGACACACTTGGGACAGCCCAGCGTGCCCTCCCCTGTGGGCTGGGGCCGAGCCATGGAGCTGGGGGTCACTGCCAGCTCCCCAAAGAGGCACACTGGAGGTGGGCCCGGAAGGGTGAAGAGGAGTTCACCAGCCAGAGCAGGGGCCGAGGTAAGTGGGTACACCGTCTCGGGGGACGGGTGTGGGCCAGGCTCTCTTCCTCTCTTCCTCTCTGAACCTCGCCCTTGGGTTCTGCTCCAGCATCACGTCCTGGAAACTTCCGCACAGTCCGGGCAGAGCCTGGCCGTGGAATTCCACTCGCCCGCGGTGCCAAGGCACAGGCAGCGCTCCCCCCTCCGGCGTCCAGCTCCGTCTAGCACTCTCTGCTGGCAAAGTGCGACTGTGGCGGGCAGAGCTGCTGCCGGAAGCCGGGCACAGAGGGTGGGTGTGGACCTGAGCCCACAACTTCATCACCAGCATCCTGTAAAAACTAACCAAGGGAAACTCACTAAAGTGGAGCTGGGATGCCTGAAGGGGTAGCTCTTGCGTTCGCACCTCTCGAAGCCAGTGCAGATCCCAGTAGGAAGAGACCCACTTCGCATCCCTCCCACCAGCAGGAGGAAGGAAGATTTTCTCCTTACGGGGCAACAGCCCAGCCAATGAGAGACCGTCGCAGCTCAGCCAATGAAAAGCCACTACACTGCGAACTTGCAATTTCCTCCAGTGGGCTCTTTGTTTACAACAGCCCCTCCCAATTCCCCTTCTCCTCGGAAAAGGAACTTCCTCTTTGATTTAGCAGACTTGCAGTCATTCTCCATAGTTGTGTTCTTTGCAGATCCCAGACCGCAATCCTTTGCGGTTCCGGGATAAACCCATTTTGCTGGCAAAATAGCTGGCTGTTTCGCTGTTTTGGGTTAGCAGCCCCCTCCCAAGGCCGAGACCGCACCCCCTTCATGCTCCTTCCAACCACGTTTGAAGAGTAGACTGGCAGCCTCCCAGGACGAAGTCAGGCTGGCTGGGATTTGGCGCCGGTGCGTATTGAGCTAGTAGCTTTGGGACTCAGTGACGGTGACCAGTGAGCTGAGCGGACCTTCCTTCAGGGAGGATGTCCCTTGTGCTTCCAGGCGTGTTGACGGCCACTACCGCCTAACACCTGGATCTCGTGCTTTGGCGTTTACTGGAGTGAACTCGTAGTGAAAATACAAGCTCCAAGGTCATACTGGAATTTCTAATTCTCAGGAAAAACTTCCCTTACGTTTTTCTCCACGCAGACAAGTTTCCTTGTGCAGCAAGTATCTTCCCCCCACCCTAGTTTGGTGATTAACGTAGGGCCTTATCCCTTCTGAAGCTCATTTTTGGTTTTTACCTTCCCTTCCTCTCTTATGAATACCCAGTGCCTCGTCTGTCCCCCTGCGCGTGGCTCTAGGTGACATGAAAAAAGCAAGTTATCCTGGAGGCATCTAACAGCTTCACTACTTGCTGACCAGATATTGTCACAATTGTTCCTTTTTGCTTTTCTTTCTTCTTTCCTTCCTCCCTCCCTTCCACCTCTGAAATGTTCATGTTAGCTTGGCATACAGTTGAAAATTATTTAGAATATTTTTTTCATGCAACATTTTTTGGGGGAGGGTGCACCTGTGGCATATGGAAGTTTTCAGGCTAGGTGTCGAATCTGAGCTGCAGCTGTCAGCCTACACCACAGCTACAGCAAAGCCAGATCTGAGCTGGGTCTTTGAGCTACACCACAGCTCACGGCAACGCCGGATCCTCAACCCACTGAGCGAGGCCAAGGATCAAACCCACATCCTCATGGATACCAGTGGGCTTTGTTACTGTCGAGCCACAATAGGAATTCCTACGGAATATTTTAAAGTGTTTTGTAATAGAAGGGTTTTAGCTGCTTAGTGAGCTTGTTGCTGGGAAAAAGCCTTCTGTTCTCCCTCCTTCGTGACATGTCAAAGCCTCCACTTTAGTGTCTGATTGGAACTGGGACGGTGTCTGAGCTATTATGTTCTCGGGGTTACATGGGGGCACTTCGAATGCTTCGCCGCTAAGCACAGAATTTGTTTTAGGTTTCTGGTGGGTAATATTTATTAAATTATTGACATTTTTCTGTTCCTAGCGACGCAGGATTTTTAAAATAGCTTATCAGGTGATTGCTAATGATCTAATGGTTATTATCCTTTATCCTTTATTCCCTCAATTGACATCTTTTTCTAAGTCTGACTCATTCTTACCTTTCTGGAGCAAACTACTTGGTCATAAGCTGTTATTATTTTAGCACAGTCAATTAACCACTTTTTTTGTTCACAGTTATGCCTCAGGTGTCCCTCTCCTCTGCTGTCTGTCTTGTCGGCACAGCAGCTCTGCGCTTGGCCTGTAGAAGGAGAGCTTAGTCGATGGCGTGCCACGTGCCCGAGATGGAGAACGCCATTCTGGACAGACAGACGCGCTTGTTCACAGACGCCCGGCTGCTCTCGGAGCCTCTGAGATGCTGGCTCCCCCTTGAAGGCCGCTTCCTCTACTCAGACAGGACCTCGACTTCTCACTTTTCTGTTCTGAAGACTGCACGTGGGTGTGACTCGGTGCCTGTGTCTTTCGGAGAACGCAGCGCTTTGAAAGCTGTGCGGCTCTTACGGCAGCCCCGCCCCCGCAGCAGCAGGTGACCGAGAAAGAACACTTCTTTCTCTTGCTGAAGCTGAATCCCGTCCCTGCTGTGGGCTCTCACTCCCTCTGCCCTGGTTCTGATGGCTTCTGGCGGCTGGCAGCCCCACCTGTCCGTTCGAGCTCTTCCCTCTGTCCGGCCAGGGGCCTCCGTGGCCCCGGTCTGCTCCCCTCGGCTCGACCACCTCGGCCCCTCGAGTTTCCAGAGGTCGTCTCTCAGGTGCTCTCCTGAAACCACCTGCAGGTGTCTCTCATGCTTGGGGCCTGCAGGTGACCCCCAGATCTCAGGGCCCCCATTTCTGCTTCTCCCCACGGACTGCTCCTGGGTCCTCTTCCAGCAAGCTCTCTGGGTCTCTGCAAGTGCCAGAGGCACTGTCTCAACTGGGAAGTCCCTTCTCTCCTGCCTTCAGGGACCGTCCGGAGCTGCCAGCATGCCCACTTTATTTGTGCTCACACGGCCTCGAGCAGATACCCCTGGCTTCCTGTCCCAGAGAGAGTGTAACTGTTGGGAACCAATATTCTTGCAACGTCCTGGCTCCTTCCGACACGTGCACCCGCTGTGTGCGCTGCCCATCGCCGCGCCAGCTCCCGGAGGGTCCCTTCCGCCTGGCAGTGCTGCGGCCTCCTCGCTGCGCCGCAGGGCCCGCCTCCTGTCTCCGCACCTCACTTGCCCGGCTCCCCCCCGCCAGCAGACATAGGCTCCAGTCGGCCCTTGAGCTCTCTTTTCTAAACACCACCTTCTTAACGCCCAAAGAGTAGCCGCCACGCTGGTGACAGCCTGTCCCCTCATCCACCCGAACTCCTCACGCACAGAAACTCCCATCACCCGATCACTGAAAGTGCTCCGCATCAGATCACCAAAGGCCACCAGATCCAAATTTAGGAATTCTCCACATACACATTTTCTTTTGTGCTTTTTAGAGCCACACCCGCGGCATATGGAGGTTCCCTGCCAGAGCGGCAGGCAGGGCTGCCCGCACCCCAACACCCAGGCCGCCCCACGGCGAGTCGGCGGCATCTCAGCAGGACACGGGCCCTGCCGCTGTCCCCGCTCCTGTCCCAGAGGCCCGTGGGCGCTCGCGCCTGCGCCGGTCAGCGGCTGGAGTCCAGGCCTTTTCAACCGAACGCCTTTCTGTCTGCCTCCTGGGGTCTGGTGGCAGGAGCTGAGGGCAGAAGGGAGCTGTCCCCAGGACGGCCCCGCTCCCCCTTGCCGAGGAGGCTTTTGCTCGGGGCCGTCTCACCCCCAGGCACTCTGACTTCCCCTGGACTCCCGCCCGCCCCGCCGGCGCCGGTCCCCGGGGTGGGCCTCAGGCTCTCCTTTCCAGCGATCCCGAGGGCCTCGAGGGCAGGATTCCAAGTGCCCGTCAGCAATAAACAGTCAAGGGGCCTGACTTCCGAGAGAAACGACTCGTAAACAAAGTCGCTCTGGGGAAGGTCTGGACTTGCCCTTCGAGCCGCCAGCTAGAGCCACCTGGGTCTGTCCCCCCGCCACCACCTCAAGAGCCCTGGAAGTCAGACCGCCCGAGAGCTCAGCAGTGCAAAACAATTTAATGCCGCAGGGTCCCGGCACCGGCAGTGAGCCCGCCTCTTCACGGCAGCCCGAGGCCCAGCAGCGTGGAGGTCAGTGCCAGGAGAGCCGCCAGCCCCGCGCCGCCGCCCGGCCCGTCACAGGCCCCTTCCATGTCTTTGTACTTATCTTCCGTGTTTTCTTCAATGACCGGGTTGTGGTTGTTGCACAGCCGCTCCTGACAGCACACCACGTACAGGAAGGGCGTGGGCTTGACCAGCACGAAGGACCTGGCCCCGCGCAGCTGCGTGCCCTCAAACGCACAAACTCTTACGCACTGCTTTGACACCAAGTAGAATCGTGGAAACATTCCTAGTGGGAAACAAGGACAGACAGAGGGGCCTCGTGGGCGTGGAAAGCAGCGACACCGAGGCCGCATCTGAGGGAAATCTGCCCAGTCCTGCCGCTTCCAGCGCCCCCTCTCAGAGGGCCCTGGGAGGGCACCTGCCTGGGAGTCCGCGGCCGTCCCCGCAGAGAAGGGGGGCCGGCCTTTGCGTTCAGACCTGCCTCTTGGGCTGGGGGAAGGCCTGTGTGCAGCATGGCATCAGAGGTCCCAGCCCTGGCCTGTCCAGGCGCCCTGGAGTCTGGGAACGGGCCGGCTCTTTAGGCCTCGGCTTCCCCCACCTCTGTGACCCAGCACTCCTGGCCACCCTGGCCACTGCCCAGGGCCAGGCGCCGGCCTCCAGAGGAGCCGCTGCCCAGGGCCTGTAGATGTGGGCGCGGGGACCGAGAGCCCACTGGCGGCCGGGCACACACCTCCCTGTGCCGTCGCTCCCCGTCGCTCCCCCGCTCCCACACTGCCTGGAATACAGGCGCCCCCAGAAGTGGCTGCCCGCAGAACGAGAACTCTCCAGCCCTGTGAGCAGGCCCCTGCGGGGTCAGGCTGGGGCTTCCCACTCACGCTCAGGAGAGAGTGCGCCTCGGGGGCTGGGGGCTGGGGCGAACTGCGGAGGGCAGAGCAGTGGTCTCCAAACATTGCCAAGGTCGCAAGCTCCTTTCAGAGCGCACTTGAAGCCTGCACCCCTAAGAATGTACATCTCTTGTAAAAGCTATTCTTGGTGGGGACATTCGAAGACATTAAAGGATTAATTTTTCACCTAATGGTGAAAGAAAGTCAATCTCTGTCACTTTCTCCCTGCGGCTCAGTGTCTCCCCCGGACCAGCGGCTGACATGCGTGGCCCTGAGTCGGCGCAGCGGTCACTCACATAAGCTGTGCCCTCTGCCATCACCTGCTGGTGCTCCCGGCCTCATGGGACTTTGCTCTTCAAAATCAGGAAAAGGGGCACTTTTATTTTTTTTATTTTTTTGTCTTTTTGCCTTTATCTAGCGCCGCACCCGCGGCATATGGAGGTTCCCAGGCTAGGGGTCTAACAGGAGCTGTAGCTGCCGGCCTTTGCCACAGCCACAGCAACACGGGATCCGAGCCGCGTCTGCAGCCTGCACCACAGATCATGGCAACGTCGGATCCTTAACCCACTGAGCGAGGCCAGGGATTGAACCCGCAACCTCATGGTTCCTAGTCGCATTCCTTAACCACTGAGCCACGAAGGGAACTCCAAGGGGCACTTTTATATCAGCTATTCTCTACTGAGGAAAGCTAGACAGACCCTGGGTCCTGAGAGTGTCCCAGGGAGCAGCCCGTGGAAGCCCAGTACGAAGCAGGTACCTACTCACGGCCACAGTGGTACAGAACCGATGGCCCTGGGGGCAGTTGGCCTCCTGGTTGCAGAGGAATTTGTTCTCCACCTCGCAAGTGAAGCACCTCAACTCATCTGAAATGAGGAATGAAAACAAAGGGGTGTCGCAGCCCCCGGCCCCATCAGGCCAGCACCCGCTGTGCTCCCCTTCCTCCGCTGAGACCGCGAGCGCCCCCGCCCCCCGCTCCTCTCTGGGCTGCCCTCGGCCTCCCCTAGTGCGTCGCACTCACACGCCCACCCCCGGACGCCAGCACACACACATGCGCACCCCAGATGGGCACACACACACCTTCATGCGGGAACACTGAGTCCTACACACACACACACACACACACACACACTCACCCAGGAACACGTCCCCGTCTATACACAACACTGACAGCTCACCTTCAATTGCTTTAGAAGCAAAAGAGACCCCAGGGTTTTGGAGGCTGTGCCCCGGCCCCCTCCCGCCCACGTGGCTGGGCTCACCCAACCCTCCAGCAGCGGACTCAGCACCCCCCGCCCCCAAGCACAGGACTTGCTCCCAGGGGAGGAGCTTGTGGTCGCGCGCTTCAGCCGCTTTTCTGTTCTCAAGACAACCCCAGGAGGGCCACCGAGTTGCCGGGCGCCAGGCTTGGCCTCCAGCCTCACCGCCCCCCTCCCGCCCCAGGAAGGCGGGGCTGTCGTGGGGAGAGCGAGGTGCCAGGGAATAAAAGCAGCCGTCCCTGCCTGTCCTTGGGGGACCCAGCATCCAGAAGCTTCCCCACTAGGTGTTCAGGTCAGCTGGCCCCCCGCTAAGACTCTTACCCACTCCGTCCTCTGCAGAACAATTGCCCGGACCCACTCGGGGCCACGCAGCATCCGGAACGGGTGGCACGCCTGTGTCCGCACAGGTGTTCCAAGCCACCAGCTCCTCCCAGCTGAGGCGGCCGAGTGCCCCGACTTACTTTGTCTTTCAGACACAGTGACATTGGTCTCCACCCACGGCAGGCCCACGACTAGGAACAAAGCAAGGAAGGCCTTCATCTCCTGCGCTGCCTGGCCCTGAATGTGACGAGAGAGCAGGGCCGCTCAGTCAGGCCTGCAGGGCCAGGTGTAGCGCTGGCCCCTGTGTGTCTACCAGCACTCGAAGCCCTGCGTCACTGGACACCGGAGCAGTCCCTCTCCTCCTCATCCACAGGCCCCGGGACCAGGCGTGGCCTCTCGGTGTTGGGTGACCCACCACTACCACCAAGTCCCCTCTGTCCGCAGGGACCCCCCCACCAGAAGCCTGCATTCACTCCCCCATGCCCCAGCAATTCTGCTCGCCAGCTGTTCCTGCAGCTGCCTCCTGGGCGCTATACCAGCCCCCCAACCCCCGCGCTTTGAACCCCTGCTCTCTCAGGAGCCCCCACGGGCCCCCACCCACCCAGAACCACTGCACCTCCTCCTCCATCTTCATCCCCCCTCCCCGTGACCCCAGGGCACAGGAAGGCTTGGGTACCCCTGTGGGAGCCCGGCCCGACTATGCCGTGGCCTGGCTCCTCTCACAAGTCCTGCCAGCCTCAGGCCCACACGCACTCCCGCTGGGCTCCGTTCTGGGCTTCTCTTCCTCCTTCTAGAATTCTCCCCAAGTCCCACACCCCACCTTCGCCCTGCTGTCTGGCTGGTGGGGGACCAAAGAGGAGAAGCGTTTGCCGTGAGTCCCGAGGAGGCAGCACCCTCCCCGGGCGAGCGCTGACACCGCGGCCCTGCCCCCGGGCCAGGGGAGAGCCTGGTCCAGTGGCGCCCAATCCGCTCCCAGGCCCCGCGCAACCGCAGTTTTCTCCCAGGTTGTGGCCCCCGAGGAGCGTGCCTCGGGTGCCGGTTCCCCGCCAGCCTCTCGGGCAGACGTTCCTCTCTTAGCGCTGGCAGCGCCTCTGCACTGCTCTCTGCCTCTTTTAACAGCAGCCTGGATGTGCGACAGGGATTTGAAGAGGCTCCTTCGATGCTCCTTTGTGTCCTGGACGCGTGTCATACTAGAAGTAAAGCTGCAACAGTCCGTCATGCCGTTTTTTGCATGTGCGGGTACACCGAGGTTGGTTTCCAGAAATGAAACCGATAGTTGTGGGTTCGGTGCGTTTGCCATCTAAATGCATTTTACCAACAGCTAGAGTTTGTGCTCCCATCTTTGAGAAGTGTGAGTGCCTGTTGGCACAGTCCATCAAAACCACTGCATTCTTGTGCATCCTTTGCGTTTTTGCCCATCTAGCAGGTGAAAGTAGCATCTTGCAGTATGAATTTGCATTTCTTTCATTGCGAGTGACGTTGACAAATTTTTGCGTTCAGGTAAGTATTTGTATTCCCTTTTCTGTGCTCTCTATGCCAGTCTGTTGTCCGAATACACCGTGCCATAGTCTGCAGTCGGCCATCAAATGCCAAAGAAACTTGTTCTTATTCGATACCAGTATATTTGCCAAGCAGAAGTGCTTGCTCTCTCATGGTCAAAGATAAACAGAGCCAGACACCGAAGTGGTCACGCTAGACTTTAATCAGGAACATGCTGCGTGATGGGAACACTACTTTGATTTGCACGGGGGCGACTGCGCCTGCAGAGAGGGAGGGCACAGGCGGGTGGAGGGTCAGGAAAGTGAACGTTACAAAAGCAGGAAGGCGGGCGTGGTCCCTGCGAAAACCACCGGGTCCCGCTAACTGGCACTTGATGGGCTAATTAAGCCCCCTCCCTGGGCGAAGGGGCCCGTCTTCAGGGACACAGTCAGCCCTCTGGCAGCCCTGAGTTTTCTCAGGCAGGCACTTCAAGAGGCTGAGGGCAGGGTCACCCCGAGAGGCGGCCTTGAGCTGCTGGAAGTCTTCCCGGCCCGAGCTCCGCGTCCGGCCCCTGGAGGGCCCAGGGCGCCCGACTGGACTTCGGTCAGCAGAGGGTTGTTGTCACCACCTTTTATTTTACGGCTCTGGATTTTGAGTGGTAACTAGAAAAACCTTGGCCAAAACAAAGCTGCAAATGAGTTCTCCCATATTTTCTTCTGATAGCTTTACCAGAAGCTTTTTTTTTTCTTTCTCTTTTAACATTTAAATCTTTGATCCATTTGGAACTTCGTTCAGTGTTCAGTTTTTTCAGATGATGACTCGGTTGTCTCAACACCATTTCTTTGAATGCTTGCTGTTTGCTATTGATTTGCAAGGCCCTTCATCGTGTATTAGATCCCAAATGCATCTGGTTCTCTGTGTGTTTCCTCTTTCAGCTGCTTTGTCTGTCCGTTCACACACCAGAACCATGCTGTTGCAAGACCAGGCCCACGGAGCCCCCTCGAAAGTCTGCGAGGCCCTCATCATGCCTTAACTTTATTGTTGCTTGATTCCTTCTCGGTTTGTCTGGCTAGGAAGTAGAAAGGCACAAGAGAACCTGTCTCCACCCAAACAACCACAGCCACAACCACAGCAAGAAGAGGAGGCCAGATAATCCACAAACGTCTAACTTGCCAGCCTGCCGGGAAGCTGAGGTCGCGATGTCACCAGGTGACAGAATTCGGAAGCCCTAAAAAGTCAGGAGAAAGGCTGTATTCCTGGACCAGAAGACTTGCTAGTGCTAAGATGTCCTTTTTCCCTAAATTGAGCTGTGGATTCATCACAAACTCAGTCAAACTTCCCAGAGGTGTGTTTTTAGTGTAGAAATTAACAACAGATTCTAAAATTTGAATAGAAAAGTGAAGGACCTAGAACAGCTAAAACCGTTTGGAAAAAGAACAAAGTCGGACGACTTGTGCTACTTGATCTTGAGACTTAATAGAGCGCTGTGGTGACCAAGCAGTGTGGCACCGCAGGAAGCTTAGACATACAACCAATGGAAGAGCATAAATAGTTGAGAAACATATCTAACAGATGAATTGATTTTAGACAAAAGTTCTAAGATAACGCAATGAAGAAAGGGCGCCCTTGTGCGTCAAAGGTGCTGAGACCACTGAGCAACAATATGCAAAAAACTACTGCCCCAAATTTTAAAAAAATGTAAAAAAAGAAAAGCAAAAGGAGTTCCCATTATGGCGCAGTGGAAACAAATCTGACTAGGAACCATGAGGTTGCAGGTTCGATTCCTGGCCTCACTCAGTGGGTTGAGGATCTGGCGTTGTGGTGAGCTGTGGGGTAGGTTGCAGACTTGGCTTAGATCCTGCGTTGCTGTGGCTGTGGTGTAGGCCGGCAGCTGTAGTTCCAATTGGACCCCTAGCCTGGGAACCTCCATATGCCACAAGTGTGGCCCTAAAAAGCAAAAAAAAAAAAAAAAAAGGGAAGAAAAGCAAAAACACCACCAAGACTTCCCCCTTACTTCACATCATATACAAAACTCCACTTGAAATAAATCACAGATACAACTAAAAGTTATAAAACCTATCTAAGTACAAAGCTGGAAGACTTCTAGAAGGAAACAAACAATTTTTTTGATTTGGGTTAGTCAAAGAATTTTTAGAGCAGCCACTTGAAGCATGAGTCATGTGTGGCAAAACTGCAGTTTGTAGGGGAAAGAATGCTAATATGTGTGGCTCACTTTGAAATGAAACAAAACATGAATTAAAGAATGGTTGACCAGATGATGGAGAGGTGGGAAAACTAGTAAAATGTGAACGGTGGACTTTAGGTGCTGGGTTTCCTTGTAGTCACTGTAAATTCTTTCAACTTTGCTGTTCTGAATACTTTAAATAAAAGGCCAGGGATTTAAAACTTGCTCACACATTTTAGCCTAGTTTCAACCCATTATGAGAATCACGACACAGTGCATAAAACATTTGAACAAGAAGCTGAATTCACCTCAATTAAAGAGTGAAGGTCCAGAATTTGATTGCATAACCCTGGGTACAGGACTCTAAGGCTTTGCAGGCACAATCTTACAGGCTACAGTGACCTCTATGGGGATAGAGAAAGGAATAAAGATCTTCATTAAATGAATGAGAATTAAAGACTTCCCGCTGGGGCTCAGCGGGAACGAACCCAACTGGCACCCAAGAGGACATGGGTTCCATCCCTGGCCTTGCTCAGCGGGTTAAAGATCCAGCAGTGCTGTGAGCTGTGATGTAAGCTGCAGACACAGCTCGGACCCACACTGTGGCTGTGGGGTAGGCCAGCATGTGCAGCTCCAATTCGACCCCTAGCCTGGGAACTTGGACTTCCACCTGCTGTGGCTGCGGCCCTAAAAAGAATGAGAATTAAAACAGGTGGCCCTTCCTGCAGATTCAGCCATCCCTGATATGGCAAAGAATGTACAAGAAAAAAATAGCTTCTGAGAGAACTGGTCTATCAAGACCAGCGTAGCTAATCTGTCCTTTCACTCCTGATTCAGGCAAAATGTACCCTTGGATACGGAACTTGGCGTACATTCACAGTTTGGCCACAGAGGTGTTTGCACGTGCTGGCACACGTGAAGACCCAGTGTGATGGGTCTTAAACTCAGAGCCATCATGGCTTCCTGAGCAGCTACACCGGTAACACCACGTGGGTGAGCTCCCACGAAGACAGCTGTGCTAAGGAAACTTATTCAGCGCCAGCTGAACAGAAGTCACCGGAAGACGGCTCTAGGAAAAGACCCCGGGCTATCGCTCCCCCCCCCCCGCCCCCTTCCCCAGTCTCGCTCCAGCGGGTTACCGCAGGCTGCAGGAGGCCAAGTTTAGCAAAAGCCTATAACCTCATCTTTCCTTCCTGTTGGGGGCCACCTGTTTGGGGGAAGAAAGTGATAACCTGTGCTGGTCCTCTACTGACGGTACTAACGGAAAAATGAAAACAATGTCACATCCGTGAATTGCAGCAGGAAATACCTTATTCTCCTAGGGGCTTAATTTAAACAAATGAAAAATCTGCAAGGCACAGGCATATGCGCCGCCGGGGAGCCGGTGAGGCCTCGGGGAAGGTGCTGGTAGGTGGGGTCCAGGTGGGACAGGGATCTCGGTGGCGAAGATGCCACGGGCTTCAGCGAGCCGTCTGCTCCTGCGGAAACGGTACAGGCGCAGACGGTGGCGAACCGGAAAGGCTGCTGGGGGGACAGGGGAGCCCACGGGCCTCCAGGAGAAGCTGCTCTGCAGGCGGGGGAGGTCCAGGGCACCAGGGAAGGGACGCCCTGTGCTCAGAACGTATGGGTGGTGCCAGCGGAATCTGCCAACCCTGCTGGAGGACGGCAGAGCCGAATCCCGGGATCCCCAGACACTGGCCTGAGACGGAGACCTTCTGGAACCTTCTCCGCTGTCCCCTCCCCCCACCAAGGCCGGCTCAGACCTTCTGGAACCTTCTCCGCTGTCCCCTCCCCCCCCCAAGGCCGGCTCAGACCTTCTGGACTACTCTCCTCCCCCAAATGCTGCCAAGAAATTATGGATAGTTCCCGTCCCCCACCGACCCTGCCCAGACCTTCTGGAACCTTCAAACCCACTGCCTAAGCTCTCGAACGACCTCCTGGAATCTTCCTCTAACCCGTGTCCGGTCAGACCTTCCGGAACCTTCCTCTCCTCCCTCCCCCGTGTCCGCCTCAGCCCTTCTGCAAGCTTCACCCCCACTGTCCAGGTGCTGCTCAGACCTTCTGGAACCTTCCCCTCCATCCCTTTTCCCCGTGCCCTGCCCAGGACTTGGGGACTCGTCACACTCAACACCTGTGTCCTCCCCAGACCTTCTGGAATCTCCCTCAGCCCCGCTTCCTGTCAGGCCTTCTGGAACCTTCCCCTCTGCCCTCCCCGAACCCTGTCCTCCCCAGACCTTCTAGAATCTTCCCCCTCCCTCCGACCCCCCCACCCCCGTCCAGATGCTAGAACTTTCCCCGCCACCTTTCCCGCATCCTGCCCAGACCTTCTGGAACTTTCCACCCACGTCCTCGAGGGCTCCCACACTCGGGTCGGATCGGGGCCCAGATTCCCGCTCAGGAGAGTGGGAGGGGCGGCTCCCGTCAGGCTTTGCGCGGCTTCCTTCCGGAAGCTGCCGCCTGGCCTCGGGGTGGGGGTGGGGGCCGGGCTCCCGGAAGTGCTTCCCTCCCACAGCTGGCTGGGGGCGGGGCCAGGAGGATGCTGGGGGCGGGGCTCCAGAGGCGAGGGGGAGGGAGCGGGGCGGGAGGAGTTGGGAGGCTTCACGTGGTCTGGGCAGGACATGCAGGGGGAGGGTCCAGGAGGTCTGGACAGAACATGGGGGGAAGGTTCCAGAAGCTCTGGGCAGGACATGGGTGGCGGGAGGTTCCAGAAGGTCTGGGCGGGACCCAGGTGGCACGGAGGGCTCTGCCGTGATCATACCCAATGCTGGGCCCGAGGCAAAGAAACCGGGTTGTTCCCACGTTGTGGGTGACGCGCGCCCGTGGTGCGGCCAAGGTGTAGCCGGGGCTGACATATCCTTTAAAAACTACCCAGGCAGCCGCCCTCGGCGCTCCAAGTTCTCTTCTGGGTATTTTCCTCAGAGAAATGGAAACTTGTGTCCGCGCAGGACACCCCGTGGGTGCACGTGGCCTCAGGATTCGTAGGACCGCGAGCCAGAAACACCCAGAAGCTGCAGCGGGTAAACGAGCGGCGGAACACGCTCCCGCGGGAGAGTACGCGGCAGGAAACACAGAGGATTCTCCCAGATGCGGGGGCTTGCGTGAACGTCTGGGGACCTGGGCTCGGGGAACAAAGGCGAGCTCCACGCGCTTCCGTGTACATACAAGTCTGTGGACGACAAACGTGGAGAAATGGACGCCAGAGCGGCACTGCGGGCGTCCGTGTCTCCGGATCTGGGTGGAAACGAGGGCCCTGTGCCCGTGTAAGGGGCGAAAGGGGGATAAACCCCATCGTTTCCCTTACTTTTGTGAAGGGCATGACCCTAGTTAGTTGTGATGTATTTTTTTGGCAAGGTATTACCAGTGGGAGTAACTGACTAGAGAGCACACAGAATCCTTCTGTATTTCGTGCGACTGCATTTGAATATGCGATTATTTGAATCTACAAAGTACATGTTTAATGAGAAAGAAACTCTTGAGCTAATTACAGTACTGTTTGAATGGTTACAGTTAGGAACCCAAGATTTGGGGGCGAAACAAAAATAATCTATTTCCTATACTAGAGCTATGCCTTAAAATAAGGTCATGAGGGCAGATGCCGTGTGA
>PVHT021183681.1:0-19114 GCA_004024745.2 Catagonus wagneri
GGTGGAGGTGGAGGTGGCGGAGTTGGAGGTGGTGGTGGTGGCGGAGGTGGCCGTCGTGGTGATGTCGGTGGTGACAATGGAGATGATAGAGTGGCAGTCACAGCAGCAGTGGTAGTGGCCGTATTGTCACTGCTGGTGGTGACAGTAGGCCTGGCAGTGACAGGACTCCTGGTAGTGACGGGCTGGTAGAGGGGCCTGTGTTGATGACACAGGTGACACACGTGTGTCTGATACCCAGCGTCCCTGGGCTCTGTCAGCTCCTCCCGGCTCTTACCCAGCGGGAGTCTTCATGTCCTGGGCGGGCAGCTGCTCTGACTGTGGGTGCTCGGGGAGAAGGAGATGAGAGTCCTTATCTGATAATTGGTTTTCAGCCTCCCCTCCCCCTGCAGTGACCCCCCCCCCCGTCTCTGCCCTTATCGGGGGCCTCTCTGGGCTCTGCTCAGTTTAAGTTTAATCAGGCCATGAGCCCAGGCCCGAGGTGGGCCCCTCGGTCGGCGTCCATGTGGGAGCCTTTTGACGTCTGTCAGCCGGAGAAGGCGGAGAGGAGGACGGGGTGCCCAGAGCCTGGCGCAGAGCTGGGTCTTGGGGGACAGTTCAGCCTGGCACACAGGAGCGGTGCTGGGGGCTCGGCGACCAGCAGAGTCAGGGCGCCAGCTGGAGGAGCAGGGGACATGCACGGCCGTGTCCGGGGGCCCCAGAAGCTCGGGGAGACCACGCATCGAGCTTGAAGGACTGGTTCCCAGACTCGGGGCTGGGTCAGGGCCGGGGGCTGGGGGCCGCGGAGACACCACACGGACTCGCGGTGGCCGGTTCTCACCGCTCCCTCTCTGGTTTTAGTCTCATTTCGTTGCGGATGCTCATGACCCCTCCTTGTGGGCGTGGCCTGTGGCCTGGTCGGCCCGTGGCTGGGAGAGGGCCTTGTCCCTGGGCAGGCCACACGGGAGGAGCAGAAGTCAGGAGCAGCCTGTGCCAAGGCTCCGGCTTTTCTCAGCACGAGCGCTTCCCGGGAGACTGAGGCGGGCCGGTAACAGTGCACGGACAGGCTCTGCGCGGGCTGAGATCCCGGCCGCGAGCGTTAGCGCGGTTCTCAGACCGCGGGGGAGGCTGGGCGGCTCTCCCACGGGGCCAGTGCACAGGGCGCCTCACGGGTTCAGTCCCGTAGGCCCAGCAGGGACGCGACTGCCCAAGGAGGCGCGTCTACACAGAGCCAGGCTCCCCGGCGTCACCCCCCCAGCCTACTCCCCTCTGCTGATGCCCCCCGGGCCTGGCGCAAACCGCTCAAGGTGGGCCCCAGGGCAGCCTGGAGTCCAGAGTCAGAGGGAGCGAGGTTGAGGCCCCGGCTCAGACCTGCGTCCAGGCCCCAGCCCTGCGTCCACACACTCGCACAGCAGCAAATGTGCCGGGCGCGTGTCCAGCCTGGCAGAGTGAGATGGAACAGGCACGGCGCCTGCCCTGGCAGCGCTGACGGTCTCCTGGGCAGAGAGAAGCAGACGCGGCAGAGGCGGGAAGCCCTCCCGGGGCGGGCATGGCGGCTGTGCCCGGGGGACAGTGAGGAAGATGGCGAGCCGGTCAGCTGGCACACCCGAAGCTCAGCGCCGTGGCTTAAGTGACGTGAGTAAGAGTGACAGGTGGACGGAGCTGTTGGGAAAATTGAACGAGATCCCGCGTGTCATCGCCATTCAGGCTGCTGTCACCTAACAGGCCAGGGCTCACAAACAGCACAAGGTTGCCTCTTGAAGCCCAGAGGCCGGACGCCCATGATCAAGGTGCTGGCAGATTTGGCGTGGGCCCGTTCCTGCCTCTCAGATGTCCTGCTGTGAAAGGGGCCGGGGGGCCGTCTTGGGTCCTTTTTCTCTTTTTTCTTTTTAGGGCCGCACTGCGGCACATGGAGGTCCCCAGGATAGGGGCCGAATCAGAGCTACAGCTGCCGGCCTACCCCACAGCCACGGCAACGCTGGATCCGAGCTGTGTCTGCAAACTGCACCACAGCCACGGCAACGCCGGATCCTTTAACCCAGAGATCGAATTGCAACCTCACGGACACTGTCAGGTTCTTAACCTGCTGGGCCACAGCGGGAGCTCCTGGTGTCTTTATTATGACCCGGTCTCAGCTCCCGAGGCTCCACCTCCACGGTCAGGATGGACCCCAGGGGACGACTTGCGTCTCTGGCGCCACCCATGGCGCTCGGGCAGAGCCTGGCCTATAGCGGCTGGGCGGCCGGCCCTCCGCATCACTGCCTGCTATCCCTCCGGGGCGTCTGCCTGGGCAAAGGCGGACTTGGCAGTGGGCCTTCAGCAGGGGACTGGGTGGAGAGGGCGCCACGTGCCGGTCAGCGTCCTCGGCCCAGCGCCCTCCCGCCTCACCCATCCTGTCCCCAAAGCAAGGCATCGGGGTTGCGGGAAGCAGACTCCGGGCTGTGTCAGCGCTCTGCCTGGGGCCGCCAGCGCCGCTGCGAGGGCCCCCCCAGCGTGGGGAGGAGCCGTGCGGGTTCGGGGAGGCCTGGGGAGGCCACGGTGCTGGAGACCAGCCCAGGTCCAGGACTCGGGGAGGGCCCGGCATTCCTTCGGGGGTGCAGGCAGCTGTTACTGCAGAAACGGCCTGTCCTGCTGGGGGCCGGTGCCAGTGCTGTGAGCACGGGCAGCGGGCCTGCGAGGGAGGCTGGCCGGGCAGTGTGCCTGTATTGCCCCCACTGTCACCAGCACAGCCCCCGCAGCCACTCTGTGTCCTTACGTCCTCCGGTGGCCAGGGCTTTCACCCACTGGCTCCTCCGTTCACTCCTCGTTCACTTGTTAATTAATTAACCCCCAGACCCCTTTGAGCTCCGACTGTGGCTGGTGCTGTTCTGGGTGCAGGTAAGGCCCCAGGTCCCCTGAGGGGGGTTCAACAGAGAAGAAAACAAGGAAGCACCCAAACAAGATGGCCTGAATGGCGCCAGCCTACGCCAAACTGCACAGACTCAGAACCGGGCGTGACCGGAGTGGCATGGGCTGGCTCAGCATTTGTGATGGGCCAGGTTGTGTCTCTCCCCTTAAAATCATCCATGGAGCTCCTCCCTCCGGGACCTCAGGACGTGATGGGAGATGGGGTCTTTAGAGACGTGATGGAGGTTGAATGAGGCTGTGGGTGGCCCTAATTCGCTGGAGAAGAAGGTGGCTCATGGCCCCTGTTATGCGGCCACAGCCGACGGATACAACAGGCTCCTTTGGGGAGCTGATGTCTGAGCTGAGGTCTGAACGGTGACAAGGCTTCGGGGAAGGGCCCTCCAGGGAGGTGGGACAGTGAGTGGAGCGGACGCCAAGGGGGCAGAGCAGGGCGTGGCGTCTGGGGCACAGAAGGGCTGGTGTGGCTGGGGCTGGGCTGTGGTCTCTCGGCGGTGGGTTCTTCTGAGCAGGAGCGGCCACCGCCCGGAAACTTGGCTCTGAGGAGTGACAATCATTAACCCCGATCAGAAAGGATTTTCTCAGAAACCCTCACGTCCTTAGCTCCCCAAGTGAAAAAAAAATCCCTTCCCGGAAGCAACCAATTGGTCTACACTGGGGAGTAATGAATCCGTGTTTCATACCTTCTCTGCCTGTGCACGTGCCATATGCAATGCATCCTATTGTTTTGCCTGTTTAAACATTTACAGAAATGGGATTATGGTGTAAGCAATGCTCTAGAATTTCTCTTCTTACTCAACGATTTAGTTCTCAAGCCCACCCGCGCTGACAGGCCAGTCTACTTTGCGGACACCGAGGTGTCGCAGATTATTTCTCCCTCAGGCGGAAGGATTGCTTCGGATCTCCACTCCCGAACAGACGGGCGCTTGGTTTGCTTCCAGGGTTTTCTATCACCAGCGGTGTCACAGAGAAAACAGCGTCGTTGTTCAGGCTTTGACGTGTCCCAGGCTGGTCTTACGGCTGTCTGATGTTTTCCTTCCGTCTGTCTTGGAATCCGCACGATGATGTCTGGAGGCAAAGTACCCATTTTGCTGGGAAGAAAACTGAGGCGCAAACGACAGGGCGCCCAGCCTGCCTGGAGCTAACGGGCCAGGAGCCATCCCAGGAAGCCCGTCCAGGGCTGGGCGCTCTGCCACGTGCCACCCAACCTCCCATCCTCCGTGTCTGGAGGGCGCGTGCGTGGACCAGAATGGCCTTGGGCTCGCTTCCGCTGGAAGAAGAACAACCAGTGGTTGTTTTACAAACGTGTAGCTGTGGCTTGCTCTTTCAGTGAATATGGAATTAACCGTCGGTGGTAGCGAAAACGCTGTAAAATACATTTGTGGGTTAGATTTTCCCTTTGTGACTCGCCTGTTTGTAGGTTTTGCTTTGTCTGTTGTTCCGTTGGGTGTTTATCTTTTTATCGCTTTGTAGCCGTGCTTTATGTGTTCTGGACATTGATCCGCTATTGGCTGTGTGTCGTGAAATCGCGAAGGTTTTGTCTCAGAAAGTCATTTGTCTTGAGCTATGTTTATGTTTCTCTTGTAAACAGGAGTTTTAAGTTCCGATCGCCCCAAATCGACTGTCCCCCGTTTCCGTTTCCGTTCTGTCTGCTTTTAGAAATTCTCCTTTAGCCTGAGGTCGTAGGATATGTTTCTATACTTCAATCATTTTAAGGTTTTGTTGACCCCATTTAGATCTTAATTCTGGGCTTTCATTGTCTTCCCGTGCCTAGCCAATTCTCGGGTGCTATTTAGAGCGCCCAGTGACACGAGACGTAAGCAGGACAATCACAGGCATTTTCTCATCCTCTGCTCTGTGGAAAGGCCTCTAAACTTTACTCATGAAGGATGGCGCTTCTTATAGGTTAAAGCGGAAATCCCGGGCACCATCATTTCCACCACCACCGTCCAGAAGCTCTCAGGAAGCCGTGAGGGTCCACGCGGCCGGGACGCCTGCAGTCCCGGGAGCCGGCTAGGACCCTGGGCAGCCCTTCCCGCCTGAGGCTGCCCCAGGGCCGGGAGAGGGCAGCCAGGCCAGGGGGTCTGTCCAGAAGGGATGGGCGAGGGGTCTGGAAGGCGAGTCTAAGCCTGGTTCCCGTGGGAGTGGGCGCAGCACAGCACCGAGGCCCTCGTCCGGGCGGGGGCGGGGGCGGGGGCGGGGGGAGAAGATGCCCGGCGTCGGCCCGCGGTCAGAGGGGGTTTCAGGTGAGTACCGGCCGTGGGGAGACTTGGGGTTTTGGGGATTTGGGGCTGGAATTTGCCTCCTGTCGTGGCAGCTTACAGATGGTGCCGCCTTGCCCAAGTGGCTTCGCCTGCTCAGGTCTCAGTTTCCCCACCTGTAAAGTGGGGTCACGGACACTTCTTCAGAGCATCCTCGGGGCTGAACTGAGTCACGTGGCGGAGCGCCCGGCGCCCAGCGAGGGTGCAGGACCGGGAGGATGTCGTCCTGGTGCCGACAGCCTTGCTGGGGATGCGGGTGTCCCGGCGCGGGTGGCCCGAGCTTCGGCTGTCCTGCCAGGCCCAGCCCAACCCAGCCCGAGCTCTCAGGCCCGGCCACGGGTCCCGCAGGGACAGAGAGCTGGAGGAGGGGCTGGGAGACCACCACGGGGCGTCCACGGGGGCCTGAGGCTGTGCTCCCACGCGCTGCGGGACGGCCGATGGCGCAAGGAGCAGCAGGGCTCCGGGCCGCCAGGTTTAGGTCACGAGTCGCCCGTCCGTCCTTCTCGGGCTGTCAGAGCCCGTCCAGCAGAGAAGCCCGGGGGCAGAGTCGCCAGGTGTGAGCTCAGGAGCTCGGCTCGCACCCCTACTCCCGCAGCAGCTCGCGTGCGTGGGCTGCGCAGGGAGCTTGGGCTTGGCCTGAGGGTGTGGGCTCGGCAGTGAGCCCGCAGACGGTCTGCGCCAGAATTAACAGCAATAGCGCCCCCCTTCAGGGTCGCACAGGCCGAGGGCTCCGAAGGGTCCAGAGAGCGTACCCCACAGCTGTCCTCTGTGGTCTGAGAATGCGCGGGTGAGGCCCTCCAGCAGCGAACAGCCCCCAAGGCTGCTAAGAAAGAGGATGAGAAGGGAAATCCCACAGCTTCGCCTTCTTGGTGGTGCTGGGAGCCTCAGAGGCTGTGCCTGCCCCCGGCTGGGGGAGGAGCTAGTCCCCGCCTCCCGCACCTGCCGAGCTGGTGGGGAGGCCCGGCTGTCACAGCCGCTGGGAACTTGGAGTCACCTTTGCTGGAGCGAGGGCGTGCCTCGGTGCTGGGGCACTGAGCCCTCCTCGTGGGCCACTGAGCTTCCAGATTGACTCGCCCAGGGCCACTCGTGAGTCAGATGGCAGACACAGGCGAGGGTGGGAGGCAGGCGGGCAGAAATGCCGAGGGGAGGGGCCCGCATGCCGGCCGCCCCCGCGTCAGTACTTTCTGTGCATGGGAGCCTGATGTGCAGGGGCAAGCGACCCATCCAAGGTCACCGGCAGGAAGGGACAGCGGGGCCCAGGTCAGCTGCGGGGCTGGCCAAGGAGGGTCAGAGCCAGCCCTGGCCCCAGAGCCGGGGCAGCGAGGTCAGGCCCTGGGCCCGCCCGTCCTCTGCCAAGGCTAAGTCCTGAAGCCGACAGCCGATGTGCTCTGCCGTGTCAGTGTCCATGGGAACGTTTCCCGTTCACCCGCCTTGATCCTTGACCCCCTAGGTCGATGGAGGCCAACGCCTTACACACCAGCTGTGGTCACACCTGTGCCACGTGAGCCCAGCTCCCCGGAGATCAGAGGAATGGTGGCCCCTGGTTCACTGGCCCTCTGCTCCATACACCCGTCCGGACCCCGAGGCCCTGGGCGCTCAGTGCTGACAGCAGGCGAGCCCCGTCTCCGTCCGCCCACCCTCCCAGCCCCTCCCACTGCAGTGGGGATGCTCGGGTCCACCCCGGCCCCGGCGTGAGCCCCCCGTCCAGCTGTGCCCCAAGCCCCACGCAGCCCAGCCGAGGGCTGACCACGTGCAGCCCGTGGCCCAGGCTCGCCCTCCTCCTGGCTCGGCCCCGCCCCCGCCCTCCCGCCCTCCATCCCCAGCCCAGGCTCCGCGCCCACGGCAGTGGGCGGCGCAGTCACAGCCCCTCTGCAGCCCCTCAGCCCCCAAAGAGTCTCCGGCAGCATCGAGCGCTCGTATTCCGGGGCAGCCCCCCTGGCGCCCGGCTCGGCTTAGCTCCCCCGAGACGGGTTTGTAATGGTCTGTGGCTCCAGCGGGAAAGCGGACGCACAGGTCCTCCCCAGAGCCAAGCGCAGATGCCCCCTGGCAGAGGAACAGCTGTTGGCCATTAGCGCCAGCAGCGCCCCCTGCACAGCTGGACGCTTCTGTGGTCCAGCGGCCGTGCGTGCGGGCCGCCAGGGGCCGGGCTACCGTCTGGGGTGTGGCCACTCAAAGGGCGCTCAGGGGTCAGAGGCCCAGCTCCGCGTGCCAGGAAACGCCGGGCAGCTGCCACGCACTGCCCGGCGTCCGTTCCCCTCCTGACAGGGAGCCATCCCTTCTCGCGCCTTGGTCCACGTGGAGGAGCGGGACGTGGCCTCGGCCCCTTCCCAGCCCCACGACTGAGCGCGGGCGCAGCACGGCCACGCAGCACCGTCCACCCTTCCGCACGGGGAGAGCCAGGGCCTCCGTCCTGGGCACCTCCCGGCAGAGCCAGGGGACGGGCGCCGCTTCTCCTCAGTCCGGCAGGTGCCCGGGCGCAGTCTGGGGCTGCCCAGCCCAGCAGAGCATGGGGACGTCTCAGAGGGGAGCTGGAAGGAGCAGAAAGCGGAGATGCCCCGAGGCGCCTGGGCTTCCCTCTGGGGCTGAGCTCGGGGCTGTGGGTTTCCGTACCCGAGACCCAGAGCCCCGAAGAGCACTCTTCCCTTCTCGAGCAGGTCAGGAGCCTGGCTGGAGCCGAGCGGGGCACGGATTCGGAAGCAGGAAGACGGGGTTACAGGAGGCGGGTGTAAGAGCCGTGGATTGAAACCCGCTCCCGCAGAGACGCAGAGTGCAGTGGTCGCCGGGCGGGCAGAGGGGCCCAGAGCCACCAGCCTCCCTTCCCCGGATGCAGGAGAAGAGACAGAGGCGCAGCGAAGCCCCAAGGGGCTGGTCTGGGTCTCCTGAGGAATGGCTCCCGCACCAGCCTTCGCCCCACGAGAGCCCCGCTTGCTCAGCACCCGCGGCGCGCCGGGCTCTGGCTTGAGCATTTTGTATAATGTGAGTCACTTAACCCCCACGTCGACCCTATCACACGGGTGGGGACGTCACCCATTCCACGGACGGGGAACAGGTGCGACTCGTGTGCTTCCCTGGTACCTTCTGCAGCTGGCCCAGCGGCCACGCGTCCTTCAGCGGGCACCGACTGACAGGTTCTCAGAATAGGCAGAGCTGGATTTTGTCCCCGAGGCTGGGTGACCTTACCCAGGTTACCCGACCTCTCTGAACATGAGTATATTTCCCCTCATTGGGACAGGGTGAGCTGCCTTCCCGGACCCACGTGATGGCTGCTGGGAACGGTGCCCCAGGGGTCCCCGGCGCGGGGACTCTCGATGGACCGGAAGGGAGAGACGGCGCTGTCATGTTCCCGGGAGCCCGGTGGAGAGCACCGAGGGAGGTGCGGGCGGTGGCGGCCACGCTCCGTGGGGAGCACGAAGGAGGAGGCCCCAGGCGGGGCAGGGCGCTCCAGGGAGCCGAGCACACGTGCGAAGGCCCAGAGGCCGGGAGCGCCTGGGCGGCGGGGCGGGAGGCCCTGGGAGGCTGTAGGAGAGGGCTGGGCGGGTCTGCTCACGCGGCTGGGAGCCCAGGCCCGGCAGCGGAGATCCAGCGTGGGAGCGCACGGGGGCCTTGTGGATTCACCGGGGTGTGCCAGAGGGTGGGGGGCTGAGGCCAGGGGAACACAGAGGGTGCCTCGGGCGAGGTGATGGGGAGTGGGCAGGGCGGCTGCCCCAGGGCACGGGACAAGGAGGGCGCACTGGGCATTCTTAGGGGGAGCGCCTACCCCACTCCCCAGCTCTGGCCGCCCCACTCGGTGGCAGGGAAGGGTGCCAAAGACAAACTGGTGAGTCTGGAGGGTCTGGGCCTCGGGGTGGGCATGGGGCATTTCAGGGGTCAGCTGGAGGAAGGGGGCGCTGGAGGGACCTGTCCTGGGAAGCCTGCAGAAACCCTCAGCCCCAGCGGCCCTCAGCGTCACAAGTACCTGCTCGGCCAAGCTGTTAACAGTGTCCGTGGCCCCAGCGCGGTGCCTGGGCAGTGACCCCTCCCTGCTCAGCTCGCCCTTACGGGGTCTCCCTCTCTGAAGAGCCACCACCAGGCAGACCCACTGGCTCCCCAGGCAGCTGAGGGACAAGCTGGGGACAAGCTCTGTTCTGCTCACCTAGGCCACCGGGAAAATGGTTGGGCCCTATTACCGGGTCCCAAAGCCTCCACCAGCTCGTGAGTGCGTCCCCGTGGCACTGAGGAAGGCAGGTGCCCTGGAGACTGGTGGGGCCGTGGCTGTGCCTCTGATGTGGGGGTGCTACCGGGCCCGGGGCCGCTGCTTCTCTCCTCCTCCAGCTGGGGGACCGGAGGCAGGAGGGCCCACGGCCCCTCACCCCTTCCTGGGCCATGTGGTGTCTGGACTCTTCACCTCTGGGTGCCCTGTCTGCTGCACGAGGACCCCGGGAAGAGGCGCGATGGTGCATTTCATGGATGAGGAAACTGGCACTCACTCGGTTTGTGAGCGGCCCCCTGCCCCTGCCTGGACTCCAGGGCACCACGGGTCCCCGAGGCTGAAGTCCAGTCCAGGGCTGCGATGCTCGCATGCAGGGCCGAGTCCGGAAAGCACACGGCCCAGGGCTACGCGGTCCTGGGTCCTTGGCACAAACGGTTCGGGGTCAAATCCTGTTCCGGTGCTGCTGCTGGTGGGGGTGGGGGGTCACCTCCCGTGGAGGCCGCGAGGCCAGAGGGCGAGCGTGCATGGAGGCCTGGCGGGCTCTGAGCTCACCAGGCACGAGGATGAGGGCGCCCTGCCCGCGCTAGGATGCTCTGACCCGGGCTCTGATAAAGGGACGACTGGGGACCCAAGCCCAAAGCTGACAACCAGAGCCCTGTCCCCACGGGGAGAGGAGGGAGGGCGGGGCTGCTCCAGGCCTGTGCCCAGACGCCCAGGGACCTGCCCAGGGACCCGAGGCTGGCTGAGGTCCCTTCGGATGGCACGGGAGGGCGGCGCTGCGGGGTCTTCTCTCCCTCTGGCCCCAGAGAGCGTGATTTCTGGGGCTCACAGATGTTGCGGGCCTGGGCTGTTAACGAGCTCAGATGCTGGCTCCTGAGACAGTGTCAGAGATTAGATTTCCTTATTTTACCCTAAACTTAATCAGAGTAAAATTTGAGGTGACTTCTGAGAGTCTAAGCTGCTGAAAGGACGCATCCTGAAAATTTTAACACCCTAAGCTGATTTGGGGGAGGTTTGATGATTCCAGGCTGCTGAAAGCCTGTGCTTCTGAGAGCCCCACATGCTCTAATTCTGTGTCTCCGGCGGGGCTCTGAGTGGCCAAAAGCACAGCTCGCCTGAATGGTGACAACACCGTGGCTGATGGGGTGCAGCAGCTAATCTTCCCTTTGAGGGGCTTTGATGAGCAGACGCCGGCCCGGCTCCCGGCACAGCTGCTTCAATCACAGGGGAGTTTTGCTTAGCTCCGGGGATTTGCAGCCTCGGGGGAGAAGCTAATAGCAGCTGCTTTCTGGAAGGCGATTAGAATCTGGAGGAGGAGAGACAGGCGTTAATAAAGCGAGGTGTAAAAACCCGTAAGTGGTCCCAACCTCAGAAAGACGGGCAAGTGAAAAAGCCAGGCTTGGCCCTCTCCTCAGCACCTGGGCGTGATGCGCCCCCGGTACGAGGCCCAGAGCACCCCAGGGCACCTCCCCGAGACCCCCCGGCACCGTCCTTCAGACTGGCAAAGTGGCCCCTGGGACAGAGGTACGGAGGGCAGCTGGGGGGGCAGCTTCACCCCAGGGCAGCCCTTCCCGCCCAGCCAGGCCCCGGACAGCGCCGTAGGGCGACGGCCTCCTGCATCAGTCCTGGTGCGGGGTGGCCGGGTCGGGAGCCCTGGGCGGAGGGGGAGACGCAGCAGGCAGCTACCCCATGTGTGGGTGAGACGACCCTCCAGGCTGGAACTTGAATGGGAAATGTCCGAGGTAGAGAGGTGGCTTGGCTCCTGACCCTCTGCGCTCTCCATTTGTTCATTCATTCACTCACTCTCTCATTCACTCTCTCATTCACTCATGCATTCACGCAGTCATTCATTCATGCTTTTGCTCAATCACGTACTCGTTTAGCACCAACTCTGGGCAGGGACTGTGCCAGGAAAATCGAAAAAGTTCTCCAGAGCTGACATTTACAGTAACCAAGACGTGGGAGCGATGTGAGTGTCCGCAGATGGGCGAATGGATAAGGAAGCTGAAGTATAGATATGAAACGGAATACTGTTCACCCATAACAGGGAGGAGATCCTGCCATTTGTGACAAGCTGGGTGGACCTAGAGGGCTTTGTGCTGCATGAAATAAGTCAGGCAGAGAAAGACAAATACTGCAGTCTCACGTCTGTGTGGAACCTGAAGAAAATACAAACCGAACTCGGAAAAAGAAATCAGATTTGTGGTCACAGAGGTGGGGTTGGTGGAGGGGGAACTCAGTGAAGGTGGGAAGAGGCGTAAGCGCCCGTTCCGAGGGAGGTGAGCAGCGGCCCGGACGGCGCGACAGGATGTGGCCGAGGCCGCCACAGGTCGCAGAGGGGGTAGGTCCCAGGAGTTCTCACCACACGAGAGAAGGACGTGTTTTCTTTTTCTTCGTATATATATATGAGATGACGGGTGTCAACTAAACCTGTTCACAACGCGTGTAAGTCAGACTGTCATACGCTGAACATCTTCAGCTCGTAAGGTCCTGCATGTCGGCTGCATCTCAATAAACCAGAACAAAGCCTTAGGTGCTGGGCGCACACACACATAACCGGCAGGTCAGCGTGCGCCGGGGCGGGGTGCAGGTAAAATGGAGGGGCGGCTTTCTTCTGCTGCACGACCCACCCACACGCAGCCTGCCTTGGAGAGAGCTGGGGGGGGGCTGGGGGCGGGGCTGGGAGGAGCTGGGAGAAGGAGGCTTTTCCACAAGGATCTCTTGAAGGGAGAAGCAGTCCGCCTGGCCTGGCCTCCCAGCATCTTTGGTCCTTCCTCCTCCCAGAGGGAGCCTCTTGACCTGGGCCTGAGCCTGGACCTGGCAGCGTGTCCTGTGAATTCTCAAGGGCAAGGATTTTGTACCCTTGTTCCTGGGCTGTAAGCGTCCAGCATCATTCCTGTAAGGGTCCAGCATTATTCCTGGCTGTAAGTCCAGCATCACTCCTGGCTGTAAGCGTCCGGCATCGTTCCTGCCCCGTCACCCCCACCCTGTTTGCAGCCCTTGTTTCCAGCCAGAGAAAGAAAGACCCAGGATCTGTTCCGCCTTCTCTCCTCCTCCGTCGCCCCCGCGGTCACAAGGCCAAGGCCAAGGTGCCCGGCGGGAAGCTGGCTGGGGCCCTGATAGCTTCCAGATGACCCCGGGGCACGTAGTACCTGTGTCTTAGACCCTGGCGGTGGTGGCGGTGGGGCCTCTAGCCAGACTGTGGAAGAAGCTGGCCGCCAGCCACTTCATCCGACCTCAGTCGGGACCAAGAGCTCAGACGGCAGGCCTGTCCTTCCCGCCATGGTCAGTGTTGACCAGAGGGGGCTCTGGAGTGTGTGACATTGACCCGCACTGCTGGCCCCGTGTTCCCCACAAGGGAGGTGGCAGTGCGCTGTAACCCTGTCTGGGGTTGTGGCGGACGCCGCGGGCAGCACACTTAACATCTCTCACCGGAAACCGTGGCCCTGCTCCTGCCTGGGTGTCCGCACTGGGAAGGTCATGGCCAGTCCTCGAGCGCCACGCTGTGAACGGACAAAGAGGGGCGCAACCCGAGGGCTGCGGTGGAGTGGGGAGGGCCCAGGCACCTGGCCCTGGGAGGGAGGGTCCGGAGCCGGGGAACGAGCTTGCGTTTGCCGGTGCAGGCCCGGGGGGGACTCGGACTTCGGTTTGCAGGTCTGTCTCCGTCAGGCTTGGGCTCAGCATCTCCGGGAGCCCTGGGGGCTGGGCTGGGAGCCCCGACGGGCCCGGATGCAACCTGCCCCATCCCCTGGGCTGTGACCTTGCTCTGCAGGGGGCTGCTCTTTCTTGAACAAAGGAGCCCATCCAGGAGGGCAGCCCCGGGCCCTCAGGCCACTCGCGACTGACCCTGCTCTCTGGAGCTGCCGTGAAGTGGGGCTGCCGGAGAAGCCCCGGCACCTGCCAGGCTCTCTGCCCACCCAAGGCCCGCACCTGGCTGCGATGGAAGACCAGGTATTTCCCATTAAGTGGGGCCTCTCGCTCTCTCCCTGGGCCGTGCGTGACTCGGTGAGGCTCCAGACAGAGCTTGCTCGGGCCGCATGCGCTGGGGCCGCAGAATCCTGCGTTTCAAAGGCCAGTCCCCCCTTTCAGCCTGATGCTCCCAGGGGCTCGCGGTGAGCCCGGAAGGCGCCCACACCCGGTCAGTGGGTTGGCGCTGGGGGTGGGCCTCCCAGAAGGGCTGCGATGCCACGGACTCCTTTGGGGGGGCGGGGGCGCCGTCTCGGCCCGCGGCCCTCGGGGCTGGCGCTTTACGGCTGCACCTGTGCGTCGGGCGGGGAGGCGCGGGGGGCGTGGGCCTCGTGCAGCAGCCTGGCTGACTTCCACCCCTGCGGCCCGGGGTCCCCTGCTCCCTGCCAGGGCCCGTCAGAGTGAGCACCTTCCAGAGTGGGGGCGGGCAGAGGGCACCTCCCCCAACACCGCCACCAGCTGTGACCACTGACCCGAGGCGCAGGCATCCCCACTGCTCAGGCTCACGGCAAAGGTCTTCGGATTTCCTGTGTTTTCACTTGACTTCTCGTCTGTGTGCCGGGAAACGAAATAAGGTGATGCTCGTGGGAAGGGTTATGGGGGAGGGCGCTCGCAAGAGCACGGGCTCTGGGACCACTGGCGGTTGCGGTTGGCCTGTGTCTTGGTGTCAGGAGTAGTGTCGCGATGCTGGCAGCTGGACCACGGCGCTCCCATTTTCCAGGAGAGAGTACGGATGTTCTCCAAGTCGCCAGCCTCCTCGAGGCCACGTGTCTGCGACGCCGTAAAGACGGGACCTGGTGAGGTCAGTCCCAAGCCCAGAAACGCCTGGGAGGCACCTGTGCTCAGCCACTGGGGGACGGCGGCCCCCTGCAGCCGTATCTCTCAGCCGGCCAGTCACTCGTTTATTTGCCAAGGGCTCTGGTCCAGGCTACACGTCGGGCACCGTGGTTGGGACCGAGACAGTGCAGGCAACTGATGACTCTCCTGTCTCCGGGTCCTCGGGTAGCGGGAGCACGTCCTGCAGCAGGGCCTGCGTGGGTCTGGCTGACCGAGCGAGGCGGGCTTCTCCGAGGAGGCGCAGTTGCAGCGGGCTCTTGGGGAGGGCGTGGGATCCACGTGCATTCCAAGGACGGGGCGGAGGACGGCGTGTGCAGAGGCCCCGGGGCAGCGGGGTTCCGAGCACACAGTGCTCAGAGGCCTGAGGATCTCAGGGCGAGGCGGGCCTTGGGGTGAAGACAGTGCTCTGACCATGCCCCGGCCCCTGGACCCCGTGGTGTGGAGAGAGTCCTGACAGGTCTGGGGTCCAAGGGCCAGGGCCGGGGAAGGGAAGGGTGGCCCGAACACCCCGTCCCACTGGTTTTCTAGGTGGGTCCTGGACAGCCTTGCCCGGGTCCGTCCCTAGCAGGCACCGGTCCTGACTCTAAGAATGGGCATCGTTATTTGACACATATCACGGCCATGAGGCTGGCCACGCCCTCTTCCTTGCCCCATCCCCACTGTCAGCGTGATCTGGGGAGGTGGTCACTGTCACCCTGTCACCTGCTTGCACCAGTGCTTGCAGGTAGACACGCTAAATGTGAGGCTGGAGGCAGAGGCTCCAAGGTACCACTTCTGCCCTGAGCCACCAGGGTGTGGATGTGCCTGGAAGCCCTGGCCCACCCAGGCGGCCTGCAGACCTGCACCCCCTCACGAGGTTGCCCCGCAGGAACAGGTGAGGGGGAGGAGACCCCCTGAACTCTGCCATCTCGTCAGCGCTTCTGCGGGCCCTCAAGGGTGCCTGTAAGGGGGGCACAGCCTCGGCACCAGTTAGCACTGAAGACGGGCAGAGCTTATGTTGCACCATTTCTGTTGTTCAGTGAAATCAACACTAAAACTTTTTAACAAAGCATCCGGCACCAGTGAGCAATTAATACCGCATCACGGACCAAATGGTGGCTTTGCAGAGGCAGCTGCCTCGTGCCGCATGCCCCGACACGTCCTCCGTGATGCACGCACCTACCGGGGGAGCCGTGCAGGACAGACAAAGCTGCCACCGCTGAGCGCAGCTGGGGGGACTGCCCACCGCAGGGCTGGCCAGGGTCAGCTTTCAGATCTTCCTTCCCGCAAAGCAGCATTCAAGAGTCAAGAACAAGGATGGTTCAGATGGCGAACAGACTCAGGGCTCTGCCTGTGACTAGTATCAGGAATAAATCTGACACCAGAGATGCAGGCTCACTCTATGACCAGGAATCAGAGTTTGGTTTGTTTTGAGGATCCTGGCTCAGTCTGTGACCAGGATAAAGGCTCAGGGTATGACAGATCAGGACTCAGTAAAATCTGGGCAAAGCTCCAAGTGACACCAAGGTCAGGGCTCAGGGCTCAGTCAGTGATCAGGACCAGGGCTCAGTCAGTGATCAGGACCAGGGCTCAGTCAGTGATCAGGACCAGGGCTCAGTCACTGATCAGGATCAGGGCTCAGTCATTGATCAGGACCAGGGCTCAGTCAATGATCAGGATCAAGGATCAGCCAGTGATCAGGACCAGGGCTCAGTCATTGATCAGGACCAGGGCTCAGTCAATGATCAGGATCAAGGATCAGTCATTGATCAGGGCCAGGGCTCAGCCAGTGATCAGGACCAGGGCTCAGTCAGTGATCAGGACCAGGGCTCAGTCAATGATCAGGATCAAGGATCAGTCATTGATCAGGGCCAGGGCTCAGCTGTGATCGGAACAAGCACTCCGTCTGTATCCTCTTTGACTTCGACTCCTCCTATCCTTATTGTGCTCCAGCCACACTGGCCTCTTGTGTGGTCTTGGGCTCACCAAACTTTCCTAACTGAGGGGCCTTTGAAATTTTTGTTCTCTGCCTAGAAAAAAAAAATGTCCCAAAATACTGGGTCTTTCTCTTCTTTAGTTCTCATCTCAAACGTCAGGTCCTCAGCGAGATGAACCCTCTCAATTTCCCTGAGGACTTTGGTCACAGTCTGATCACAGGAAGTTGATCAAAACACATGGGTAAATAGCAGAGGAGTGGGGTCCAGACGCTGGGCCATGGGGTGGGCAGGAATGGGCTGCATGGAGGGGCCCTGCTCTGCAATTCTGGGCCCCCTGAGTCCCCCTCCTCCTGCTAGGCCAGGAAGGAAGTGGGCTATGGATGATGGCCCAGGAGAAATGGGCCTCTCTCTGGCAGGAAACCAGCTCCCCGGGTTGGCCCTGTCCTGGTGGGGAGCATGGACACTGCGCTGGGTATGAGGGTCCCCAAGAAGCCTGGACTCGCAGTGAGCAGGTGCTGTTGTTGGGCCTCCCAGCAGGACCAGCTCCTCCCCCTGCGGCCACGTCCCTCCCGGGGCTGACCCCCGCCCCAGACCTGGCCCCAGGCGACCTGAGGAACGCTCTGTGTGTTCCCGCCCCGCTGGGGGGCGTGGCAGGGGCTGAGCAGAGCCCACCCCAGCTACTTCGGCAATGCTTTATTGTTTTTAAAAACTGGGCCAAAAAAAAAAAAAATCTGTGAAGCATTGTTTTTAAAAATAAACTGTGAAATATTTCCAATATGTAGAAAAGCACAAACTTTAACATAATTGCCACTTCCATGAGTGTCGCTTGAAAAACACGTGTTTGCGGCTCACCAAGTTTGCTTTCAACGTCCCTCAAATGTGGCAGCAGGAAAGTCCATCTTACAGATAGAGGACGAGCTCCCCTCTGTCCACAGGCAGTAGCTGTCCCATAGTCCGCGTGTGCTCATCAACAACATGTATTATTTCATGCCTTTATAAAACCACGCCCAGATACCATCCTGCATGTATCCTTCTGTTACCTGTTTTTTTTCTTTTTTGCTCGCTCTTACATCTTGGAGATTTATCCATGCTGATATCTATAGATCCAATTCACTCATTTTAACTCTAGTTTGTCACTGTACGTGTAACCAAAGTGCCCCCTTTCCCCAGTGGGAGACTGTTTTTGTTGACACTTTGTTATTACAGACCGTCCTCCTCAAACGAGCTTCGGGAACAGGTGCAAGCACAGCCCAGGTAGCTGCCCAGAAGAGGAATCGCTGGGTTGTTTAGGAGCCGCATGATTTCAGCTTCCGTAGGAATCGCCAAATTGCTTCCCGGGTGGTTCCGGCACTTCGTCCGCCCGCTGGCACTGTGCAGGAGTTCCCGTTTCTCCACATTCTTGCCAACATCTGGTGTTATCAGATTCGCCAGCGCTTGAGGATTGGTGGGTGTGAGATGCTGTGCTATTACGTCCAATCTGCTTTCTTTCCCCGGGTGGCGGGTGCGGATGAGCGGGTCCTTGTCGGTCGCTGGGTTCCCTCGCCTGTGAACCGATGTTCCTGTACTTTGTCCGTCTTTCTATCGGGTTATTTAGCTGTTTCTGCGGTGTGTGGTGACTGTATTGTCCCCACTAAAATGCAATAAAAACATTTGCTTGTGCTTTTAAATATGTTTTACAGCTTTGCATTTCACATTTACATCTCTAATCCATCTGGAATTTATTTTTGTGATTGCAGTGAGGTAGGTGCCTAATTTTATCTTTGGAGCATTTTTTTCTTCACTGTTAGTGACACGGACTGGGACAACGATTTTTAACCTAGTCTGGTGGGCTCTGGTCTCTGGGAGCGGGCAGGGCTATGAACTCTGAAAATCACGAGAGTCATAAGCAAAGCTGTGTGTGTCTGCACATTTTTCTGCAGAGGGTCCATTGAATTCACCTGAGTCCCCAAGCTGTGGGTGACCCCAAATAATCTGAACAGCCTGCTCAGGGCCCACAGCTACTGGGCCAAGAGGGGACATGGAGGCAGGGCTGTGGATTTTTCTTCCCTGAGGCTCCTTCTTTTGGTGTCATCTCCCTCGGATTCAGTCACCTTCGGAATTCACCAAGGACCACGTGACGGATCTGACCCCTCCTCCTCTGAGTGGCCGGGAAGAAAGTGGGGTCCAAAATGATGGCCCTGGAGAAGCCAGCACAGGCAAGCCTGGGCTCCTTCACGGGAAAGAGTTGTCCACACGGCCTTCTCCCTGTGCTTGTGTCTGCCCTTAAACTTTGCCTCTTGTGAGGACACCTGGGCCACGCGGAGCCCAGGGCAGGAGGGACTGGCTGTAAGAGTGAGTCTTCTTCCTGGATCAGAACTGCAAAGGCAGCGCTGCCCCAGCACCCGAGGGAAACTCGCACAGGGAACGCAGGGGTCCAGGTGGCTCCAGACCTGCCCCCAGAGAGCTCAGCCACCCAGGGAGGAGGTCGCCCCCTCCCAGACCCCTCTCCAGCCTCAGAAAGCAGTGAGGCTGCAGCCAGTGTCCAGATGTGGGGGCGGCCCTGAGACCCCCAGCTGGGCCCTTGTTTAATTCCCTTAATTCCCGGAGCATTGCCCTAAATGCTTGGTGATCTCCGACAAGTAATTATCCTTTGCCTGCTGTTACTGGGGATGGAGCGGGGATGTGTGTGCCTGTGAGCCGGGGAGGGGGCCGGTGGAGGAGAGGAGAGGCTGGGAAATCTGTTTACAATTAGTCAACTCGCCATCTCGGTTTCTTAATGAGACGATTAGATGGTGTTTGAAGAGGAGAGTTTAGCTTATTTGTGGCTATTAATCCCCTGATGTGCTCTCTCTCCTTCAGGAGGGCTCCAAAACGCTAGCATATGGGCTTTCCAGAGGGCAAGCAGGGCAGCAACCGCACGCACGCCAGCTGCTCCCTGTCTCAACCGCAGCACCAGCAGCTCCATAAGCATTGCCAGCACCACCTTCTTCATCAGCATCTCCGGCGCCACCCTCTCCATCAGCATCTCCAGCACCACCTTCTCCATCAGCATCTCCAGCGCCACCTTCTCCATCAGCATCTCCAGC
>PVHT021183681.1:20114-180646 GCA_004024745.2 Catagonus wagneri
CCACCTTCTCCATCAGCATCTCCAGCGCCACCTTCTCCATCAGCATCTCCAGCGCCACCTTCTCCATCAGCATCTCCAGCGCCACCTTCTCCATCAGCATCTCCAGCGCCACCTTCTGCATCAGCATCTCCAGCGCCACCTTCTCCATCAGCATCTCCAGCACACCACCTCCATCAGCATCACCACCCCCAGCATCTCCATCAACAACAACCTCTCAGACATTTTGTCACATCGAATGTACCCCACCTCAGGAATCCTGGGAAGTTATGGGGAGCTACTCGAGGTGCCATCTGCATAACCATCCCTCAGTCTTCTGGGGGGAGCTGTTGAAAGTCCAGAAGTGCTTTGGGGGTTGGAATGGGGACTTGGGGGCTCCCCATGTTTGAGCTGCACACATAGGGGACACAGCAGACAAGCAGGGCTCCTGAGACGGCAGTGAGGGCCACGTCCAGGTAGCTGGGGTGCTGTGGGGGAACAGGGGTGGACAGGAGGGTGCTGAAAGCCAGAGGGGACGGGCACATTGCCAGCCTCCAGCTGGGAGCTGAAGTGGCAAAGCTGGTGAAGCCAGACAGCAGAGCTGGGGCAGTGGCCCCGAGCGTCTTTCCCGGACAGGTGTGCATACACCGTCCCAGTTCACACGGACTCTGGGAGACGGCAGGTGGCCAGCCGGTCAGGAGGCACTGCGGAGACTTTGGTGTGAACTGATGGAGCCTCCAGGGAGCTGGAACCGGATGTAGGAAAGGCAGGGTGGGGTCTGACTCCAGGCTCACCTCTCACTCTTTTAAATGAAACTGGGCTCTTTTAGGGTGGGGCTTCGCTATTTTCATGACATGACAGGGTAGGAAACTGTGACGGTCTGTCCAGCTTGTGAAGGTAGACAGATGAGGCCACTCTTGCTGGAGCCAATTAGCCTCATGGGGGACAGAGACCCCCTCGCCGGGGACCTGGCAGGTGCATCCTCTGCCTAAGACAAGGACCGTCTCCGCTCTCTGCCCAGACCCAAGCCCGGAACAGGCACGGAGTCGGTCCCCAGCCCACGCTGGGGGAAGCAGGGCTACTACACACCCGGGAGGGTGCAGGGTGGGAGAGGAAGGCAGAGGGGCTCCACGCTTCAGAGCCTGGCTGCTGAAGCCAGGTAGCACCCACCGTCTTCAGAGATCCGAAGCAGAGTCACTTTGGAAAAAACACAGTGAGCACTATTTTAGTTATTCTGAGCCACATCTGCACGGCGTTACATGTCTGGGAGGAAGATGGGAGCACTAAAGAAAGTCAGGACTGGACCTGCGCGCCTGATTCTCCCTGGGCAAGGTGGTGGCTGACAGCGCTGGGGTGGATAAGCTCCCCAGGGAGCCGGGGCCTTGGAATCAGATCAGACTGAGGGCCAGGCATCGGAAGCCGAGCTCTGGGGGGGATGGGTCGGGAAGAAGGTGCCTGGAGGTGAAGGTGACGGATGGTGATAAAGCCGCACAGACCGGAGGGCTCTGAGGGAGGCGGAGAACCAAGCCGGCCCTGGTCGCTTCAGAGAAGTGGCGGGGACAAGGAGCCAGGAGGGCAGGGACGGAGAAGCAGGTCCCTCCCGAAATCAGGTAAAAACGTATTCCTGTAATGATTCCACCCGTAAGCGTTGTGAGGGGAACAGAGCCTTTAAGGGAGCATATGGAAATGCCCTTTGTGAAGAACGCCGCCCAGCCCCCCCAGGACCCCGCAGGTGGAGTTCCCGACCCTCTACCAGGGTATGCGTCCGGAACAGCTCTGCCAGGAGATGAGGCAGGCGGTATTATTTCCATTTGAAAATGAGCAAAGTGGCTGCCAGTGAGCTGAGAGCTGGCCGTCCGCGGAAGCGTCCGTTCCTCCGGCCGCCGCGCGGTATCCCACTCGTTCCCAGAGTGTCTGCGTTCCGCAGGCCGCCGCCGTCTTACTGGACTCCCCGCGGTCCTCTGCGAGCCCGGCTCCGGAGACCGCGTCCCGTCTGCCCTCAAGGGTTCTGTTCAAACATGCTCCCTTCTCACCCGTCCTTGACCCAGACTTCTCTCAAGGGCACGTCCGCCAGCCACAGCATCCTCAGTGGATGGCACAGACTTCCCAACTTAGTCGATTACTATTTCCCGGGAAACAAGCCCCTATTTGCATAAAGGGCGTGGCCTTTCCCCCAGGCCCGCGGCATTCTGGGTCCCCGCCCTCTCCTCGCACAGCCCTGGGCACCGCGGGTCCTGGCCGGGGCCCCCCTCGCTGAGGGCAGAGCAGCCCCCGAGCTCTTCAGGGCTCCCTGCAGTGGGAGTGGTGACTGAACAAAGAGCGAGCAGTTGCGTCACGCGTGTGAGTGGCAATGAAGGAGGGCGGCGGCCAGTAGGGCCAGAGAGAGGACGAAGGCACAGACGCGGGAATGGGCGGAGCTCGCGTGGGAACAGTGAGTGCGTCAGACAAGCCTTCTCCCCGGGAGAGGTGTTCACAGGGAAGAAGAAATAGAGTTGACGCTGAGGCTCAGGAGAGAGGAGGCTTTGAAGGGACGTCCTTGGATCTAATACGCAAGTAACAAAGCTGCTTTGTCCGTTCTTCATCTTCGCTAGACAAGCCGGTGATGAACCGAGTCCTTGTTCCCCTGCCAGTTACACTGGGTTTTGGCCAAAGAGTCATGAGCAAGCATGGATGGTGGAGCCAGACGCTGAGAGGCTGACCCTGACCGAGCAGCCCCACTGGGGCTGGCAGTGCTCTTGGTGCCTCCAAGCCCACAGAAGAGGGAGATGTTGGTTTGCATACATCGTTTTGTGATATTAACTGGTAAATAATGCAGGAGGCGGGATGGCATCTGGCAGAGGGAATGCTATCAGTGCAAAACATTGCAGCCAGCAAAGTTTAAGAAGACCAGGATGCACATCTCAGAGGAATGGAGACCTGGGCTCCGCAGTGCGATTGCTCCAGAAAGCTGGAATCTCAAGGGAAAATGAAAACAGAACCAAGACCTGGTCACAGCTCTGAGGACCCTTGGGCGGTTCTCTCCAGGCCACTTCAGGTTCCCCGAGCCTCCCCATCCTCGTCCGTGGGGTGGAGACGTAAGGCACCTTTTCCCAGGGTGACTATGAGAGCAGACGAAGGTTAAATGTTGCCTCAGTCCATTGGGGCCAATATCACTGAATACCACTGACTGGGGGGCTTATGAATGAAAGAAACAGCTCTCTGGGTTTTGGCGGCCGGAACTCCAGGATCAGGGTGCAGACGGATGGGGCACCAGGTGAACAGCCTTCTCACTGTGTCCTCCTGTGGTGGCAGGTGGGGAGAACCCTGGGTTCATGAGGCCACGAATCCCACTCACAAGGGCCACACCCTCATGACCTAATCACCCCAAAGACCTGCCTCCTAACACCATCCACTGGGGGTTAGAATTTCAATGCATGAACTTGAGTCCACGGCAGCTGCATTCTGCAAGCATCAGGCTGCTTTAAGAAGCATGGGATTCCTCTAACAATGTTGGCAAGGACATGGTGTGACCGTTGGTTTCAAACTTTGGATCTGAGTGTTTTCTTTGTGTGTGTGGCTTATCAGTTTCACCAGGCTCATGGCCACGTGGCCACATAAGGGTGAAACATCACCTGACCTGGTCTCTGTGCAGTGCTGCGGAGATGGCCAGCATGCACTGCCCAGCACGTGAACCACCTTCCTGTGTTCTGGTAGGCTCAGACACTGCTCCCCACAGCAGATCTAATGAACCCAAATACTGCCTTTCTTTGCTCACCGGGATGGTAGGACATGGGAGTCTCAGATGTCTCCAGGGCAGGAGCACGAGAACCTGCGCCCAGCGTGGTAACAGCACACAGGCTCTAAGGTGAGCTGGGTGCCAAGTGGGTGTCTGGTATGAGTGGCTGTGGCAGTGGAGTCCTCCTGCATTGGCAAGTTGTGTGGGAAGATTTGGACCATGGTCTGGCCATATAGTTCCTTTTACTCTTTCCTGTTTTTTTGACTTTCCTGGAGATTCTTGAGTTGCCAGAAATCTGTACAGTGAAATCCTTTGGTGCCTGAGTCGGTAAGATCATGCACACCAAACTCTCAACTGACAGAGTTGAGCGGGCAGTGTCACCAACAGGTTGCCCAGCCACCAGGCTTGCTGCTAAGGGGTCTGGGGTCAGTGATCGGGGGAAACCATCCAAACAGTCTGCAAGTCCTGGCCATGAGCGTTGTTCAGACAACAGAGGGACTGGTCCTGCTGCCTGGCATCCCAGTGCCCAGGTCTCTACCAGCCCCCTGCCTGCTCTTCCCTGAGCTCCCTGCATCTGCAGTTCAGTGTCTGCCATTAATTTGGGGAAATTCCCTGTCATTATCACTTCAAATATTTCTTCTGCTCTGTTCTTCTCTTTCTGGTATTCCACTTACATGTATGTTACACCTTTTTCTCCTACAGTCCTTGGGGGTTTTCTTTTTTCTTTTTGTTATTTTTTCATTATTTTTCTCTTTGAGTTCGGGTTGGACCGTTTCCATCAACCTGTCTTCAAGCTCACTGGTTCTTTCCTCAGCCGGGTCCAGTCTACTGATGAGACCAATGAGAATATTCTTCATTTCTGATCCAGTGTTTTGATTTCTAGAATTCTCTATGATTCTTTCTTAGTTTCTGCCTCTCTGTTTACTTTACCTGGCTGTCTTGCTTGGGGTCTACTTTTCCATAGAGCCCTTAACATATTAATTACAGTTATTTTAAATTCCCTGCCTGATAATTCTAACATCTGTGTCACATCTGAGTTTGGTTCTGATGTTGGCTTTGTCTACTCAGAGTGTGTTTTCTTGCTTTCTGGCAAGCCCTATAATTTCTTGTTGAAAGCCTGGCATGTTGTATTGTGTGTATCATGTACCGGAATCGAAGGAAAGGGGTCTTTAGTGTGAGGATTTATGTTAATCTGGCCAGGTGCTGGGCCTTTAACTAAAGGTGCCAGAGGCTAGGAGTGTATTGATTTTTCTTCTTAGCCCCTTCTCCCGTCAGACCTCAGTAAGAAAAAACGTTCATTCCACAGACATTTCCTGAGGCCAGGAAGGACTCCACACCCGGGATTCGGGATGATGAGCAGCTTCTTGCTCCAAAGCGCTCACAGGCAAATGCGAAAGGTGACTTGTTGTGCCCGCTGACCGCCTGTGCACTGTGCTGCGGGCTGGCTGAGGAAACTGTCCAGTTCTTGGATGGGAGGGGAAGGCAGGCACAAGTTCTTCCACGGGCAACCCCTGAGCGAGGCGCTGAAGGCTGTGTAGGAGTTGTTCAGGAAGAAAAGGGAGGGAAGCTGCCTTTAAGGATTGTATTTAAAGCACTTAAACAGGAAGGGAAAGTGCGATGTGAATCATGAAAATGGGCACAGATGGAGCTTCCTTGGGTCCAGACAGATCCTCTTTTTCACCCACAGCAACCCGTCCCCACCGTTGAGCTGGGAGCACACAGTTCAGTCCCCATATCCTGGCATCCTCGGGCCCTGGCACAGAGCAGATGCTAAACTAACAGCCAGGAAATCATAGAGTGGGTTTGAATTGTATTGAATTGAAACTGAGCGCCGTTCAAGGAGCAGAGGAGAGCAGGGCTCAACCCACCTCACCCCCACAATGCAGCCTCCGGGGTGTCAGGGGTCCCAGCAGGAAATCAGGACAACCTGCCGGACAAGCACAGGGGCCCTGCTGCTTCCTCTAGTACTGCCTCACCTGCTCGCTCCCTCACGGTCCTTACAAGATATTCCCCTTGGGAGAAAATACATGCTGCTTATGATCTTTCTACCAGAGGGGACCTGGTCCCAAGGCTGTCACTTTATAGACACAGCCTGGCCAGGGAGGGGAAGTCAGTAGCCAGTCAACCATGGAGCCGGGCCTCAATCAGGGCGCCTGGACCCCAGGTTGACATTCTCTGCACCACCCCAGGGTCCCGGCCTCCCAGGGGTCTACCAGCAGGGGTGTTGGACCCGTGTCCTTGGCCTCTTGCCTCTGTAGAACCAGAAGCCCTCTCTTCCTTTTCTGCCCCAAGACCTGGTCAGAGCCCTGCACCTCTTCAGGCCTCCCATTCCTGCCACATCACATGGAGATAAAAGCCTCACCCCAGGTCCTGGCAAATTAACCACCTCGGTGCCGCCTTCCTGGCCCCTCCCTCCAGGGCTGTCCTCCCGGGCGGAAACACAGCGTCAACACTCGAACTGGACTTCTCCAGCGATCGCTGCCCACTGCCACTATATCAATATCGATCGAGTCTGCGGGGGCTCTGAACCTGCGTGAGGGACTGAATCAATTTCTTGGGGACCTGAGCGCGGGTTGCATTTTAAGCAGCTTCGGCATGTCCGCCAGTGCGGAGGCGCTCACTCCCATTAGCAATTCCGGAAGTGTCCGCTGGAATTAGTGAATCCCTTTCATTGACTTACGAAGGAGAAAATGTTTAATAGCTGCCACAAGAAATTTGCAAATTGGGCTCCATCTGAGGCCGATTAATAAAACACCGTGGAAAATACATCCGTCATTTCGGGACTTAAATTAGTACCGCGCTCAACTCGAATCATCGTCTTTTGCACCAGTGATACGGCCCCTCGGCTCCCTCCCCGCTCTTTCTCCTTCTGGCCTATTTCTCCCTCCCCATCTCTGCCGTTCAGGTGCTTGTGAGGGAAGCCAAGTGGGAGAGCGATGGGGTTGTTTGCGGTTGATGCTTAGCTCCTGCAGTCGATGCGTGCCCTGCCCAGACTCACTCGTCTCCACGCGCCCAGAGTGTCAGCGCTTAGTAGGGAAGGGTGCCGAAACGGCCTCTCCTGCCTGCTTGTCGTAGGTGAAAAGCAGCTAAAATTTGTTAAACAAGGATGTCAGGCACAGTGCGAAGCAATCTGTATACATCGTTTTATGTGAGTATCGTCACCACCCACTGGGGGCCCTTGCTCTCTCTCTCTTATCCGTGTGGGGAGGTTCAGTAGCCGGCCTGAGGGCCCCAGCAGGAAGCGGGAAAGCAGAAGCCTGAATTTTCTAACAGGGCGGGCACGTCCTGGGGCTTCCAGTCCCACATTCTATTCTCTGGGTGGAGAGATTGCGGCTGCGAGGGAGGCCGCACGCAGGCCCCGTGCTGGTCGGAAATCTGGGTCTCGTACTCCTTAGAGCCCGTCACCTGTGGATCACTCAGGGGCTGTGCGCTGCAGGCTGCGTGCTGGGTGTGCGGCCGTAAACGCCAGGCAGAGCTCCTGCCTCACAAACAGGCTGACATCCAAGAGGCGGCCAACACCCAAGTCCACGGCAGTGCCTGCGGGAGCCATTAGGAGAAGGTCAGGTGTTCCCCGTCGTAACTTGGGGCCACAGAGAACAGTCAGCTGAACTTTTAGCACCTCTCGTCCAGACCGCACCTCCCCATTCTGGCCAAGGGACTTTATCTCGCTGAGCTTCCTCTGCATCATCCTTGAGAAGGAAACAGCAGTGCTTGTTCTGCTTTCCTAGGAGGGCTTTGTGAGGCTCAGATCTGGAAAAAAATGGCACTTGAAGGACATTAGGAGGGGTTCCCAAAGGGACAGTCTGCCCACCCCTGCAAATACTGCTGGTTATTCATCGTTGGGCAGAAGAGCCGCCAATGGGCAGGGCGGTGCAGCAGCCAGTCGCAGCCCACTCTTTCAGCTGGTTGCCTACCCGGAGCCCTAATCGTGAACAGATTTTGCATTTATCCCCCGAATTACAAACCATTAGCGGCAGAGTCTGGCCATGGTGGAGACATTAAGGCTTGACGTCCCCAAAGTGAAGGGAATTTCAGTCAGGCCTCAGACGCAGTAGGGCTGGGTAAGTGAGCTGGTGGCCACTCAGCCCCTTATCCCCCCTTTTACGCCCTTGCTCTCAGCCAAGCTTCCTCTTTAGAGTCTTTTCAAGATGAGTGAAGGTGACTCTGCCATCTGGCTTGAGCCGCAGATGAGGGGGGAGAGCCAGAAAGGACCCAGAGAGCAGACCCTTACAGATCAAAAAGCACCTGATCAGATAGGAGCCCGCGAGGGCAGCGTGGCCGTCCCCCGACTCAGGGTTTCTACTAACCCCTCAAACTGGACTCTGGCGTCCTGGCGCCGAGTGTCCTCCTTCACACGAGTCAGGAGGCTCCATTGTCCTTGCCCTGTGGTATCTCTGCGAAGGGACAGGCTGCACCCGGCACAGGGTTCGGCTCTCAGCAAGTGTTCAGTAAAGGTTTGTCAAACTCTCGAATGAATCTGAACTGTACCCTAGGATCTGAACTTAACACAAACCTTGACTGTGTTCGTGGCAAGACGAGGCAGTGGGGTGAGTCACTCAGGGAGCCCCAGCCCTGCCGAGAACACGAGAGAGGCCTGAGACGCAGGATCCGGCAGAAGAGGCAACGGCCTGGATTTCCCATGCTAGACGGGTCAGAAGCTTCTAGCAGCTGACAGCTCCTACTGGCATTGAGAGCTTCGCGGACTGGCTCCACAAGTTGCAGGTTCCTCCCAGCATTCCAGAGGTACTCCATGAGAGATCAGGTCCCCTGTCCTAATTTTGTCTCTGCAAACTAGTTTTCCTGGTGCCGGGCTCTCATTTCACGGACATCCCCTGGGAATGTTGGCGTTGCGGTCCTGGCAGAGTGAGCAGAAAGGAAGGAGCTGGAGTCCCCGCCCTGGAGGTGCTCACAGTTCAGCTGGGAAGAAAGTAAAACGCCCAGATAATTAGGGTAGAAGGTGATGAGTGTGCTAATTGGCTAAGAACGGAGCTGCGTGGAGGCACAGAGCAGAGAGTTCAGCTCTGCCTGGGGAACTGCCATGGACTTCAAAGAGGCTGTGACCTTGGTGAGAATTTTGGTTACAAGTGAGAGGTCACTCACTGTCAGCCCAAGGCAGGGGAGGGCCAGGAGGGCACTCTGGGCCGAAAGGACGTCGTAGTCAGAGCCCCAGAGCCCCAGAAGAGATTTTTGTAGAACAATAACGAATTTCCCGGGACCAGAATCTAAGCTACTTGAGATAGAGTGTCAGGCGCTGTAGCTGGAGAGGCAGGCGGGTCAGACTTTGAAGGGCTTTGAACATCTTACTAAGATTATTCGACTTTATCCTGTGGGCCACAGGAAGCCCTTAGAGGGCTTTAAATAAGAGGAGTGACACGATGAAATTTGTGTTTTAGAAAGATACCTCTGGCAGCAGCTTTCCATCATTAATGCAAAACTCCCTATCATGAAAGCTTAGAAGGCAGTGATGTTTTAAGCCAGTATCCCTACCAGCCCCGCCTCGGGCCTCTCATCAAATGAGGAGAGAAGGCATCGTGCATAAGACTGGAATTCTGATCGGGTTCTGCCCCGGACACCCTGAGCAGCTCTGGATAAGGATGCAAACCTCAGTTGCTCATCTCTACCATCAGCCCCGTGGCTCTGAACTCGCTTTGCCCCGGTGGAGCTACGACTCACTAGAGTGGTCGTCAGAGCCAAGCATGTGAAGCTGAGGACTCGGGTCGCCAACGTTAACCGTGGAGGAGGAGGAGGGCTTTGAGGATCTCAGCTTGCCTTTCCGAGTGGATCATTTATCAGACCCACCCCACTCACCCTCGTTTTTTACTTCTGTCGCAGCTCTCACGCGGGGAAGAAAGGAACCCTGTTTCAGTGGCCGCGGCTGCTGCCCAGAATTCGCCAGCGCCTGTGCACAAGGGGAGGCGGGACACTGGCATTGACCCTGATCGTGTTTTAGCTTTTCACTGAGCTGGGACTAGATGTCCACCGTAATTCCTTTCCATCGGCGAGATCCTCCGATTCTGTAAGCCCCGCCCCCGTGCAGAATTGCAGCCGTGCTCCCACAGCCCCCGAGCCCCGATTACAACGCGCTGCGTGGCTGCGGCTCTGGGGAGCTTCCCTGTTTCCTCCTCCACTAGGACTTTGCTTCACTCTGTTCTGCATCGCGAGGACATTCCTGAGATTTCTGAGATTTTCCTTTCCCAAGATTTCTCTCCCCCAAAGCACGCCTGGGGTGCATTCCAAGTCTGCAGATCAGTAGCTCTGAAATCTAGCAGACTTTATGTCAGTTTCCTCTGTGGTAAAATGAGGGCGTGGACAGCTACCTCCCTGGGTATAAGGAGGTGTTATGTACAAGCCATATTCTCCTGTGCCCGGAGGATGGGGGGGTCCTCAAGAAATGCTTTCTTTTGTCTTTCTCTTCCACACCAATAAGTCCATGATCCAATCCCTGATAACCTATTAATTTAGTAACATATACGTTTAGCGTTACCCTCCGTCTTTTGTTTCTCTTCCTAGAGGAACTGATTTCTTTAAAGTGAATGCTGGGTCATAGGTGCCTTTTTCAAATCCCAGAAATAACACGACGCGAGGTATGCACAAAATCAGGGCAAGACATACAGAACCCAGAAAACAGTTCATTTGCTTTTGGCTGGTGATTTCCTCCAGGCTGAGAGATTATTTCTTCTTCCTTCTCCAACTTTGGAGAGTGAGAAAAGCCACCTTCTTTAGCTGGAATAGAACTAAACTGACTGATTTCTAAGCCTGGGCTGTTGTCTGGGCTGAAGCTTCTGTCCCTGGAAGACGGCAAGCAATAATGAAATAAGCCTTCCAGGAGTTCCCTTCGTGGCTCAGTGGTTAACGAATCTGACTAGGAACCATGCGGTTGCGGGTTCTATCCCTGGCCTTGCTCAGTGGGTTACGGATCCGGCATTCCCCTGAGCTGTGGTGTAGGTTGCAGACGCGGCTCGGATCCCGCGTTGCTGTGGCTGTGGCGCAGGCCGGTGGCTACAGCTCCTGTTAGACCCCTAGCCTGGGAACCTCCATATGCTGCGGGTGCGGCTCTACGTAAAAGGCAAAAAGACAAAAAAAAAAAAAAATAAGGCTTCCAGCTCCCAACACGGATCATTCTCGGGCTGCCAGGGCTCAGGACATGGCTTGGCTCTTTGCCGGCCACGGAGAAACGAAGAGCCCTCTTGATTCAGGACTCAGCTGGCAGAGACTGCTAAGGGAGGTCTCGCCGTGGTTGGAGGTTTGACCTTGAACAAGTCACTGCTGTCACCTGCCCCACACCGTCTTCCCCGCCCCAAGTGTCCCCAGTAGCCCCCACTCTCACTGCAGATTTTACCCTGATTGGGCCCGATTTCTGCCTGGTACCCTTCACTTCATCGGGCCTGCCGACCCGCATCTCCCACAGCATGGCGACTGCCCGGACTTAGGCCTGGACCGTCGATCGCCTGGACTCGGCTGGGCATCCTCCTGGTGGCTTCCGTCTGCCCTAGGTCTCTCACCTCTAATCCACACTCCACCCTGCCTGCAGGCTAATCACGTATAAAATGCAAATCTGGCCACATGAAGTCTCTCAACGATTCCCTGTTGCCCCGGAAAGAACCCGAACTCTTTCCTCTGTCATTCAGGGACCCCCACAATTTGCCCCACCGCTCCCCAGCCAGCCTGTTCCCACACTGTCTCTGCTGCCCTGTGTTCTAAGGACCTGGCTGCTGGTCTTTTTCACATGGTCGTCTTAACGCCCTGCATTTCCTCTCGGCCCAGCGTTGCTCCAGTCGCGTGCTCCCAAACCGAGGGCAAGCCTCGCCTTCTCCTCAAAGCCTTGCTGGATGCTCCTAGACCGCCTCCACACTCTTTCCAGAGGACTTTTCCCAGTAATAAACGTCCCCTGCTGACCCCCAAAGTCCAGCCCAAGGAACCAAGCCTCTCGTAAGAACAGTCAGCTGGCTGCCTGCCACACCCCTGGTGACCTGCCAGCCCAGAGCCCCTGGGTCTTATGTCTGGAACCTCAGATGTAAAGCCGTTCCCCTGCTGCCAGCCCTGGGAGGAGAGAGCTGCGCTCTGGCACCAAGCTGCCTTTCGCACATGCTGCGCAGAGACGGTCAGCTACCCGCTGAGTGAACAGCTGTGACGGCTGACACGCCTGCTGCTGCCGCTGCTGCTCCGAGCAAATGATGAAATTTCACCTGGGGGTTAACACGCCCTCCTTGCCTGCGCCCCGGTCTCCACCTGTGCAGCTCTGGTCCTCTGTAGTGCTGGAAGAATACGCTTTTTGGAATCCAGGTCTGACCATGCATTTCAGCCAACAGACCCCCCACCCTGCCCCCGCATGCACGTGCGCGCGCGTGCACACACACACACACACACACACACACACACACACACTGTGTAGATGGTAGAATCCAAGCTTGTCTTGCAAACATCCTTCCTGAGCTGGTTCCAGCTCCTCCAGCCCCATCTTGAGTCTCTCGCCTGCCTCCCAGGAAGCACGCAGTCCGGCCACCCCATCCTTCTGGGGAGCCACAGCTACGAGACACAGGCACTCGCATATTCTGCATCCTGGCAAGGCTCGTCAGAGAAAAGGAGATGTCTTTCTTACATGTGTCCGAAAAACTGCTTTTATCCTTTGAGCAACCTGGAATTTTACTCCATTTTTTTTCTTTTACGGCCACACCTGCGGCATATGGAAGTTCCCGGGCTAGGGGTTGCATCGGAGCTGCAGCTGCAGGCCTGCATCACAGCCACAGCAACACTGGATCCGAGCCACATCCGTGACCCACACCACAGCTCACGGCAACTCAGGATCTTTAACTCACTGAGAGAGGCCAGGGCTCAAAAGTGCATCCTCATGGACACAATGTCAGGTCCTTAACCCGCTGAGCCACAACGGGAACTCTTCACTCCAATTTAAAATGCTATTTTCCACACCAGTCTTTGGCATTTAATTTCATTCTTATTGAAATAATACATGTGTACAGTTTCACTCAGCTTATAATATAAGCCACTGGCTCTAATCCTGCTCGGTCCCAGCTCTCGGTAGGGGGGACACCTGCTCCCCATTTCTCTGGTTTTTCCCTTAAAGACTCCTGGCCCTTCTTCTGCTCCAAGAAGGTGGAACAAAGTGCCTGACTGGTGGCAGCACTTCCCTTGGACCTGTGGGGACGGGTGACCCAGGAAGGGTCTCGCTTTGCAGACTCGGACCCACCCTCTGACGCGTTGTCCCGGGGTCGAGACCGGCGAGACAGCGGAGCCAAAAGGAGCTCAGCAGAACCGTTTTGCCTTCACATCAAAGGGCCTGCTCCGTCTTCACCTTTCTCGGTAATAATGTGATTTATCCTCCAGCGGCTGCCTCCTTCGTCCTAGTCTTCAGCTGACTCAAGAATTTGAGGAAGAAGATAATGGTTCATTGGGCTCCCTCGAAATCTTAATCCTTTCCATGTCCCCAAAGAAACCTCTCTCCCCAGTTGTACTTATTTCTCCTGACACTTAGCCCCATGTTCCTAAGTCATATGCTTATATGCCTATGTTTTGAATTTTTGGTTTTAGGTAATCTGTTGACTTCCCAGCCTGGAAGGCAGGGTGCACCTGTCTCGATTCCAGTGCACCCACAGGCGTTTCCCTTCTTTGTCCTCCCAGTCGAGCTGGTCAACAGTCTAGATTGTTAGAGTTGGGCAGCCACCGAGTCATATGTCTGTTCTTACCCTCCCCCCCTCCCAGAGTTTATAATTGCCAAATTGTTTAATTGGATTATGTGCATATACTAATTTAGCTAGACTTCGTGGCAGAAACGGGTTCCTCGGAGCCCCTCCTCCGTAGGCACCCTTCCTACATCCGAGTGGAAGGACCGCTCACCTAGACCTCCCCTCCTCCGTCTCCCAGGGGCTCAGTCCTCTGTTTCTACCCAGAGTCCCCTGGGACCTGGGCTCCATGGCCTCCTCTTTCATATTTAAGTGGATATATTTCTCAGGAGCTTCCTGAGAATGGATGCGAGAGAGAGCCTGGGCGAGCGAGACCTTGAAGACAGCCTTTATTCCATCATCAGAAGGACTTGTTTTTGGGCTGGGTTTACAATTCTCATTGAAAACTCATTTTTCTTTGGAATACTCGGAGATTCCCTGACTTGTGGCTTCTGGTGCTGCTTTTGAGAAGACTGATGCCGTTATTATGCCTGACCGTTTGTTTCCCACCTTTCTTCTTCGCCCCAAGTCTTCAGAGTCTTGTCTTTATTTCAGAGTATCTGAAATGTTACCCTGACGTGGACCCATTCTATTGGAAGCCAATTTCCTTGACTTATTTCTTGGGTAACTTTCTTTTCTCGACACTTTCTCTTCTCTGTTTCTGGAAGTGTCATTATTTGGGCATTGGATTTCCTGAGCTGATCGTTAATTTTCTTTTTTATTTTATTTCTCTTTTTTTGGTTCTTGTTTTTTGGAAAATTCCTTAAACTTGACCTTCAAAATATTCTATTGAATTAAACATTTTTTCATTCTCGAATTTTTAGTATGTGTATGTGTTGTGAATTTTTCTTTTTTACAGCATCCTAGCACTGAAATGACGGTCATGTCTTCCATTATTTTGCTGGACATATGGATTTTGCAGTATTTTTGTGGCCACCCCCCCCCATTTATTACTTTCTCTGGTTCATTTAGTTTGTTTTGGTTCGTTCCTTTTTGTTGGTTTTGATTTCTCTCTTTCACATGAGAAGTCCTCCTCAGGGTTGAGTAGCTGTGGAAATCTGCTCATTTTTGCGAGTACATCATGAAAAAGTGGTTAAATACTCTGCATGCTGGGGCCGGAGGGGTGCCAATGTTTGGGGACAAAGAAGCACACGGTATTTTTTATTTGGGACCCTCAATTGTCAGCGTCTGTGGGCCTCTCCTCCTCAGTCAATGAATTTGCCCACAGAAGATGCCTGTCATCTGCGGAGCACGTGAGCCTGGCTCCAAAAGTCTCAGAGTGTGTGGAAGGGGGTTGGGGGCCACACTAGTTAATACAGACGCTTTAGTGAAACACTTTGTCCTCATTGTTTCTATCGTCTAGTCAAGAACCCATCTAGAGCAACAGGCCAGAAAGTGAACTTCAAGTCTTCAGCTGGCTGCGGGGGAGATGCTGCTGGCTGAGGCTCGGGGGTGAGAAAGATCAACCTCCTTTTTATAAAGACCTTCAAATGGGTTTCCTTTTTCTCAACACCACCCACACCCCACCTGCTCCCTTGGGGTCACCCAGGGGCTCTGAATCTTGAGGCCGGCTAGGGTGCTAAGGAATGGGTCACTTTGTTTTCTCTTTCCTTGCAGGCAGACTCCTGAGTTCACCCAATGCCAGTGGGTTAATTCCGTCACCTCCCATCTTTCTCTTTTTTACCTTTGGCAACTGCTGACATTTTGCTATTTTGTCCTTGATGTTCTCCGTGTGTTTGCGGGTTTTTTTTTCTTTCTTTTTTTAGGGCCGCACCCATGACATATGGAGGTTCCCCGGCTAGGGGTAGGATCGGAGCTATAGCCGCTGGCCTACACCACGGCCACAGCAAGACAGGATCTGAGCAGAATCTCCGAACTACACCACAGCTCACGGCAATGCCGGATCCTTAACCCCCTGAGTGAGGCCAGGGATCAAATCCACATCCTCATAGATCCTAGTTGGGTTCGTTAACCACTGAGCCACAACAGGAACTCGGCGTTTGTTGTTTTAAGCCTGTTATTTTAGCAGGGCTGTCTGAGATGGCCAAGGTGGACCCATGGGTTCACGCCATCATGTTTAGTTGAAATCCCTTTGACACTAACTGTAGCCCATCGATATCGGCCAGGCCCCCACTGTTTACAAGGAACGTGTGTCCCACGCCTCCCCAATCAGATCAAGAGCTCCTTGAAGGCCACGCTCACATCTTTCTCTCCACCCCCCTGTTCCCTTTTGCACTTAGAAATATGTCGTTAACATCTGTTAAATTGAATTGAGCTCTAATCACACCGCACACGCTCTGCGGTGGAACCAGGGGCCGTGCAGCCAGGTGACCGTCCGGGCCCAGGTCCTCGCACCACTTTCGGCCTTCAGGAGACAATGACCTCGGTCCCATCCCGGCCTTCTGCAGTCCCCTTGGCACAAACACCCTGAACCTGGTTTTGTGCCGCACAGTGGGTGTACTACCCGCACTGTGAACAATCTGGGGTGACCGAATATGACAGCATGAAGGAGTGACACAATGAGTGTCACTTCTCTCCCTGCTGTCCTGACTCCACGAGGGCTAAGAGACCTGGAGAGGTCAGGCGTCACCAGACGCGACAGCTGGGACGTGGAAGGAGGGCTGCGGGAGCCCAGCTTTCCTGACGCTTTCTGCAGACACTCCCGGAACCGCCGGCCCCCACGAGCCGGCTCCCTCTGCGTGAAAGCCGAGCGGAGCACCTTTCCTGCGGAGTGATTTCCTTGGAGATATTTAATAGCCACTAGAGAGAGGGGAAAAGTTCAGGCCTGGAGACAGGCCCGTTTATAGCTTCACGGCGATGCCAATGGCCTGCTCAGGCCTGCTCGCTTTCCTCTACATCTTCCCTGCTGAAGTCCCACCCCCGCACGCTTGGTGCAGCCGGCGCCGTGTCTCACCCCAGAAATGGCCCCGGTGCCCATTTGCGAGCTCATTAACTTATATTTTCCTCATTAAGAGGAAGGGAGGAAGCGTCTGCTGAAGCTGAGGGAGATGCAGAGACACCCCAGCGCCATGCTGGGGCCCGCGGAGGGCGGGACCTTCCTCCACGGAGGACAGCCTGCGGAGTCGGGCCAACAACAACAACGGCAATAATAATAACAGGAAGTGACCTTGAAGGGTTGATGTCCCCCCGCCGCCTGCTGTTTTCTCCTTCAGTTCGCATCAGGAACTCTGCACAGATGGCAGGATGGGTAAGCCCTCAAATCGGAGAAAAGGCGGGTGGTGGGGGTGGAGACGGAGCCAGGCAGGGACCCAGAACCCTGCGTCTGAGCCACAGGAGTCTGAGTGCGAGTCTTGGGAAGGTGAGAAGTCTGCCAGAGGGCTCGGGCCGAATGACAAGCAGAAGCAGGCCTGGGGCGCCCCTTCCCAACCCCGTGTTCCCCGCAGTGTCCACCCTGCCGTGCTGGCGCTGCCCGGGGGGCGTGACGGCCGGAGCCCTGCACGTCGCAAAGCCTGCGCTCTGAAAGCACACACCCCACGGAAGCATCTCCCTCGCGGCCGGCCCAGTGGGGAGGCAGGGAGAGTGGCTGTAAGGGGGGCGTGCTGCAAAGGGCGCACTGTGGAAGTGAATTTAGGGGGACACTCAGCCACGGAACCTCCCCGGTGAGATGAAGATGGGTGAGGGTGCACCCGGGGCCCCGTGACCCCGAGTTTGCAGGATTCGCGGAGCTGGCGCTGGGCGCCCTTCCCCCCGTTTCCTCTGCCCGGGCCGTGGGGGACCACGATGAGCATCCTTCCTCCCCTCGCCACGGGTACCGCACCCTGTACCAGAGGCCAGCACGCCCGGCTGCAGCTTCTGTCTCTAATGGCCCAGCCCCCAGGGACCGGGAGGCCCAGAGCCCCACGTGGCAGTTCTGGGGGTGGAAGAACGGCCAGCGTCCCCCGAACAACGCACGGGGCGTGGAGGCGGAAACAGGGAAAGCGCCCAAGCACAGCGTCCCCTCCCCCTGCGCTGCCGGATTCTCCTGCAAAGCCTCGTCAGCATCCGACCCCCTTCACCCTTCGGGTCACTCTGTAAGCGTCACATCCTCCCAGATCTGCTCCCAAGGCCGCCTGTCCCCTGCCACACACACGGGTGCTCAGCACCTGATGTGATGCACTCTCTTAGTGGAAATACTGTCTGCGCGCTGGCTCTGCACGGGGCGGCAGACTTGGTGACGTCGGGACTCCGCCTGGTGGCCCCCCTCCCTCCTGTGCCCAGCGCAGGGCCGGGTTCTGGCTGAACGTCACGGTTTTCCTAACGAGTGGAAGCAGGTAGCAAACGAACCCCACAGTGACTATTATTTGTAAAAAAATATTTTACTTTATTTTATTTTATTTTTTTTTTTGTCTTTTCAGGGCCACACCACGGCATATGGAAGTTCCTGGGCTAGGGGCGAAATTGGAGCTACAGCTGCTACCACAGCCACAGCAACACAGGATCCGAGCAGCATCTGCGACCTACACCGCAGCTCACGTCCATGCCGGGTCCTTGACCCACCGAGCGAGGCCAGGGATCGAACCTGCATCCTCATGGATGCTAGTCGAGTTCGTCTCTGCTGCACAACGACGGAAACTGCAGTAAAGGATATTTAACTACGCGTTCACGTCTCCTCCTCCAATTGTGAACGACTGCGTGTGTTTATTCACATTTGGGGATGTTTTATTCTCTTTCAGAAGCTGACCGTACTGAGGGCTGGGTGACATATGACAAAACACACCCATTTAAAAGGCCCATTCAGATGAATTTGGACAGACTTATGCACCTCTGAGGCCACCCGCACGATAATGAGAGAGAAGGTTGCCATCAGCCAGAAAAGTCCCCTGTACGCCATTCCAGCAAGGGCCCCAGCCCGGCCCCCGGCAGCCGCCGCTCCGCTCTCCGCCACTGTCACTCTAGATCAGGTTTGTTTTTCCGAGGCTCATCTAAGTGGAATACTGGAGCGCACGCTCTTTTGTGTCTGGATTCTTAGGCTCAGCACATTTTTGAGAGTCATCCACGTATTTACGAATTTCGGGCGTTTATCCGTTTTTATTGTTAAGTTGTATTTCCATATCATGAACATATCATAATTTGCTTATCTGTTCACCATTTTTCCATTTTAATAACAGCTTTATTTGGATATAATTCACGGGCCACAAAACCCACTCTGTTAAAATGTACGATTCGATGGCTTTCAGTGTATTTACAGAATTGTACAGCCAGTACCGCCATCTAATTGTAGAAAATTTTCATCACTCCCAAAGAAACTCTGTCTCCATTTGTGGCCCCCCCCCCCACCCCATCCTCTCACCCCCTGGCTCATCTGCTTCCTGTTCTAGAGACTTTATATAAATGAAATCGTACAATATGCAGTCTTCCACACCTGGTTTATTCCATTTTGCGTAGTGTTTTCAAGGCCGATCATGTTGGAACTTATGTCAGTGATTTATTTCTCTTTATGGCCAAATGACAGTCCATTGCAGGGATAAACTACATTTTGCTCTCATCCATTCACCGCTGGCTGGACATTTGAGTTCTTCTTTTTCTTCTTCTTCCCCCCCCCTTTTTTTTTTATTTTTTTGGCTTTTATATAATGCCGCTAGGAACATCTGTGTACAAGTTTTTGCATGAACGCTTTTTTCCAATTCTGAGTGTGTACCCAGAATTAGAATTGTTGAGTCAAGGCTAACTCTATGTTTAACTTTGTGAGGCGCCGCCAAACAGCTTCCAAAGCAGCTGCATCACGTTCCATCCCCCGCCCCAGCGACGCACAGGGTTCCGATCTGTCCACACTCAGCGTTCACTCTTGTCCGTTTTGCTGATTAAAACCATCCTCCTGGATGTGGGGTGATGTGTCACTGTGGATTTTAATTGGCATTTCCCTGATGACCAATGACACAGAGTATCTTTTCATGGACTTACTGGACATTTTGTATATCATTTCAGAGAACCAGCTCCTTTGTCCATCTTTTTTACAGTTGCATATGGAAGTTCCCAGGCTAGGGGTCCAATTGAAATTGCAGTTGCTGGCCTGCACCACAGCCACAGCAACGCCAGATCTGAGCCGCATCTGTGAACTTCCCTGCAGCTTGCAGCAATGCCGGATCCTTGAGCCACTGAGCGGGGCCGGGGATCGAACCTGCATCCTCATGGATACTAGTCAGGTTTGTTACCACTGAGCCATGACGGGAACTCCCCTTTGCCCGTTTTTAAAGTTGGGTCATTTATCTTTTATTCCTGATTATGAGTTTTTTAAATACATTCTGACTATTGACCTTATCAGATACATGATTTGAAGAAAATGTCTCATGCTCTGTGGGTTGTTTTCACTTTCTTGACAGTGTCCCTTGAACACAAATGTTTTCAATTTCAGAGAGTCTCACCTGACTACTAATGTGTGCTGGCTTGGTTTATTCACTCACATCCTCCTGGACAGCTGGGCTGTTTCCAGGTTTTGGTATTATGAATAAAGCTTCTGTGAACATGAAGACATGTTTTGATGTGGGTGACTGTACCTGTTTATTTTTGGTGAGTGTCTGGGAGAGAAATTTCTGGATAGTTTGTCAGGTGTATGCTGAACTTTTAAGAAGTTGCCAAAGTGGCTTCCAGGGGGTCGAAGCGGTTCACGTCCACTGGGAAACAGGAGAGCCCGACTTCCTCCGTCTCCCCAGCAACCGTGTACGCTGTCAGTCTTTTTAAATGTAACCACGCTGGTGGGCATACAGGGGTCTCCACTGCTGGCTCGATGGGCACTTTCCTGACACCCCAGTAATGCTGAGTGCCTTTCCATGGGTTTATCGGCCATTCGGATGTCTCGTTTTGCAATGTGTCTGTTCAAATCTTGTGCCCCTTTGTGTCGGGCGTCTTCTCTTGCTCAGCTAAAGAAGCTCTATAAATCCTGGTCACGAGACCTTGGCCAGATATATGGACTGTGGGTATTTTCTGCTGTTCTGTTTCTTCCTTTTTATTTTCCTAGCAATGTCTTTCAAAGGGCAGAAGGGTTTAGGTTCCATGAAGTCCAATTTATCAACCTTCTCTTTTGTAGTTTGTGCTTATCTAGAGTCTGCTTAAGAAATCCTTGCTTATCCAAGTGGTAAATATTTCATTCTGTGATTTGTTTAGAAGTTTTGCAGCTTTGGGTTTTGCATTTAGGTTTATGATCCATTTCAAGCAGATTTTTGTTAACGGCCTGAAGTTGGGGGGGGGGGGTGAAACTTCATATTTTTCTCTGTGTGTGTGTGTGTTTGTATATATATATATTTCCAATTGTTCCAACACCATTTGTTGAGAACACCCTTCTTCCTTCCACAGGGTTACCTTTGACGTCTTTGTAAAAAATCAATTTTTCATAATAATCAGCAACAGTTTATTCATAATAATCAGCAACAGCTAGCGGGTAGGAATACAATTTGATGTTTGTGTATGGCCTTGTGTTCCGTGATTTTGTTAAAGTCACTAACTAGCATTCTTCTGGATTTTCTCTATTCACAATCACGCCATTTGGAAATAACCAGTTTCATTTCTTCCCTCCCGATCCGTTTGCTTTCGGTCCTGTTTCTTGCCTTCCGACGCTGCCTAGGACGTCCACCACAACGTCAGGGAGAAACGGTGGGGCCGAGCATCCTTCGCTGACCTTAGGAAATGATGCTGGCTGTGGAGTTTGCGTACGCATTCTTTATCAGGTTGAGGAATTTTATTTCAGTACAGCTAGTCTGTTGAGCTTTTTTTTTTTAAATCATCAATTGCTGTTAGATTTTATCAAATGCCTTTCCTGCATCTCCTAAGAAAATCGTATTTTTCCCTTTGATTCTTGTAATATGCTACATTAATTGATTTTCATGGGTTGACCTTTGCATATTAACTCGAATTTAGATTCCTGGAGTAAACCCCTGTCAGTCATGGAGCACCACACCTATTATGCACTGTGCTCTGATTTACAAATATTTTCTCAAAGATTAACAGTTATTTATTTAGTGCGTACGTATTTAAGATGAGCATGTCTTCTTTGCTGAATCTAGCCCTGTGCTATCATAATACGCCTTTTTCTAAGACATGTATATTTTCCCCGAGGTCTACTTTTGCCATGCTAATGTAGCTACTTCAGCCTTCTTTAGAGTTTGGGTGGCATAGATTTTTCTACTTTGAAACGATATGTGTCTTTACATTTAAACTTGCTTTCTAGGAATTAACAGAGAGTCAAATCTTGCTTTTTTATCCAGTCTGACAATGTCTGTCTTTAGCTGGAGCGTTTATACCTTTCACATGTAATGTGATCGTTCTCTTAGTTGGGTTTAAATCTTTTCTCTCACCGTGCATTTAATGTCTGTCCATCTGTGCTTTCTTCCACTTTCCCCTTCTCCTGCTGGTGTTTATTTTGGGTATGTTTGAGCCTTCATTTTATCTCCATTATAGGCTTATTAGCTGCACCTCTTTGTTTTTCTTCCTGTGACCGGGCTGGGGTTTATAATATGTGGCTAATTCATCACAATCTACCTTTAAATGCTCTTCTACAGGTTCACACATCAGGTAATAACCCTGCAAACTATTTCCCCACCTCATCCTTCGGGTTGCTATTGTCACATATTTCACTTCCACACATTGGATGACCTCACATTGCAGTGTTACTATTCTCACTTTAAACAAGTGAATTACCTTTTAAACAAAAGTAGACGTTAGAAAGAAAAATTTTTACCCGCTTGCAATTGCTGGCACTCCTCATGTCTGCACAGAACCAAGTTTCCACCTGGCATCATTTCCTTCTACCTGAAGAATTTCCTTTAGCAATTTTTACCGAGCCCTTCTGCAGGCAATGTGCTTTCCCTGCTTTTGCTTGTCTAAAGAGTTTTAGGCTGTGTTTGTGAAGGATATTTTCATTGCATAGAGAATTCTAGATTGACACAAGCTTTATTTTAGCACTTGAAAGATTCTGTCACCTTCCAGTTTGCATAAATTAGGACAAGACACCGGTGATGGTCTTATCTCTGCATTTTGTTATATTGTATCTTTTTCTCCAGCTAATTTTTGGATTTTTCTTCTATGTCGCATCTTGGTGATGGTGCTGGGGTGGGGGGGCTGTTTATTCTGCGTGGGGTTCAAAGACATTCTTGTATTTGTAGGAATTTATTAAAAATAAAACTTGGAAAAAAATTGCCATTATTTCTTCAAATGTTTTCTGTCTTTCCCTCCCCTAAACTCCACACCCTGGGATTGCAGCGACCAGATATCAGACTACTGGAGATTATTCCCTGATTCGCTAAGGCTTGGGTTATGTATTTAGCCCCTTTATTCTGTTTCACTCTGAATCAGGTATATTACAATGTCTTCACTTTTGCTGGTATTTTTTCCTTTGGCGTCTAGTCTGTTATTAATTCTGTCTGGTGATATTATTGTTTCAGATATCGATTGTATTGTTTATATCCTTGAGCATGTAAGTCATGTTTTATGCCATCTGTTAAGGTGCTGCCTGATAATTCCATTATTTCTGTTATTTCTAGGCCAGTCTCGCAGAAATGATTTTCCTACTGGATATGGATCAAAACGTCCTATTTCGCTGAATATTTACTTTTTTTAAAAACTTGAGCCACAGCACGGTGAACTTTATGTTCACAAGTTCTGGATTTGGTTGTCTTCCTTGAAAGAACTTTGGGCTTTCCTGGCAGCAGCTGGTTCTGTTACCTGGGGGTTATTTTGATCCTTTCAGCTCTTTCAGGGTGGGTCCAGAACAGCCTTTAATTTAGAGTGAATTCAGCCCCACAGATTGTTCTGGGCTCTGTGCTAAACATTCCGTGCTTTTGCCAAGTCTCTCCACCACGGCCGGAGGGGATGCGGGGCTCTGGGGAATCTGGGCATAGCTTAATTCATGTCTCCTTGCCCTATACACATGCGTGTTGTATTTAGCCAGATTCTAAGGGACCCCAAGCAGTTCCTAGAATTATTTCCCTATATGGCTTGTTTTTCTCCATAGCCCAGCCCTACAAGTTTCAGCTACCGTGGTCTGCCAGGATGCTGGTCCCTGTTCAGTCACCATGGCCAAGTTCATGCACTCCGCCTGACCCCTGCCCACATGCCAGAGCCGTGGTCCTGGTGTCATCTCCAGGAGGGAATCTGGCCCCCAAAACGTCTCACCTGGAGAGTTCCCCTTCCTTCTGATTGCCACTCCTGCGGCACCCAAGACTCAGTATCCACAGCGAGTTGTTTCATTTATTTGTGCTCTTTTCTGGTTTATTTCCTTAATGACCAGACGGCGGCTCTAGAGCTCAGCCTCCCCTTGTGACCAGATGGAAAGACGAGTTTGGTTCTTGCCCTTGTTCTTTTATTTCTTCCTCCGAGGGCTGGAATGACCGTCACACTCTGAGATCTTGTTACTGAGAGGCACCTGTGCCAGGTGGACCGATTAGTGCTGGTCAGACTCGGGTGCGAGGGTTTGCAGACTCCGTGCCCACGGCTGCCGCTGCTCCTTTGGGGTGAACAGGATTAAACCCCGATGCCTGCGAAGGACCTGTTTCTATCCCAAGGGTCTGTCTGTTACAAAACCGTGTGGTTCAAGGCGATCATTTGTGATCACGAAGGAGCTGCCTGAGTTATTCGTAAGTGGACACTGGAAATAAGACAGTTGCGGTGTATGCATGTGGGCCCGACCGGATAGCGATCAGCTCCATATCCTGGGCTCAGGACCCGTTTTTGTTTCCATGGCCAGTGAACTGCACCTTAGCGCGGTACTCAAGGTGTCCTCTCAGCCACATCCTCCATCGTCTCACCCGCATCCTCCTTCATCTCAGCCGCATCCTACGTCGTCTCCATCCTCTCCAGTTCAGAGAATCTCTCATTCTAGAAAACGCTGTGCTTTGAAGCCTACGGAGTCCGCCCCAAGCCTCCTTTCCCAGAAAGCCCTTTCAGAAAGTTCTATCAGCTCCTGACGGCTGCTCCTCGGGAACACAAAATCATTGTATCCGCTCTAACCTAAATCTCGTAAAGGGTTACTCTGCCCTCCCGGAGACTCCGATCCACCAGCATCGCCGGAGCTCCTGCCGTGCGCCCTCAGCAGCCTGGTGCACTCACGTTCGATGAGTCGTCGAATTTCCACGAAGGCTCTGAGAGCAGCTTTTACTTCAGGCATTTAGCCAATAAAGATAAAAGCTTCAGAGGCCAAGTGACTTGTCTTATTTAAATAGCTTTGATCCTTATCATTTTCTCCCTGACTTAACGGTTACCAGGACGCAGTCCACGGGGAGACGATCCTGCGTCTCTGTGACCTTGGAAAAGCCCCTTAAATTCCCTGAACGTCAGGTTCTTCTGTTACAAAACACAGCGAATCTTACGCACATTGATACGTCGTCGCTGTGAAGATGAAGGAAGGCGTCGAATCTGAGCGTCTCGTGAGCTGCCCAAAGCCCAGCAGGTGCACGCAGTGTTGGGTCCCTTCCTGCCCGCCCCGCCCCGCCCCCGCGCAGGCCAGGCTCCTCCAGGCCGGGATGAGGGTGGGGGCCGCGTGTTCTCACAAACTCTCCTGCTGGCCTGAAATGAAACAAGAGCTCAGAAAACCCGGTGGCATGAACTGCCTAGGAGACTCCATCTGAGACAATAAGAAGTGGGGGGCAGGGTCCCTCAGGGCCCCTGGCAGTCACACTCCCTCCCTGGCTGTGGGGGCCGGGGTGGGGGGCGTTAAGAGCCCAGCTGCCCCTAAAAATGACCGCCCCCCCGGCCTGGCCTTGCCGAGGCCCCAGAGACACTGCCTACCCGGGCCAGCCCTGTAACCGCACACACGAGACCGTCCTGCGTCCATTTTAGGGACGGATCAATGGACCGTCAGGGTTTAAGTGACTTTCTTGAGGTCACAGAGCCACAGGGCATAAAATCAGATTTGTGCGCCTTGAGCCCGGCTCTTCATTTGACTTGAAGTTTCCCTGGGGGAGACGACTCTCCGCTGCCCCGAAAACATGAACCTGCCTCCCAGAGCCCCAGGACAGCCCATCCTGCCGCGTGTCCACCAGAACGGGTGCTGTGAGGCAGGGCTCCCGTTTACTGAGCACCTGCCAGACCCCATTTTTATATTCATAGCAACCAAGTGAGGTAGGCCTTGTTAGCACAGTACCCATTTTCTGGACAAGGAAACTGAGGCTCAAAGAGGTCAGGAACTTCCCCAGAGCTGCCCGCCAGTGTGGACCAGGCCTGGGCGCCTCCTAGCCTGGGAGGGGCAGCACAGGGCAGGCGCTGAGCTTCCAGGCTCTGGAGTCGGGGTTCCAGCTGCCTCCCAGCTGTGTGACCTTGAACGAGCTTTTCCTCCAAGTTCCTTGTGCACTTGAGAAGGGTCCCTAATGCAGGTGGTTTCGGTGATGCCCACGCAGCAAGCCCCTCCTTGAACGTCAGCTGCCGCAGCTGGGCTCAGGCTGGGCGATCAGTGGGTGCCGCGGGGACCGTGGGCCTGAGCTGGTTCATCCTCGAGCTCGGCCGTGTCATCTCTAGGGGCCCTTCCCTGCTGGTGGAAAACGGGATCCCCCGGGGGGCACAGCCCCGATGATGTCTCTCCCTGTGTCCGCTCCGGGCGCAGGAAGGAGCTGCCATGAAGGGGCGAGCCCGTGTGCGCATCCTCCCTCCCTCGGCCTGTCTGAGCCTCCCTCTCTGCGCCCAGTGACCTCTGCGGAGGGCGGGCCACCAAGTCAGCCTGGAGAGATTCCTGCCGGCCGTCACGGCCCTGCTGCTCCCCCCGGTCCGGGGCCTCTCCGTGGGACACTGCGGGGTCCTGGGTGGGGCACCTCCCGCAGGAGAGGGTTGTCCTGTACAGTGTAGGATGCATTAAGACGCACGGTGCATCAGTTAGCTGCAGCTGTGTAACAAATGAGCCCATGCTTCGGAGCTTGAAAGAACGCACAAGTATTATGGCACAGTTTCAAGGTGGAGAGGGAGTCTGGGCACAGCCGGGGGCCGCGCAGGCTGCAGTGCGGGCGCTGTGCTCTTACCTGGAGCTCAGCCTCACTTGCAAGCGCACTCAGGATATTGAAGGCATTTGCTGCCTGCGGTGGCACCACCCGCTTCACGCTGTCTGTTGGCTGGAGGCCACCCCAGTTCCTAAAGGCAGTTTCTAGAAGATGCTGGCGATCCTTGCCGCATGGGCTTTCCCCGCGTGGCCGCTCACATCATCACGACCGTCTTTGTCATGTGACCTAACCACGGGAGTGACAGTCCGCCACATCTGCTGTCTTGTCACGCTTCCTCTGACACCCAGGTGACCCAGTCCCCAAATGCGTGGGCACCATGACAGCAAAGTCATGCCTTGCCCCGGGAATGCGGGCCGCGCCTGGCCCCGAGATGGTCAGATGACGCCCTCTGCTGAGAAGCTCCCCAGAAGGTGCCGTGGCCCCCACACCCCGCCTCCAAACCCGCTGTCCCTCAGGTCCACCACCTCCGGGAGCCACCTGGGAGCCTCCTGCTGAAAGCACTTCTTCTCCAAGGACGCCTGCGGCAGGCACGCCACTTTTCCTTCGACAAGGCAAGGCCTCCTCGCAGGGCCGGCAGTGGGGTGGGAGGCGAGCTCTGGGGCCCCCCACCTCCCAGGGAGTCGTCGTGCAAAGAGGCTGGTGCCAGGGCGGCTGGGGAGGCTTCCTGGTGGTCCCGTGTCTCTGACTCTGAACGGTGGCCTTCTGGAAGGGGGCGGTCTGACCATCCCGGGGAAGTCACTTGGCCAACTGTGATAATAACTGCTGACATTTAGCCGGCCTTCCTCGCGTGCCGGGTACTGGGAGGCGTGCTTTGCATACACAACCGCATTTTTGTCCTCACAACAGTGACCTAGAGGTTTTAATAAATTCCAGGAGATGGAAGGCACAGGGCTGTGAGCTGACCTATAAAACAGGAGCGAGCTGGAATCCGGATCCTGGCTGTGGGCTGTGGCCAAGTTTCTGTCCACAGGAACACCGGGGACCTCGGTCCCAGAGGCAGCGGAGTGCGTGGGCGGGGGCGGGGAGCCGCGCTGAGCCCGGAGGTCGCGGGTGCGTGCGCGTGGGGCAAGCCCGCAGGGCAGACCCCTGCCCTCCCCAGCCTGGAAACAGAGCACCTGCCGAGGGCAGCCAGCAATGACACCTTGTCACTGAGACTGAAGAATCAGCCCCCGGGGACAGCCAGAGCTGGTGGGCCCCACTCTGACACAGGAGTCCCAGCCCCCTCACCACAGAGAATCTTCCAGCTGCCGCGCTCCTCCCTGCCCTGCAGAAAGCCCAGGGTCGGAGTCATCATCCAGGATGGGGGTGGGGCGCAAAAGCAAGGTCGTATTAACCAGGGACAGCGGGACGGACGTGGTACCACCCCCGGTGCCAGCATCGCTGCCGGGCCAGGGAAGGAGGCCAGCAGCATGCGAGAGGAAGATGAAGATAAATGCACCGAACAAAGAAGACCAGAGGAAAGAGAGCAAATTAAGTGAGACATTCGCCAAAAATACTCCAGTTAACATACTCAGAGGAACTGCAGAGGATATTAGGTCCATAAAATACAAAACCAGCCTGCTTTGGGAACGGGAAGGCCAGACAACCCGAAGAAGCAGTCCGGGCCTAAAATACGACTGCACCACCTCCGGGAAACAACAGAGGATGAGGAAGCAGAGTTAGGAAACCTCCAGGAACCCGGAGCAAAAAAGACAAAGCCTGGAATGATGAGCGAATAGACCAGGGAGGCAGAAGGCAGTCTCGGGGATGCTGAGTGCTGGAAACGGAGCTGAGAAGGTGGAGGGACAATCAATAATGCGGGTGATGCCGGAGCCCCGGAGAAAACAGCATCCCCCACGCTGCCAGGGCTTTCTCCAGAACCAGCGGGATGAATTCCAAAGAGCCACTGGAAGGCAGATTATTGTCAAATTGCATAACGCCTGAGATTAAAAAAAAAAATCCCAAAAACTTTCAGGGAGAGAAGAAAGTCATCTACAGAGAAATGAAAAAGCAACTTATCTGCCCCCTTTTCAGCCAGTCCTCACAGAAAGGCAGCCAGGCCCCCTGAATCCTGATGAGAGTCGGTTCCTGGTCAAACCCGTCTTCAAGCGCGGAGGCAGAGTAAAGCCACGTCCGTCCAGGCAGAGTTCATTTTTCACTTGACTCCTCGTAAGAAGTCACTGGAGGATACACTCCAGGAAAATGAGAGAGCACGTTACAGAAAGAAGAGAGGTGGAGAAGAGGCTACAGAATCGAACAAAGAGGGAACAGAGCCAAGGACAAAGGCCCGCCATGTGGGGGTGGCCTCGCGGAAAGGTGAGAAAACTCAGGTCCTTGGTGGCATGTCTGAAGAGCGGCGTAAACCCGGGGACGGCTGCGTCTCTTTGCAGAGGAGACCCTTACGCTTCAGCCTCTGTAAGAGGGACCGTATACTTCCTGTCATCGACACACCTATTCTGGAAATCTCCTTTTTTATAAATGGGGTAAACTGCCTTGCCAAAGTAGAAAGAGAGGAATATGCGTTCGGGGGAGGAAAGCTGCAGAACAGAACCTTCTGTGAAACAGCGACCGGTGTGTTGGTCCGGGCAGGGTGACCGCCGGAGCCTGCCAAAGACAAGCCACAGTGTGTGTGCAGGTGGGCGTCCGTGTGTGTGCGCGTGTGCATGTCCCCGTGCGCGTGCGCAGGAGATCGCGCCGTTGGACGCGTGAGAGGCGAGCGAGGCGGGGGCGGCGGGCAGAAGGAGGGGAGCTGACTCTGCAGGGTGTTTGTCTCTGTGCTGGGCAATTATGGGTAATTTTTTCCCTTCCATTGTTTGTTTCCCAAGTGTTCTGCGTTAAACAAATATTGACTCAGTCACTTTTAAAAATGTGTTATGAAAAAGACGAAAGCAACTCACAAAGGCTCCCAAGCCCCCATTTTGCAGGGTCCAAACACCCAGCCGTCTGGGCCCCCCTGCGGGTGGGCAGGTGTCACCTGTCCCCCAGGTGTGCTGGCCCCAGGGGACTTGCCCCGGGAGCCTGCTGACAGCTGTGAGCTCTTGGCCTGGGGGCCCAGGGGAGGCTGGCCAGGCAGGGCCGTGACTGTGGGATCCTGGGTGGAGAAGGCTGCACGGGGCCCGGGAGCTGCTGGCCAGACGCTGGAGTGAGAGGTTCTGCTGAGCGGGTGCGGGGCGGTGGGTGGGGGGGAGCCGGGGCGCGGCCTGCCTGGGTGGCCTGGAAGAGAGGGGTGCTTGCGGCCCGTGGGACCAGACGCAGGGCCCTGATGCCTTGAAGATAAGAGCTGAGCCTCGCAGGGCTGGCGAGGGGGTGTCTGGAATCGGGCACTGCCCCCTTCCATCCCCGCAGCCCACGGGAGGGGCCGAGGGGCCAGGCCCCACCCTCAGTCCTGTCCCCGGGAGTGGGGACAGGTCACGTGGCAACACAACAGGGAAAGCCCCAAGCTCCCGCCCCCGAAGGCAGGGCCGCAGGCTCGTCAGAGGGACGAGCGGTGGCGTCAAGCGGGTTCGCTCCCAGCCTTGTGAAGGAGACCGCCCGACAGTGGGTGCGGGAGGCCCTGGCAGGGCGCGCGGAGGCCTGCTTTCTCCTCCACGGGGCAGAGCAGGAGTCTATCCGTCAAGGGAACAATGGAGTTTCGAACCCTCGCCCGGGGACTGAGACCGGAGCCGGGCACTCGCTGACCGCGGTCTGCAGAGTGGCGTCCGGGCAGGGGCCGGGGGGCGCTCGCCTCTCGTTTCTCAGGGAGAAACAAGACTCTCAGATGGAAGCTTCTGAGACGCTGACATCATGTGGGGACTTAAAATCGTGACCCTGGGCAGCGGGGGGGACCGGAAGGGGGGCAGGAGGGCGCAGGGCCCTGTGGGCAGAGGCCCGGCGGCCGGCACGCCTCGGGCAGGCCTCGAGCAGCAGGCCTTGTGGCCGGGTCTAATCTGGGTTCCCCAGCAGGGGTCACGGGAGGCCAGACAGAAGGAAGGCCACGGTGAGGTCAGGTTCAGGCAGAAGCGTGGGCACAGGCCCAGCGGGGAGAGCGGGCAAGCCAACCCAGGGCTGCTGGGCCAGGAGACAGTCCCAGTGTCAAGACATGGGTGGTGCTGTGAGGCCCAAGGCCCGGTGTCGGGGAGGGACGGGCTGGCAGCCAGGAGGCCGGGGCACAGACGGCACCCTGCAGCTGAAGTTGCAGGGACGGTGACAAAGGCTGCATGGCGGAGGGGGCGGAAAATACCGTATGTCAGTTCAATACCAAAGTTACACTGAACTAAAGGTTGCCTGGGGGCTCGGGGGAGACAAACTTGTGTGTGGGGGCCAGGACCGCCGGCCGGGAGGTGACAGTGGCAGGGACCGCAGCACGCAGTCATCAGGGGAGGTGATGGAGCTGCTCGCGGCAACCCTGTGACTTGCAGGCTGGGAAGAGGAGCGGGGCCCATCCGGGTAGGCCTGACCCCAGGAGCAGGAGGCTGTTACCACGTGCGAGTCTGGGGACCAGACCAGAAAGGTCTGGGGACAATGTGACCAGGAGGGTCCTGGGGGTGCTGACCTGTCACCTCATGGCCTGCGGACAGTGATAGGGCACGTGGGGCTCCAGGGGAAGGGGCTTCTGCCTGGGCCCCTGAGGCCTGGAGGGCAGGGAGTCTGGCAGGTGGGCTGCAGGCCTCGCAGGGGCTGGGCCAGGCTGATAGGATTTGGGCGGGCCAGCCTGCAGGAAAACGGCCCGGGAGCGTGGTCCATGCCGGGGAACCTTGCAGAAGCGCCGAAGACACTTTGCACAAGGGAAGGATGCCGGCAGCCTTCTGATGCCTGGGGTGGGGGGCGGGAGGGTGGGCCTCGGGGGACTGGCCCGGGGAGGACAGAGAGGAAGGCCGGCTCCAGAGCTGGGCCCCGGGTGCCCGCGGACTGCGAACACGAAGGGCTCTGCGTCGGAGTTCAGGAGAGGATAAACCCACGGAGAAGGTACATTTGCTTAATGGCAGGTACAGACAATATTTAACGGCAAACGAGACAATAAAACATGTAATTAGCAGGTGCAGAGCTCGGGTTGCTGGGGATTATGGTGGAGACGCGAAAACGCTGCCGAAACGCCGGGTCCGTGCACGAGGGAGCCGGTGAGAGGGCTGACGCGCTCTGGACGAGGCGGGGGGACGCAAGAGGGAGCCGGGCTCCGGGCTTAGAGGGCGCGGGTCCTGCCCCTGCTTGTGACCAAGAGCCATGTGACTCAGTGTGCTCGTTTTATTGTCTGTAAAGTGGGGCTGTTTCAGAGCCCACTGAAGACAACAGGGTTGAAAGAAGGAGGAAGTTAGACATCCAGCCTCTGCCTGGCCCGGGCGCTCAGCTAATGCTCTCGCTGTTACTGTCACCCCATCAGCAGCACCATCATTGCCACCACTCTCGTCACCATCACCGATCCCACCTCCACGTCATCTTGACCACCCGGCTTGTCACCACCCTCGCCATCCTGTCACTGTCGCCGCCGTCAAGTCACTGCCGTCACCACCGCCATCCTGTTATTACCGGTGTTGTTTCCCTGACTGGGGATTGGGCCATCCCCGGGTCTTCCAGAAACAACCATGCACAGAGCCCTGTGTCACGAGACCTCGCGTCCGTTCACTCTGCAGTGAGGACAAAGCCAGCTGGAGCAGCACGTCGCTTACTCGGCACCGCGGAGCTTCGGCGTGGCGTCAGCTGAAAGTCAAAGGCAGCCCCCTGCCCCTGCGCAACGCCACGCCCCACCTAGTCTATGACGCTGGGAAGGAGATTTTTATTTTGACCTCCATTTCACATAAGCAAAACCAGGAGAGAAGCAGACAAGCCCTGCCAACCTTCCCCCAGAGCCAATGCCCGGGCTGCACACCGCCCTGCACAGAGCCGTGAGGGCCCCGTGTCCCCAGGGAGACCCTGCTGGGCCCCAGCCCTGCTGACCTCTGCTGAGCCCCCCGGGAGAGTCACCAGGGCTGCAGGGAGCGGGGGCCAGCAGGGCGCCTCCCCTCCCCTCCCCTGCCCGCGCCTTGGGCTGACGCCGCTGCTGGCCACCTTCTCCCCCTCCGGCCCCATTAATCCACGATTAGATATATATCTTTGCTTGCTATCAAGGAGCTCGTGAATTGGGCCATTATATGGAGAAAAAAGTGTTTTTCAATGATCACCAGGGAGGGGAGACGCCGCCAGCACCGAGCGCAGGATCATTCTGGGCCGGGAATGCCCCGCCATCCATCTCTGCTTGCTGGGTAATTCAGGCCTCAGAGCCGCCGAGCAGAGAGCGGCAGAGGCCCCACGGCCACGGCCTGGCCGGAGGTGCAGCCTGCGTCGTCATCTCAGAGATGCTGGGGGCGGGGGGCCCTGGGGGCAAGCTGCCGCCGTTTCTGGCTGTCCTGCGGGAACGGAGTCTCAGCGGAAGCGGCGCGCCCGCACACCCTCCAGCAGACAGGAGCCCGAGGCCGCCGCCTGCCAGGCTCACCACTCAGCTGAGGCGGACCTTTCCCAGGGAAGGGGCCACGCACCGCCCTGACGGCACAGGGAGGACGGCCCAGCCCAGGCCGCCCACCCGGCCTCTGTCCCTGCAGCCCCTCCCTGGGGGCCCTCTGCCCGGCCTGAGTCAAAGCCGTGTCCCTTCCAGGTCTCTCCTAGGGAGGCCGGCCCTCAGTTCCCCACCTGGGAACAGGCCAGGCAAGCCTGGGACTGGGCCCGACTAGCAGGTGCCCAAAAGCACCTGGGCAGCCGGGAAGCCCCCAGGCCTGGCGGGCGGGAGCGTTAGCCACTTGTTCTGGAGCTGTGAGGGGGTGGCCCCAGCCGCCGGGAATCGGGCTGGAGTGGGGTCTGCGGGCACAGCCAGGGGAAGCGCGAGCAGGGCTCTGACCAGCCAGGAGTGCGAGCAAGTGACACCCCCACCCCCCAGGGGAAGCAGAACTAAGTTACAATCCTTCACCCGCGGAGGCTCACCACCCACGCCTCCTCCTCCCGTGGGCCCAGCTCAGGCCCGGAGCCCAGAAGGACCCCCGCAGGACGGGCGGCCCAGCGGGGCAGGCTCGCCCGTGAAGCCTGGATCCAGTCCCAGCACCAGGGCCCCTCAAGGCCTTTCTGGCCCCGGAGGGTGGGCCGGGCCGAAGCGTACCCTGGGGGACAGAGGTGGACAGGCCCCTCGCGTGGGAAGGGGGCAGCGGCTGGCTGCCGGGACCCGGAGTCCAGCCAGGGCCCTGCAGGCCGAGGGCCCGCTGCTCGCTGGGCAAGCGCCTTGTTAATGACACACGGGCCTTCTCTCCCGCGGGGCTGCGGTAGCTGGAACCGCCTCCCAGCAGCGGCTCAGTGGCCTTTGCATCTGCCGGCCGGGTGGAGGCACCGGGGTCGGTCCGGAGAAGGAGGGTTGCAGAAGATGACAGATAATTGGGTCAGGGAGCCCGCTGGGCCCGCAGCAGCCAAGCTGGGTCGGAACTGTCCCCAGCAGGAGTGGGGCCCGAGTCCGAGCTGACGTCCACCTGGAGTTTCTCCCAGTCCGCGGAGCTCGGCCCCAAGCAGGTTCAGGTTCGCCTCGTCAGCCGGCCCTCCCCTCCCTGGGCTCAGGCTCTCCTGAGAACTTGCGGAAGAGCTCGGGCCGGGGGCCGGGGTCTGGGCTCTGGTCGGCGTTGACCCCTTGGTGATTTTCACGCAGCCCCTCCGAGGAGATGCTCCAGCCCCCCCCCACGGCCAAGGCCAGCCTGCAGCCCCTCCCTCCTGCCCCCAGGCTGGACCCCCCACTCCAGCAGCGATGAACTCCCGGTCGTAAGTACATCTCAGTTCCTGTCTGCCTCCCCTGAAAGGTAAGTGAAGGCACCCCAGGGCCTCCTGAAGGAAATGCATACAGTAGGTGCTCAAAGGGGAGCTGACCTAAATAAAGAAGAAGGCACACGCCGCGCCTGAGGCTTTGCGCGGGCAGCCCCAGGGCCCAGAAGTGGGGAGCCCTTCTGTCCAGGGTTCCCAGAGGGGTCTGGATGGGGAGAGGCACCTGCCGCTGGCCCCCCGTAGGCGGAGGATGTGGGGAGCTGGCAGAAGGAGCCCGGCCGGCAGACGGGTGGTCAGAAGGAGCAGGCAAGTCTCCACCCGCGTTCGTGGGGCCTGCCTGGCTGCTTGTGCGTGTTTACTCAGTGGAGACCCCCAAGTACCCGCCAATAGTCAGCGTGGAAGAACCCAGCTCAGGAAAGCAGCGGGCGCGGCCAGGAGGCGGGCGGCGGTAACGAGGGGACCGCCTCGGGGCTCACCCTTTGCAGGCCGGCAGGAGTCCCGCTCACACTGCCACCCAGGCCTAGGTCGACGCCACACCCAGCGCCTCGGATGTTGCTGGTGGCCTTGCCGGCGGAGGGAGCAGGATGGCAGGGCGGGCAATGCCCTGAGTGTGTCTTGAGATGAGCAGTGAGCTTCTGGCCGAGTCACCCAGCTTCCCCAGGACACAGGGCCACCAGGTCCGAGATCCCGTCAGAGGTTGCACCCCAAGGGGAGGCCATCGTCCCGGGAAGGGGCCCCCACAACTTCAGCTCCAAGAAGCTCTAGAGAAAAGGAAGAGATGGATGGTGTGTAAGTGAATTAGTGCTTCTAAATATTAAAAAACCCTCCAGTGTAAGTTTTTAAAACTCATGATAGTTTCATCAAATTTTGAAAGTTTTCATTCATTATTTCATCAAGTATTATTTCTTTCTGTCTATGTTAGACTATGTGATATTATTCCATGTCCCCTCGAGGCTCTGTTCATTTTTCTTCAGTCTTTTTCTTCTTTGTTCTCCAGGTTGGATAATTTCTATCAATCTGTTCTCAAGTTCACTGACTCTCAACATCTCAAATCTTCTCTAAAGTCCCTTCCGTTATTTTTTCACTTCAGCAGTTGTAACGTTCAGTTCTAGTATCTCCTGGGGTTATTCTTTACAGTTTCCGTTTCTTTGCTAAAATTACCTAACTGTTCACTCATAAGACTGTCTTTCCTTTAATTCTTTGAAGATTTCTTCCTGCATAAATTTATCGTAACTGCTATGAGGCCTTTACCTGTTGCTTCCAGCACTCTAATTCTATTTCCTTTGACTGATTCCTTTTACTTGACCAGGAATCACAATGTTCTACTCTTTTGTTCTGTCTGGTGACTTTTGATTGCATTTTAGGCACTGTAGGTAGTTCGTGGTAAAGACTCTAGCTTCCAGATCCTTAACCCAATGCACCACAAGGGAACTCCCCGTGAGACTTTCAGGGCAGTATTGACTAGTTTTATTATTATCATTGAGGAATAAGATAAATGGAATAAAATGTAAAAACCCTACGAGTTCACTTTGACGAGATCTGACGTTGCACAGAGCATATATTTAACAGCCCCGAGTGTCTGTCACACGGGCTGGCAGTCACTTCCCCTCTACCCACAGAAGCAACACTGATGCGATTTCTGCTGCCACAGAGTAGTTGCGGCTGCCCTAGGGTTTCAGTTACATGGACTCAGACACTCTGCACCTTTTCATAGTCGACTTTTCATTCAGCATGCTTGGGGCCTCCATTATTATTGCTGAATACGTCAATAGTTTGTCTCTTTTCATTGTTGAGTACCATTCCAGGGTAGGCGTATATCACAACCGTGTTTATTATTCTTTAGTTACTGGACGCAGCAGCACAACATGCTGGAGCACAACAAAATAGTAAGACAGAGACAGCGGAGCCCTCAGAAATGAAGATGACGGGATAGCGGTGCACACGCCATCGGGGGTGCAGAGGGCGGGGAGGTGGGCGGGACAGCGCGGGGCGGGTGCAGGGGCGGGGGCAGGCGGCGGCGGTGGTGGGCCCGGTGCAGACGTAGCCCCATGGAGTGAGTCCTGCCCTTCGTCTGAGCGCGGTGACGTCCGTGATGAACTGAGCGGTCCCTGCCATCATGAGATGCTCCGGTGACGTGGCTGTCCTCTCTGAGGCCAGGCCCTGGGTGACATCGGAACCGAAGGCCCTGTCAGCAAGGAGGAGAGCAGACACGGAAAGTCATCCGGCCCCCACTCATCCAGTAAGTGTGATGCTGAGGGCAAGATTCAACAGATGTCCTGTCGCTTGGGCTCGGGGCCGTGCAGGAGCCAAAAAATTGATTTCAGGAGCAGACTCCTCAGTCCGAGCAGGAGTGAGGCCTCTTCCTCAGCAGAGGAAGCGGGTTTGCATCGGATTTTGCCCGAAGGCATCACACATGACTGGCCTTGATTGTTGTCGCTGAGCCTGGGCGGGCGCTGAGCGGGACGAGATGAGAAAAGTGTCTCCAGGGCTGGCCCCGTGCTGGCCGAGGGCCCAGCAGCACACGACTGTGAACTCATGCCCCTGACCTCCCAGGGGTCATGCAGATGCCCGCGCGCTCCCCAGGGACACGTCTGTCCTGGTCACCACTCAGAGACCTGCCCACAGCCTCCCAGAGCCCACACAGCCAGAGGGCACTGCCACTCCGAGGACACCCTCCAGACCGGCCAGGCATCCTGGTCTGAGACAAAACCGATTCTGTGGACAAAGGAGCAGGCCCCAGGCCGAGGCTGAGGCTCTCCGCTTTGCAAGAGCCCGTGCGCCGGGCTTGGTGACCGCTGAGGCCCCAGCCCCTCTCCCGTGTCTGCTTATATATCACCGTGCTCTGCTCCGCTCGTCTGACCAGGTCGGGAGCAGCGGCTGCCCCAGGCCCCTGGGCCTTGGCCTGCGGCTCGGACGTGTGCTGTTTGGGGGTGAAGAGCCAGCCTCAGACGTCCGACAGACACACGTCTGAATCGGGGTCTCTGTTTTCCAGCTTGGAGCCCAGGCCAGCCACCCGGCCACTCTGAGCCTCAGCTTCCGCATCCGTGAAGTGCGGATGACTAAAGAGAAGGGCCTACAAACAGCCGCGCAGGCCTGGAGCGGCCGGGGGGTCCCGCTGGGGCGGCTCTGGCCCCGGACTCGCCCGGTGCTCTGCGGGGCCGTCTGAGTCCCGGCCCCAGGCCCCTGCGCCGTGTGACATGCATTCTGTGCACTCTGAGCCCTCGTTACAAAATCGGGCGGAAAATCCTGCTGGAGCCATTCTTTCGAGCACGAATCCATCCCAGTGCGCGGTGCCCGACATTTGTGACTCCTACCCCCCACCCCGCCCCAGATTCCGTAGACAGCCCCGAGCCGGGGTGGGCCAGGCTCCCGGGGGACACACGGGTCCTGTTGACGTGGAGCAGAGTAGGAGGGGCCGTGAGATCCAAGGAGATTCGGGATGGAAGGGAGGGTGTGGAGGGATTTCGTCGCGAGGAAGCCGCAAGAGTCCCAGCAGGTGGGTGGGGATGGTGCCCAAAGTAACAGCCGATGAAGAATCAGGGACAGAAAGCCCGGCGCACGTGGAAAGTCACCGGAAAAGTTGGTGCTACCGCGAATAGCAAGGGCAGGAGGAGCCATTCAGGACTGTCTCTGGAGGACCGGCAGTGGAGAGCAAGATTTTGTTAAATGTGTAGCTCGGGTGGTACCAATTTCCATTCCCACCAGCAGTGCAGGAGGGTCCCCTTTTCTCCACACCCCCTCCGGCATTTGGTATTTGTAGACTTGTTACTGATGGCCATTCTGACCCACGTGAGGTGGCACCTTACTGTAGTTTTGTTTTTCATTTCTCCAATAATTAGGGATGTTGAGCATTTTTTCATGTTCTTGCTGGCCATCTGTATGTCTTCTTTGACGCAGGGAACAATGCCCAGTCTCTTGGGGTAGAGCAGAATGGAAGACAGTATGAGAAGAATATATATATATATATATATATATATATATATATATATATATATATTCTTAAAACATATATATTTATATACATAAAAAGAATATATAGATATAAAGAATATGTGTGTGTGTGTGTGTATATATATATATATATATATATAAACTGGGTCGCTATGCTCTACAGCAGAGATTGACATAACACTGTAAATTAACTATATTCTAATTTTTTAAAAATGTATCCTCTGGAATATATTTAAAAATAAATTCCAGACAATTTTTAAAAATACATTTTTTGAGAAAAGCATAAAGGTCTTCCAATATAGGAAAATAATATTCTTTAAAACGCAGGAAAAACCTCTAGGGAAAACATGAACTTATAAAAGAAAATATTGAAATATCTGAGGCCATAAAAAAAGGAATTTTTCAAATAGGATTTTTTTTAAAAGGCACCATAAACAAGGTTATAAAGACAGTAACAGCCTGGAAAAAAATATTTCTGGGTCTTTAAATAGAAATGACAAAACCCATAATATATAAAGAGCACCTGCCTAGCAACAATAAGAGGTAAATTACACAAGATGTGGGTGGTTCAGGGCAGAAGAGCCCAGACTCTCAATGTGAAATTAGACATACTCAACTTCACCAGAACTCAGGGAAATATAAATTAAAGCAATGATGAGATTTATTATCTTTACCCACGAGCGTGGGAAGCATAACAGATTGATAATGTCGGCCTCAGAGAGTGAGCGCACAGGAGGGCTACCGCCCGTGAGGACATTACTTAGGGCGACGGACAGACCCTCTCAAAAACCATCCTTCTCTCAGCACCACGGGCTCGGGGCCAGGAGGTGGGAAGGGACAGGGGCGCCCAGGGGCGAGTACCAGAGCATTCCTGCAAACAAGGCACTCCCTAAATGCCATATGGTGTCATTCTCCAGCTTTTGGATTGTCCCCGTTTACGAACGGTGGCAACTGAGGCCCAGGGAGCAGAGCGACTTGCGGGGCGCTGGCCGCCAGCCTCTGCCCGCAGGGAAGGCGTCACCGTCCTGTGTGGCCTCTGTCCCCACTTCCTGCTGTCCCCGAGACGCTCTTGGATGCACAGTCACTGCGGTCAAGGCTGGAAGGCGGGGTCCAGAAGACCCCTGCCTTTCCAGGCCTGTGGCCCTGAGTCTCCGCCCCTCTCTGGGTGTCCCCCTGTTCCCCTCGGATGCCCCGCCTGGCGCGGCCCCAGGCCCTCCAGCCTCACTGGGAGGCCGGCCTCGAATGGGCTTGGCGGAGGGAACGGCAGGGCGAGACGGCAGGCCTGCCCTGCTCCCAGCCGACGGGCACTGCGGGCACTGCGGGCACTGCGGCTGGGCCGGGAGCGAGGCTCATGATCACTGTCATTACAGCCGAAAGGAGGAGGAGAGCCTAAGAGCCGCGCTTGGCAGTCCGCCTGCTCACCCAGAGCCGGCGCCTGGGGCTTCTGAGCTCTCTCTCAATTGTTTTCTTTTGTTTCTGATTTTCACCAGCCTGAGATGCACTAATTGGCCAGAAGTGAAAATAGAAAGGAAAAAAAAAAGTCTCAGTTCTGCAAAGGAAAGCAACCCCTGGGCTGGCCCCTCCAACCCCCCAGGAGAAGACCGCTGAGCTGTGTCCCCATAGGTCCAGCCGCTGCTGCCCGGAGCCCCCCCCGGGGCCGGAGGGCAGCCTCCTCCCCCGCCCCTCCCCCGCCACCTCCCCATCAGCCTCCTGGGGGCTCAGCTCCAGATTTTCCAGGGTGCCCCGCTGCTCCGGCTGCCCTCCGCCTGTGGGTGCCTGGCCTCCGCCATCCGCTCTGGGCTCCTTCGTGGTCCCTCAGCGTCTCCCGAGGAGGCCACTACTTCGCCCTGGGCTGGATGCCGTGGAGAGGGCACCCCCAAGTCCATGTGCTCCCGGCCCCCCGCCGGTCACTTTCCCCGGCTCCCTCTTAAAGCTGAGGACGCCCCGCTTAGCCAGGCCAGAGTCCCGTCCAGGCTGGCGGACTTAGGAGGCGGCACGGCTGGGCCTCAGCGCTCCCCCCACGCTGCTGGCCACGGGGCAGCACAGTGCTCTGAGAGGTCACATGTCCTGGCAGCAGAGTGGCTGCTCTGTTGTGCCCTGGGTGTCCCTCTACCGGCTGACTTGACCGTCTGACACAATGACAGAGCCGCCTGGCGACTCCCCGCGCCCTCGCCGCGGCCGGGAGCCATGCTCAGCGCTCTTTGTGGGTTTTTTTCTTCACCGTCTTGTCAGTCAAGCTACAGACAGGCTTGTTCACACTGGACAGACATATCCAGAAGCTGGGAAGACCTCAGCCCCGGCGGCCGCATCCGCAGGCTGGACCGGGGTCGGGCCACCTTCTTCCAAGGTGCGTCGCCGACAGGAGCCTCAGATGCCACCCCAGGGCCGCTCCACACAGCTGCTCGGGGTCTCACAAGGTGGCGGCTGGTGCCCCTGCACACACACAGAGAAACAGCTTGGAGGGGCCACCACCGAGGGGAGGCACCTGGCCGGCAGGCGGGGCGGCCACTCGAGGGGCGGGCTCGGCACAGAGGAAGCAGCCACGCGGGGAGCGCCAGGCCAGACCCCGACTCTGACCCCAGCGCGGCCTCAGGGGTCCGCAGACTCTCTGAGGCTTCTCCCTCCGGGGTGGGCGGCCCTCCCCTCGAATGCGGGCTGCTTTAACCGCTCGTGTCTAACAGTGAACAGAAGCCAGGGCATGTGACCTTAGAGGGGTCCCCCCTTCTCCGTCTCCGCCCCCCCGCCCCCGCCTGCCTCTGCCTCCCTTTTCTCTGCCCTCCCAGCCATGCGCTCTATCCCCGCTCGTCCACCTGTGCCCTCACCTCCGGGCCTCCCTTCCCCTTCTCTCTCCCGCACCGCTGGGCTGGCAGGTCCCCTGGGCCTGATTCACCCTCCTCGGTCCCACTCAGTCACAGCCAGGGAGCCCGCTTCTGTGGCAGGTGGGAATGGGCGGGGGTGACATGCAAACTGGCTCCAAGAAAGAAGAGATGGATGGGTGTGTGTGTGAGATGGGGGGAGGGAGATTCTATGTAACCGAAACTTCTGGGTGGCTGCCGGACTCGGCTCCACCAACGCACAAGGACTCAGTTTCTCCCCATCTCTCGGCTCTGCCTCCAGCTACACCGGCTTCGTTCCCCAGCTTCCTGAGACAACCCAGGCCTCCAGATCCATGGCGGCGCCTCCAGACCCCTCATGGCCACAGAATGGCTGCAACCTCACAGCCCTCAGGGAAGAGTAGGTCTAGTCCAGGAGCCAGCTACTGCGCTGACGCCCACGCTGGTGGACAAGCCGAAGTCACAGGCTCAGCCCTGAGCCAGCCCTGTGACCTGGAGCTACAGACCTGCGATTGCCAAGGCCCGAAGCCCAGGCCGTCTCTGTATCAGGGACGGCCACCTGGGCAGAGTAAGGAAGGAGTCACAGGAGGAGGAGAACAAGAAGGCCAGAGCGGCGACCACAGAGGCTGCGCAGGGATTCTGTCCCCGGTGAACAACCCAGCGGGCCTCCTCAGCAGCCTGGCCTCAGGGAGGTCCACCCAGGGTCTGTTTCTCCTACCAGCCCTGGTTTTCCGCCCGGGAAATTCAAACGGTGCCAACAGAGCCCCTTTAAGAAATAAGTCTCAGGAGTTCCCGTTGTGGCTCAGTGGTTAACGAATACGACTAAGAATCATGAGGTTGCGGGTTCGATCCCTGGCCTCGCTCAGTGGGTTAAGGATCCGGCGTTGCCGTGAGCTGTGGTGTAGGTTGCAGACGCGGCTCGGATCCCGCGTTGCTGTGCCTGTGGTGCAGGCCGGCAGCTACAGCTCCTGTTAGACCCCTAGCCTGGGAACCTCCATATGCCGTGGGTGCGGCCCTAGAAAAGGCAAAAAAAAAGGCAAAAAAAAAGAAATAAGTCTCAGCCATCTGGAGGAGTCAGGAAGCGGGAAGCAGAGGTGACTACCCAGGTAAGAGCCGGGGGGCGCAGAGCAGCTGCCTGGCTGTCCAGGTAAGAGCACGTGGGCACAAGGAAGGTGACCAAGGACAGAGCAGGAAGCTGACTGCCTGGCAGCCTGGCGGCCCCCAGCTGGGAGAGGCACCCCTGCGAGGGGAGATGCGTGGCTCCAGAGAAGCGGGAGGCCCCCCGGGGTGGAGGGGGCGGCAGACTGCGCGTCATCTCGGCTGGGTCGCCCCAGCCCCGGGTTCCTTCTGTGGTTTGGAGCCCTGGGGCCAGCAGGGAGGCCGGGAGGAGCCGCCAGTCGGAAGCTCCTCGCCCGGATCCCGGCGTGACGTGTGCAGCTCCGGCTGTCAAGCTGACATCTTCCATCAGCACGGCAATGCATTTTTAATTCATTCCATTTTTCTTTAATTTCGGGTTCTATTGGGTCTGGCAGACTCTCTTCATTACTGAGCCATGCGCCGTTAAGCGGGGGGGGGGGGTGGGGGCGGCTCTGCGGAGCGAGGAGGCCTCCTTCTCTCTTCCAGAGACCCTCCCTGGGCAGCTCCGTTTTGCATTTCTATTTAGAGGCACAGAGAGGCGAGGCTGCCGCCTGCAGACCCCGCGGCAGCTGCCCCCTGCTGCGCAGTCCCGTCCCTCCCAGGCGGCCCCCACCTCACCCCTCCGCCAACTCCCTCCCTCGGGGGGCTGGGGGGGACAGACAGAGCCCTCACCTCCTGGGTGTCGCTCGGCTGCTCCGGCCCAGCCTCTCCCCACTCATCTGACGGGGCCCAGCATCCGTCTGACCACTTCCCTGCCCTGCCTCCCGAATCAGAGGTCACGGTCAAGTTCCCGCTGGAGACCAGCCCCGAGCTGTCCCTGCGGCAGAAACAAAGGAAGAAAACGCTTTCTGCTGTCAGGTGCCTTAGCACTCAGTGGGAAACATGCACGGCCGGGGCACACGAAGCACGGTCAGACTGAGAGAAGGGTGTGCTCCTGGGGCCGAGCCGTCCAGGCAGGCTTCCTGGAGGAGGAGGACCTGGAGGCCCTGCTCCGCTCTGCCGGCCAGATGTTCATCCACCCTGGACGTGGAATTAATTCCCCAACAGTGTACTTCCTTCCCGGTGTTTCCCTTGAACAAAGGAAGGGACAAGCAAATGAGCAAACGCAGGAAGCAGCAGGAGGGAGGGGAAACAGAGCACCCGTTTCCTCGCTCTGGAGGCTCCGGGAATGAACAGGAGGAGGGGACTGGCCTCCACACCGACTGGACCTGAGGCCAGCTCATTGCTGGTTCTTTGGCCTTCAGGCCATCCTATGTCCCTGACTCACTCCGGCAGCAGCATCGCCTTGGGAATTTGGTAGAAACGCAGCTTCAGGCCCCGCCCACACCTGCGGACCGGGAACCTGCAGGGTACATTTGGAGGTCTGCTCTCAGACGACATCCGGTCTTGGGAGTAACGGCCTGTGGCTCCCTGACGCCTCTTGAACGAAGGCACAGGCCCCTTCACCGCAGCCCCGCCAGCCCCTCATCTTCACCTTCTGGGGCGAGACACTCACCGAATTCCTACTGAGCGGCCGCTTCTGCCCAGAAGCCTCCCCGGAGCCCCAGGCTTACCCTGAGGCCCCTCCCCAAGCCTGAGCTCATCGCTGAGGCCGTGGCCCAGTACAGCCCCCCAGCTCAAAGGCGGGGCCGTGCCAGATTCAGCTCTGGATCCGCAGCTGTGTCCGTGCGGGCACAGAGCAGGCGTCCAGGGAGGGGCCGTGGAGCGAGTGGGTCGGGGTCCTCCCCGTCCCAAGCAGACCCCAGTCTGACGGCGGCATGCAGCCCCCGCTCCGGAAACCGCTGTCCTGACGGAAGGGCGCAGCCCAGCCCCCCGCAGCTCGCAGCCTAGTTAACGGTGAACAGCTCTATGCGTGAAAGTGACTCGAGAATCACACGGCCAGTGCCAGGGCAGGCAGGGCACCCAAGGCTGAAATTAGGGGAGAAAATGCATTAACCCGGTAGCTTAAATTAAATCACAGCCACATCTCTTTTCAAATGAAGTCCCTCATTCATATTGTTCCTCTCCACATTGGAGGAGCCGCTGCTGCTTACAGTGCATCTTTCCTCCCCATCAATTCGGATGTTGCCACACACACACACAAAATGACGAGGATGGCCTGAGTCCCCAAGGGGGAGCTGCACTCAGGGCAGGCCCTGTGCCTCGGAACTGGTGCCTTTTCCTTCAGTTGGGGGTTTCCATGCGCCAGTTGCTGAAATGAGAAAGTTCAAATGTGCTGAGTGTTTGCATAGAATAGGAATGGTCCTTTCTCACCCGAAATCTTTGTTGTCAGGAAGTTCAGGGACCCAGACCTCGGTAAAAATGACTCCTCTGGTTGTTAGCGAGGTGTGTGGGTCTCTGCACACTTGACAGCCTCCCTCTTCTCCCCTGCGTTTTCTGTGGTCCAAGCCTTGATGTGACAAGAAAAGGCCCTTCCTGCCAGCGTGCCCAGCCTGGTCGGCCTTCGCTGTCCCTCGCTGTCGGCTTTTTGCGGTGACTCATACCGGGTGGATGCTGCTTCCCGGTCGGCCTCCGCAACGCTGAGGCTTCTGCCTGGAACCCCCACCTTGCTCCCTTTGTCGGATAATTCCCCCCATCTCTGACTCAGCACAAGTACCTCGGGCTTCAGGAAGCTCTGCCTGCTGTTTCAATGCGCTCCAATTATGTCTGCATATCCGTTTCCCCTTGGAATGAGAACCTCTCCAAGGCACGCGTCTGTCCGTGACCAGCACGTGAGATAGAGACTTCCAGTTAATAGGTTCTTGGGTCTAGATGCTGCTTTTCTTGCTTTCCGATTCTGGAGACACTTAAGAGCCATCGCACGGTCAAGAACTCCGGTCCTGGGGTCTGAGATTGTGACTTCAAAGCCCAGCTTGACTGCTTGCTGTCCATGTGAACTTGGCCACTCCCCACTCCCCAGTGGTCAGTTCATCACCCTAGAGGAGGATAAGTAGCCGTGCCATCCTGTAGGTCGCTGTGAGAATGGAATGAGATGCTGTGTATGAAACACCGTACAGTCACGGACAAGTGCTCGCCTGCAGACAAATGTCATTTGAGGCCCAGCAGCACCCTGGAGCTGGCCACTCAGCAGGGAGCCACTGAGTGAGGGCCGCTACCACCGCTGCTGGTACTCTTACTACCACCAGTACTCCTAGAACTTGGGGGAGACTAAAGAGCGCCCCAGACAGCGAAAGATGGCTTCATCTCCAGGAACTACGACCTCAGTAGCTAAAGGTGATGGAGAAAACCTGACTGTGGGGTTCAAAGCCCAAAGGAAGGATCAAGGTGCTCTATGTCAGTCTGAACGGAGGCAGGAAGACTTCTACTCCAACTTCGATCCTGTAAGATATGAATTAAAATGGGTTTCCTCCCCTGTTATCAATATATGGTGAAGCTTAACACCGACAGATCATTTAAAAAGGATGCGTGCAACGTGAGAAAGAGGCTGAAGTCTGGAGGATGAATGGAGAGACTTCACCGCGGTCTCACGTGGGTCTCGGGAGGTGGAGGGAACCGGGGAGGAAGCGTCCGCGGCGACTGCCACCACGAATGTTCTAGAACCAGAAAAATCTGTCTTCAGCTAAGAGAAGCACAATCTACTGCTCCAAGCAGGATGAATGCAAACAAACCTACTGCAAGGCCCATTTTAATGAAACCACAGAATGTCAAAGGAAAAAAAAACTTAGAAGCTACGATGCAGAAGAGACAAAGACGTTTTTATGATCAGCCCCAAGGGATTCCAGGAACACTATTCATCTGATTGCTGAGGAGAAACAATGCCCAAACTAGAATTCTATATCCAGCCAGACTGATATTGAAGGAGGACAAAAATCAAGACTTTGTTCAGATACACAAAGATTAAGAGAGATTACTGATCCTAGTGGAAAGAGCTGATAAATGATGTAATTTAGCCAGGAGAAAAAACCCTTGGGAATAGAATTAAAATTTAGGAAACAAAGAGAGTGCACTGATTGATAAAACATGTCTGTAAATACCATTCGGTACTAACTATATTTTAAAAATCCCACTTACTTTCTATGCTTAGAAAAAAGGAGCCAAAAAAAACCAAAAAACTCTACCAAATAATTAAAGAGAAGACTTGTTCACTGCTTAAAGCACAGGAAGGTCTTGGTCATGTGAGGAATGAAAAAGGAAACTCTGAATATGTCTTCAATTTCTGGAATTTGTAAAGTTAATTCTGTGTTATAATTTTAAGTAATCACTAAAATGTTCAAAATATAATTAACCATGACCAAACTGACTGAGACATAAAAGAGAAAGGTGTCAATCCAACAACAGCAGAAAAAGATGAAAAAAAACCACAGAATGGTAAAATCATAATAAGACGATAGACTTAAGTACAATATTATAGTAATCAGTTATAATAAATGCAAAGATACTCTGAAACAAGTGAAAAGATTAGAATATAAATGAAATTTATATGGATGTATACATAGGCTAAAATAACAGCGTAGAATACTAATTATAACAAAGCCACTCCAACAATGTTAACTTCATATGAAATTAAATTTAAGAGACGTGACTGTGAACTGGAGAAGCACTTCCATCTGAGTCAGGGGACAAGGCATGACCAACCTCAGTCTGTTCTGCTCTTCACCATTTCCCTGGATGCTGCAATCTGTGCTGTAAAAAAGAAAAGAGGACAGACAATGGAAGCTGCTAAAATTGTGGTTATTTGCAATTTACACAATCGTCCAGGAATCTGGACAGCTGATTAGAGCTGAAAAGAGAAATCATCCGAGTTCCTGAATGCAGTGATCAACGTACAAAAACAGAGTAGTCGAATATAGAACCAACATTTTAAAAGCCCGTAGCATTACCATAGGCCAAGGACAGTGAAGAAATGGGATAGAGGAAAAATTCCATTCACAGTAATACCTAGGAATAAATGAAATAAAAGCTGCACAAGAATTTTTGTGAAGAAATCACAAAATTATAAAATTTTTAAAGGACATAAAAGATCTGAGTAAGTAAAAGGATTTTCATGGATGGGCAGACTTAATATCATAAAGATTATAATTCTCTTCAAATTGATGAACAAATCCAGTGGTATCCCAAAGCCCCAACAGTGTTGCTAATGAAAACTGACAAACCAATTCCAATGTTCATTTGAGAAAGCAAAAGTCCAAGAATAATTTTGAAGAAAATAAGTTTATGGAGGAGCACTTGCATAGCAGAAGTCAAAAAGTATTACGGAAACATAGTCAATAAAGGTGGACTGTGCTGGTACAGTGAATCACAAATATCACAAGTGGATCTTTAGAGTAACAACAAAAAACCCTACAGAATAACCCTGGAACATGATTATGTCCAGGTGGGAATTTGTAGAATTCCCATTATAGAGCTAGTGTTAGAAATCGGTGAATGGATGGATGACTTAATATGGGAACTTTCCATCAGAAAAGAAAATAATTAGATTTCCTCCTTACTCTATTCAATATAATGAATGCCACATGATTAAAGACATAAATGAGAATTTTTTAAAAAGCCTTTAAAACTTATAAAAGAACTATGTGAAGAGTTCCTGCTGTGGCTCAGCGTCAGTGGAAACAAACCCGACTAGTTTCCATGAGGGTGCAGGTTCAATCCCTAGCCTCGGATTAAGCATCTGACATTGCCATGAGCCATGCTGTAGGTCACAAACATGGCTCAGATTCCGCGTTGCTGTGGCTGTGGCTGGCAGCTGTCACTCGGACTCGACCCCTAGCCTGGGAACTTCAATATGCCACAGGTGTGGCCCTAAAAACCAAAACAAACAAACAAAAAACCACTACATGATATTTTCATTACCACCTAAAAATAAGAAATAATTTCTTAGACAAAACCCAAAGAAAGCAACACCTAAAGACTGCCTACAAGTAACTGCAACAAATGAAAAACTTTGGTACGCAATAAATAAATATATAAACATGATGAAAATAAATGCAATAGCAGGTGTGGAATAATTCGCAGCACACAGGGAAAGCGCTGGTGTCCAGATTTATAAATAGCCTGCAGCAATCAATTAAGGATAAAGTAATTAATACAATAGGAAAAAGGACAAAGGACATGAACTTCAGATCATCAGGGAGGATTCCAAAATTGCCAAGAGCAAGGAAAGATTATACACTGGGAAGCACAGGGAAATGCAAATTAAGCACTGGGTACCACTGCACGCAAGTCACAAAAGCAAATCAGTGGCAAGAGGGCTGAGGAGGATGAGGACACTGGGAGGGCGGCTGCTTGCTGTGCAGCAGGAAGCCGGCATTGTTTCAGCACCACGGACAGCAGACCGGCGCCGCCACAGAGGGTGAAGCCCTGGGCGTCCCCTCTTCTGGGAAATTCCATTTCTGTCCCTCCAGGCCCAGCAAGCCCTTCTCATTCCAAATACTGCATAAAACCCCTTTACTTTCCTGACATGAAAATCATAGGCATTATAACCTAACCAGCACATATTATTTTTTAAAAAAATCAATATAGTGCCCTATCTGTAATATGAAGTAGGATGAAAAGGAGAATGATTTATGGTGGAACAGTGTATAATTCAGTACATGCTCAGCGACAGCAAAGTGAAAGACTTCAACGAAGGTTCCTCAATGAAGGAATGCTTTTATTTCCTTAGAATGAGCATGTTTGCATTTGAAATGTTTAGCTGAATATTGTCTGTACTTTCCTTTGCATGCAACTTCCTGAAATAAGACTAAATAAAAACACTTGCGTGTATACGTGTGTATAATCACTGTCAATCACTGATGGAAGTGCAGACTAACAGAGGTGCGTTGCGTAGGTGCCTAGAAGAGCGGATTATGTGCTGCAAATCCATAGGGGTGACGTTTACATAGAACCCCCCCTGTGGTTGCACTGTTCGAAGACCGTCAGTGACAAGCTTAGCTGAAATGGTGAAGGGCTCTTGGTAAAGTTCTGAACAAAACACACCCCAGTCTAACCTCTATTTACAAGGTAGTTGCATTCCTGGAAAAGTCAGCATATATTTCAGTTTGCATTCCATCCAAGCAAAAATATTTTTATTTACATAATAAATTTAGTACACAGATTCACCTGCACAGATGCTCAGATGGGACATTTAGAAGCTGTGTGAGATGCACAACAATTATTCACGTGCGTACTGACTTGAAGATGGCAGGGTATCTAGCACCCCTGGCCTCTGACCCCTCGGTGCCAGTGCCATGACCTCTAGCACTGTGAAAGCATCAAGCACCCCCACAGTGGGTGATGGCAGGGTTGGCAATGCCCCACTAGGCACCAGGCTTGAGCCCTCCCTCAGCTGTGTGCACAGGGGGCCATGCACTTGGCTGCTTAGTGTTTGCGACAGTGACTGTTTGGAAAATAACCACATATGATGTGATACCTTCAATGGTTAAAGTAAGTGAGCTGGGGGGATCTTTGCCTCCAATAACGGTGGGCTCCATAACAATTACCAACTCTTCTGCTAAAGCTGGATGAAATACTGAAAACAGCCTCTTAAAAGCATTGAACAATGGAGCAGAATAGTCAGTCCTGAAATTGACCTACACAAATATAGTCTTACTGAGCTTCACTAAGATGCAAAAGCATTTGCCTTTGTGATGGAGAATTTCTACAAATGGTGCTGAAACAATGCCCATCACTATGCAAAAGCTGAATCTTGATGTTACACAAAAATTACTCAAAGGGAGGATCACAGACTTAACAATGAAATGTAAAAGAACAGAACTCCTAGAAGAAAACAGGAGAAAATCTTTGTGACCTTGGGTTAGGCTAGGAGTCAACCGTTGCCCAAGGCCCAGATCTAGCCTGAGGTCTGGAGTGACTTTGCATTTTTAATTGCTTGTAAAAAAAATACACATACACCAAAAAAAAAACCCCAAGAATATGTAATTGATACAAGTGTCATATATCTAAAAAGACTATAATATTTATTATCTGGCTCTTTCAGAAATAGTTTGCCAGATCCTTAATTTGGCAAAGTTTTCTTTGACATGACTCGAAAAGCATAATAGAGAAAAGTTAGAACATTAAGTAGGATTTTTATCAAAACGGAAACTTTTGCTCTGTGAAAGACTATTAAAACTATGAAAAAATATTTCCACAACGGATGTATTGGCATCTAGGAGAAAACATTTGCAAATCATCACTTCTGACCAAGAACTTGCACCCAGGAATAAAGAGCTACCATAATTGAATAAGAAGAAAACTAAGAAACCAGTAAAAATAGGAAAGAGACCAGAATAGTCATTTTACCCCCAAAACATATACTGGTGACAAATAAGCAGATGAAAATACACTGAACATCATTCAGCAATAGAGAAATGCAAATTAAAACCGCCAAGAGCTAACAAAGCATGGCCATTAAAATTCGCGTGTTTACGTGTTTATCCCACACAACCGGGTACCGATGAGGATGAGGTGCGCCCGGAACCTCCTCTCATCCGGCACCGGCGGGGATGCAAGATGGCACCAGCAGCAACTTTGGAAACACGGTTTGGAATCTTCCTAAGACGTCACATGCACTCTTGGGGTATGACCCAGTAAGACCACGCCTAGGTCTCTTCACAAGAGAAATGAAAACCTATATTCCCACTAAACCTGTATGTGAATATTGATTTCAATCACCAAAACCAGGGAACCCCTGAATATACTCCAGTGGCTGGAGGGATAAGCACACCGGGTCCCTCCACACCTTGGAGGCTTTCCCAGGAGCACAGATGAAGGCACGATGCTGGGCGAAGACAGCCAGACCCCAAATGCCACCCCTGCCATGAGGCCACAGACAAAATTCTAGAAAAGGCAAAGGTAAATGGATAAAGGAGAGACCAGACCAGTGGCTGTCCAGAGGTGGATGCAGGGGCAAGAGGTTTAGTGTCGAGGGGCAGGAACGGGGAATTTTAGGAGTTGGGGCAATTGTTCCACATCCTGAATGCGATGAGGATTTGTCAAAACCTATTTAACTGAACACAGAGAGTGACTGTTACTGTATGTAAATTAAAAATAAATTTAAGTAAATAAAAATGCAGATGCTCAAATAGCTGACTTGTCAAAGCTACTGAGAAGAATGTAGAATCTTATGGAAATCTGAAAGAGAAGTGTGCTAAGATAAACATATGGAAATTTCGCTGGGGTGTTGTTTGTAACCGGGAAAGTTAGCATAAATCCAAATATCAGGAGTCCATCTGAATACATTCTGGTACAGCTACAAGATGTTCGTGAACTATATAGATAATGAATGATGTGGCTAAATTTCAGAGGCATATTTTGAATGAAAAAAAAGTTTCAGAATACATACAGCAAGAGAGAATGTTAATTACTACAGCTTCATACTAAGTCTTGATTTATTATTCACTCTTATGTGATTTTTAAAAAACCCCAGGGCAGTAGCATGCTTTCTTCATTGATACCCACGCAACAGTGTTAATATAGAGAAAAATGCTGGCAGTTCATCCTCAGAGCTGAGAGAGGATTTTTCTTCAGGCTTGAGGACAGCGAAGGAGACTTCAGCCCGATCAGAATTGTTCATTTCCTTTATATTTTAAAAAATCTGGAGCAAAAATGAGGAAATGTTAATTTAGATGGGTGGATGTGGGTGTTTGTTTTTAATTCATTGTTAAGAAAAAAAAAAAAGGTGAACTATCAACTCGCCGCAGTTCCTTTCCTGTTGGTGCAGAACTGGTCTCCCTGTGTGTCTTGGCTCCAAGCCCACCCTTCCCTCCTCTGCTCTATGGTCCTTGGGTGGGATCAGCAAACACGGTTCCAGCCCCCGGCACAGTGGGAAGAAAGGACCCCAGTGCTGTTCGCTGGGCCCTTGGACATCACCCCAGCACTGCTCACCATCAGAAGAGGCAGGGCGGAGCCAGGGTCTGAGCCTGGCTGCTGGGAGTCCTGCTCCAGCTTGCAGAGCTGACCCTAAGATCCAACACCAACCCACAGGGACTCCTCTGAGCTCCTGAGAGCTGCAACCCCACCAGCCTCGGGAACGCACTGTCTTCTGTAGCTGTTGCATCTGGGTCACCTCACCTCCCTCTGTCTGCTGCCTCAGCCTCCCAACACCCAGGTAACCACCTCCACCAGCCTCCCTCTGACTGCTGCACACGGATCCCGTGGATGCCCAGCCATCACCATCTTCCGGCAGGTTCTGACTCTGTTGGTCCCTGTGCATTCCTTAATCTGACCTCCTGGGCTTCAGGGAGCCCACCAACCTGGTTCAGCTTGCTGTCTTTCCTCTGCCTCTCCTGCCTGACTCTGATGCTCCACCGAGCCGCACACTTCAATCCCATAAGACCCAGTTTAGCAGAAATGCATCCCCCTGGCAAAGCAGTGCAGTGGGGCCCATGGTGGGCCAGAAAGGAAGTGACAGTTCTTACCTCCTAGGAGCGTGGGATCCACTGTGAAGACAGGCATAAAAACAGAGCAGACAGGAACCTAGACCATGTGAAGGGACGGGGCCTGGTGTGACTGAAGACTCGCCCTTCTCTGATGGGAAGAACCTGGGCTAATCTGGAGCAGATTTGCTGGGCCTCCAAAGCTGAGCCTGGCCTAAAGTTGGACACGTGGAGAGCAGGAGGCCAGGCCAAGGTGAGGGACAGCACGGGAAAAGGCACAGGGTCCTGACCCAGAAGGCCTGGTCCAGGGAGCCCTGAGCAATGCAACCAAACAAGGTCAGGGGCTGCGGTGAGTGATGGGGAGCCTGACTGTGGGACCACTGAAGAGCATGAGCAGGGCAGCCTGATATGATGGGGGTTCAAAGCCCTGTAGGTGTCGTGCCACACAGGACTTAGTACGCTGGGTACTGAGGATGAGGAGATTTTGGGTCCACAGTGGCCCTTGGCTGCAGTCTCTTCCTGGGAAACAGGGCACTGATCAAAAGATCAGGCCCACGGCACCTCCTTATCCACCACCTTGACATCCACTCCTTCATAGCCTGTGGAGTTTACCCCCAAATGGTTTTATACCCACACTTCTCCCCATTTTTCACCTCCACAGCCTGAGCCATCTTTGCCTTTGACCTTGGAAACTGCAGTGGGCTGTGATCCGATCTCACCTCTGCCACCCTGTGCCCCCACCCACCGTTCCTGGGTTTATCCGGAGCCCTTCCTGTGATCTCCAGTGGAGGCGGAGTCTGGCCTCAGCCTTCCCGCTGAACTCCCCTCCATCCACACTCTCCCTTGCTGGCAGCGCTCCCACCCCTGCTGGCCCTGCGCCCTTCCCCCACCTCAGGGCCCTGAAGACTCAGAGGACCCTCATCCACGTGTCGCCAGTGCGCCCCCCCCCCGTCTACACCCTCCTCCATCAGATCATAGGCCAGGAGTCTCCAAGGCCTCCTTCCTTAACCCCAAGGCAGGCCCTACTTTCCCAGTGGATGCTGTGCCCCCCCCCCCGGTCTCAGGAGGGAACCTGGGTTTTTCGTTTTAACAAAATTCAATACTCACTTTTGATAGAAAAAGAAAATTCTTAGAAAACTAGGGGTAGAGGGAACATCCTCAATGTGATAAAAGGCCTGGGGGGGAAAAGCCTACATCTAACATCTACATCTGCTAGTATCATGATTAATGGTTAAAGAAGGGGTACCATCCCCACGATACTGGGAACAAGATGAGGTATGCCCTCTCACCACTGCTGGTCACCGTGGTGCTAGAGGTCTAGCCAGAGATAGGACAAGAAAAAGAAACAGAAGGCATATGGGTTGTAAAGGAAGAAACAAAGATGTATCTATTTATGGATAGTGTGAGGGTGTCAATACATGATCTCAAGGAAGGAGGAGGAGGAGGAGAAAGCGCTTAGAACTAATAAGTGTGTTCAGCAAGGTCACATCAAAGAACCCTTCACCAAGCCACAAGTCTGGGAGACTTCCTCCCACCTGTTCTTCAAAAAGTCTTATAGTTTACATTTAAATCTATGATCCATTTTGAGCTAATTTTTGTAAGGTGTGAGATGCTGAGATTAAAAATACAAAACCGTTTATAATTACTCAAAAATAAATGTAAATCCAGGAGAACATATGCAGGAACTGTATGCTGGAAGTCACGCCACGCTGATTTGGAAATCAAAAAAGATGTAAGTAAATGGAAAGAAATACCATGATCATGGATGAGAAGAATCAACATAGTAATGATGTTGATTCTCCCCACATTGATGTGCACGTTTAACAAAATTCCTATCCAAATCACAGGAAGAATTTTTATAGATATAAACAAGATCATTATTAAATTTACATGGAAAGTTAAATACATTAGAAAAACTAAAATGACTTTTAAAAGAAGAATGAACCCAAGCAATCAGGCTTCCAGATGTCAAGAACTGTGGTGTAGCTCCAGTAATCAAGCCTGTGCCGTTTTGGCAGAAGGAGGGGACATGCAGATTAATGGAACAGAACAGAGAACCCAGACATAGACCCTTACAAATATACTCAACTGAGCTTTTTACAAAAAAGCAAAAGCAATTCCCGGGAAGAAGGACTGGAGCACTAGAATATCCACAGGCGAAAAACCAACCAAACAAAACCCCTCAACACCTCACACCTTACAAAAATTAGATCAAAATGGATCATAGATTTAAATATAAACTGTAAAACTACAAGACTTTTTGAAAAACAGGTAGGAGAAAATCTCTCAGACCTACGGCTTGGTAAACAGTTCTTAGATGTGACACAAAAGCCCTGACCCATAGAAGAAAAGAAAATTAATAAACTGGACCTCATCAAAATGAAAAGCTTTTGCTCTGCGGAAAGCTCTGCTAAGGGGATGAAAAGACAAGCTGGACTGGGGCAAAACCACCTATCTAATAAAGGACTCATTTCTTAAGTGTATAAGAAGCTCTTAAAATTTAACAGTGAGGAAATCAAAACGTCAATTAGAAAAGGGCAAAAGCGTGAAGAAATTGTTCCCGAAAGAGGCACTACATATGGCGAATGAGCACCTGAAGAGCTGGGCAGCACCTCTGGCCACTGGCAAAATGCAAGTTAGGGCCGCAATGAAAAACCACTACACGCCTGAGAGAACAACTAAAATCATATACACGAGTCCACACACACAGAGTACCTAGTGCTGGCGAGGGTGCAGAGCGTCTCAGATACTTTTGGTGGGAACGTAAAATGGTACAGATACCCTGGAGTAGGGTTTGGCTGTTCCCCAGAAAAGTAATCCAGCACTGACCACACTCCCCAGCAGCTGCATTGAGCGTTTATCCCAGAGAACTCAGAACCTGCGTCCATATAGACAAGCACACGATAGTTTATAGCAGCTTTGTAATTGCCCAAAGCTGAAACAACACAAATGGCCCTCTCTAAGGGAAAGTTTAAAGAAACTCTGGCCCGTCCGCTCCAAGGAACGCAACTTAGGAATAAAAAGACAGAGGCTCTTGGTGCAGCCAGAGCTCGGATGGATCCCAGTGACATTATGCTGAGTCAAAATAAGCTGGCCTCTAAAGGACACACGCTGCCCCAAGAATATAACATTCTTAAAATGACAAAATCATGGAGAGAGAGACAGAGAAGTGGTTGCCGGGGGTCAGGGTGGCGACAGGGGTGGGCAGGCGTGTGCTTTGGGCGGTGGGGGGCACGTGGGACGAGGGCGTGCAGAACTCCACACTCTCCACCCAGTGTCAGGCTCGGGTTGTGACGCTGGGGTCCTCGCAGTGTCGCACGCGGTGTCCTGGGTGTGGCCCTGCCCGGGGCAGCCGCCGGAGGAGACTGAGTGAAGGGGACACAGGGCTTCTGTACCATCTGGGCAACTTCCTAAGATCTGTAAGGATTTCACTTGTTTTTTCAAGGTTTTTTAAAATGTTAACTGAAGAAAAATGCAGAAGGACATTGTTCGGGCGGCCTTCATTCAGCCCACTGACGCGACTGTCGCGTTTCCCTCCCACCCCAACCAAGCAGGTCCTGGCGCCCGCGTCTGGGGCTTGCGGGGTGTCTGCTGTGGCGGCCAGGCTGGGGCGTCTGGACCTCCAAAGCTCAGGTTCACTCATTTGTGGATCTGGTTGGCCCCGGGGTCCTGTCCACGCGGTCGGACGGGGTGGTACCGTGGCCGTCACAAACTGTACAAGCGTAGAGTTCCTTTCGCATTACAGGTGCTGTTCCTGCAGTTCTCCAAGCAGCCGCGAAAGCCCCCCCGAGGCAGGACTGCGTCACCGCTGGGATCCCCTGGGAAGGAAAACCTGGGAGGTCAGACGGAGAGGCCAGGGAGCGGGGCAGCGAGGGGGCCCCTCCCTCCGCCAGCGGGAGGGCTCCCCGAAGCAAGGAGGCCCTAGCCCCCCACCGCTGTTCCCCAGGCCCCAGAACGGCAGTCATGGGTGGGGACGTGTGACAGCCACAGCCTTGCAGAGCCAGGAAGGGCGAGCAGGACAGCTGGAGGCCTCCCGCCGAGCGGCTTCATAATTAGAAGCAAAATCAAAGAAAACCTGCTGCAGCGATGGCTTCAAACAGGGCGGTTTTAAATCAGCCCACGTCAGGGCTTGACAGCCGAGATGCTGATTAGAAAGAAAGGTGAGACAGTGTGTGTGTGTGTGTGTGTGTGTGTTTTCACGTGTGTGTGCATTGGTGGGGTGTGAGCTCTGGTACGCTCCGAATTTTCCCCTGGATTACTGGCATTGTCCCAGAGCCGTGTCTCCGAGGACAACTTCTGCTGTCACCGACCAGCGGCTTGAGACCCGCTAGGTAATTCCCAGCCCGCCCGGATCCGGAATCTCGGTGGACATCCCGTCACCTCGTCACCTCGCAGGGCAGCAGGAGCTGCTGGCGACGAAGAAGGGGAGGCGCTGGCACCTGCGAGGAGCTGGGGTCCCCCCCGCCCCCCGCCTCCAAGGGGCAGAGCAGAGCCGCTGTTAACTGCCAGCCAAAGGCTGCCAAGGCAGCTGAGGGCAGGGGCCGCGTCCAGGGAAGTTCAAGTTCCAGGCTCGCTCAGAGGAACAAGGAGCTCCTTACGGAAGCAGGGCTGGGTCAGGACCAAGCACTCCCAGGAGAGTGGCTTTGAGCTGTGCTGCCTGGGCGTGGGACAAGGCCCGCGGGCAGAGCGGGAAGCCGGGGGCACTCCTGTCCTCCTCCGTGACCGCGTGACAGGGACAGAGCAAAGCAAACTCTGCAGGTGCGAGTACAGTTAAGCACCATCAATCTACACTCCATCTCCCCTCCTGGGAGACACGCCCGCCACCCACCCCACCCAGCCATTCCGTGGCTCTGAACGCAGCCCAGCCCCGGGGCTGGGTTTCCGGGCGGGCCTGGGCGGTGCCGTCCCTGGGGCTGTGCGCTCTCTCAGCCCTGGGAGCGGCCCGAGGCACAGACCTGCCTGAGGCCCTCGGTCCCACTGCAGAGCCGCCACTGACAGCCCTCACCCTCCAGCCTAGAGCGGAGCAGGAGGCAGATGGCGGGGCGGCGAGCGTTGTCCTTCCGGGCAAGTCGCCCTCACGCAGCTCCAGAACTTGCTGGAAACAAGACAAGCAGAGGTGCTCCTGCGAGGCTGAGGGACCACAGATCCCCCAGGTCCGGGGCCCATGGGTCTCAGGGTTAGGGAGGTAAATCTGCACTCTCCAGGCCTTCGACACCCCGAGGCAGAGCCTGGAGCCTGGCCACCATCCGCCAACAACGTCAAGCCATGCTTTAGGAGTAAAACTGCCAGCTAGCCAGGAGCAGGATGCGAGGCCTGAGAGACGTCTGCCGGGCTCCCTGCCCAGACCCATCAATTGTCCCCGTACGATTTCTTAATCATTTGCAAGTAATTAGCAGGAGTCCTCATTAGCGCAGGCGCTTTGCTCCATAGAAGTTTCAGGGAGCAGGCAGGCAGCCGCATTGGGCGAAACTCCAGTTGGGTGATTTTTAATCACAGACGAACCCATCAGGGACACGAGAACCTGTCGGTTTTGCCACCTGTTTATTCCTGTCTCACCACTTCTTGGAAATGAAAAGCAAAACGCTTGTCACTCACCTTTGTGATCAAAGCATGGGGGTGGGGAGAGAGAGAAAAGGACCAAGGGACAGAGACCGTGGGTGGGGTTCAGCGAGTCGGCTGTGGTGGGACCCTGGAGAGTGAGCAGGTGTCGGCCACCAGGGAGAGGGACCACCTGGAAGGACAGAAAAGGTCAGAAGAGCCCGCAGGGGGTGGGCGGTGCGTGCGTTTGTGTGCACATGTGCGTGCAGGGCGTGCAGGTGCGTGTGTGCCGACGCCAGGCAGTGATAACAAGCGTGGCTAGGGACCATCGCAAAACCACACAAAGAAACAGGACATTAATTAGCCTTTTATAATCCGGGAAGCTGGGAGATACACACACCTTTCACTGAACACCGGCTGTGCCCACTTAGGTATCAAAGACTGTCAGGCTTTCTGTTAAACTTCACTTTATAAACCATTTCTCCAGCATCACTATTAAAACTTTATTTTACAAGCATGTGCACAGATCTCTTCCAGGCTGGAATACTGGGGGATGCAGCCTAGGCACGCCTGATTTATTTTCCACCCAATATGTGCCGGACACTGCAGAGCCAACATTTTACCCAACGCTCCCTGGAACCCTGAGGGGCCTCTCCTTCAGGCGAGGTGGGCACTGAGGGGCCAAGAAGTGACCTGCGCAGGTCACTCTGCTAAGAGGCAGTGGACGGAGCTGCTTCTCAGCATTGCAGCTGGACAGCTCAGTACCCGGCCGCCCCATCGCTAAAGCAGCAGTGGCTCAGAGAGGGAGCCACCTGCCTCTCCTGCCTTTTGTCCCCACCCAGCCTGAGAGCGGGACGGAGCTGTCCCATTGCTGAGCAGGGAGCAGAGTCTCCAGGGAGGCGAAGGGAGCCACGCCGCCTCTGTGGGCTCCCAACTGCCTCACCACCTGTGTCCGTGCCAGCCACACACTGAGGCTAAGATTCCCTGAGACCTGACTCCAGCCTCGACCGGCCAATGAAGTGGCTGTGGCGGCCTGATGCGGGGCTCACACTAAAATTAACTACGTTTACATGCAACTCGGGACTTGGTTCCTGAGTGACACCTGGCTCAGGGGCCCCTGCGGTGGGCGCAGGGTGTGAATGTGGCCATCCTCCAGAAAGTTCTCTGCACAAGGCTGCTTTGCAGCAGGACCAAGGAGCCAGTACGTAGGCCACGACCCCCAGCTCCACGGGGGCAAAGAAAAGCTGTCCTAAACAGGACGCCTCCAAGGGGGTGCAGCCCAGCTCCGGTCAAGCCTGCCTCACGGAACAGGCGACAGATGAGCTGTGGCCCCCGGGCTGTCGGCTAGTCCCCACTCTCGGCTGTGGTCACTCACGTTCCAGAAAATGGAAAATAGAAATGGCTGAAACACACAGATTCTAAATTAACTTTCACCTCCTAGAATATTCAAATGGTTAAAATCTCTGAAAATGTACCACAACCCACACTTTCTTTATCTTTTTCCCTTTCTTTCTTTCTTTTCTTTTCTTTCATATTTTTTGGGCCACACCCGTGGCATAAGAAGTTCCCAGGCTAGGGGTCAAATCAGAGCTGCAGCTGCTGGCCTACACCACAGCCACAGCAACGCGGGATCCGAGCCGCGTCTGCAACCTACACCACAGCCACAGCAACACTGGATCCTTAACCCACTGAGCGAGGCCAGGGATCAAACCCGCATCCTCATGGAGACTACACGGTTTCATTACGGCTGAGCCACAACGGGAACTCCCTCCACACACACTTTCTTCTACTTTTGAGGGTGTTTGTTTGTGAAGCAAAGGAATCAGCTGAGACAGAGAGATGACGGGAACTTGGGAGGTCACAGCAGGTGGCAGGTCCCTGGACAGCAGCCCCAAGTGGGCGTCCAGAGTTGCCGTCCAGATGGAGGGGTGAGAGGCCCAGAAAGGGAGGCAGGTCTCTGGGGAGTCAGTGGGTGGGGACTCAACAGCATCCTTTCACGGATGAAGATTTTGAAAATGAAAAATGATGAAGATGTGAAAAGTGGGGAGTTCCTATCATGGCTCAGAGATTAACGAACCCAACTAGTAACCATGAGGACGCAGGTTCAATCCCTGGCCTTGCTCAGTGGGTTAAAGATCCGGTGTTGCCGTGAGCTATGGTGTAGGTCACAGACGCAGCTCGGATCCTGCGTTGCTGTGGCTGTGGTGTAGGCCAGCAGCTGTAGCTCCGATTGGACCCCTAGCCTGGGAAACTCCATATGCTGCAGGTGTGGCCCTAAAAGAAAAGAAGACAAAAAGACAAAAAAAAATGTGCAAAGTAACAGAGAAAAAAAGACAAATGAGAATTCTGGGGAGGAGTTCCCGTCGTGGCTCAGTTAACGAATCCGACTAGGAACCATGAGGTTGCGGGTTCGATCCCTGGCCTCGCTCAGTGGGTTAAGGATCTGGCGTTGCCGTGAGCTGTGGTGTAGGTTGTAGACGCGGCTTGGATCCCGCGTTGCTGTGGCTGTGGCGAAGGCCAGCGGCTACAGCTCCTGTTAGACCCCTAGCCTGGGAACCTCCATATGCCACGGGTGCGGCCCTAGATAAGGCAAAAAGACACCAAAAAAAGGAATTCTGGGGAGAACAAGCGCTCTCTGTGCACCCGCAGCAGGTGGGTTCTGGGGACGGTATTTAAGCATCCGTAACCGTGGGAGAACCACCATTTACTGATTTTCAAATCTGAGGACCAGCCTAGAGGCGAAACTCAGGGCCTTGATTACAGTCCTGTACCCAGGCGTGAACTGCGCCACCCGTAACCCGTGCGGAAGGTGGCGGCAGAAAGGGGAGGGGCGGGGTGGCGTCATTTTCCAGCGTGGGGAGTCGGCTGGCAGCTCCTGCGTTTGGGGGGGGGGTGCAGAGCGTGGCCCGTGCGGTGAGGCTGCAGGAATTAAGTCTCGATGCCTTGGCTGGCGGGAAGGCTGAGATGACGGGCTAAATCCTCCCCATCTGGTCGGAGGTCGATTCATGACGCGTGAAACTGGACACAGAAATTTTAAATAGCAATGAGAACTTACTACGAGAAGATTCAGCTAAAAGTGTTAAAAGAGGTCGGATCGCGGAAGGGAGGGCTGGGGAAGGGGGCTAGGGCAGCTGTTTTTATTAGAAACTCGACTCCTCCGTCGTCATTTATTTCACAAGTGAGTGTACGGTATTGATTAAACTCTAGCTACTTAATAAAATGAAATGAGTTTCTCTAGCTCGCTGGAGGCAGTGAGACAATTCAGAGACAGGCCTGTGCGGCACTGGCGGCCGGGGTGCGGAGGGGGTGCCCGCGGGACCTCGTTTGTCCGGGAGTCTCAGCTCAACACCGTGCTCCCCGGCTTATTTGTCAACCGCTCTTGTCGTCGCTCAGAAGCGCTCCGGTTTGGACAAGAAAAGAGACAGCCATCTGAGAAAGAATGCGTGAGGCCGGCTGACCGGGTGGGTGGCAGACACTGAGAGGGCCCAGGGCTGGGAGAGCGTGACTGCCACGGGCTTCCCGCCGGCCGCCCGGAGACGCCCCAGCTCTGCCAGACGGAGAAGGCGGCCCGTTACGGTTAATGTGCAGTAAGTGCCCTGGTGTGTCAGCTGCTTTGCCGGGTGACTTACACGCGTTATCTCATTTAACGCTCACGGCCACGCTCTAGGGACCTGCGCTCACTTATAGATGAGTCAGCTGGAGCCCAGAGAGGTTAAGTGACCTACCCCGCGGTCACACAGCTAATGAGAGGTGAAACTCCCAGTGGCGGTAGGCAAGTGTTAGTTCCATCCTGGGCTGGGCGGTCCCTCTGTGCTGTGTGTTCTCTGTCCCCCGCCCGAGACCTACCTCAGCCCCTCTCCACCCTCTAAGCCCCAGGAGCAGCTCTGCGATGTTCTTGATGGGTGGGGGCCCCGGAGAGCGGAGAGGGGGGGACTGGAGCGCCGGTGGCCCTCCCGCCCTGCTTGCCGTGGGGGTCACACTCCCTTCCCGGGAAGACCGGGCGGCTCCTATGGGACCTGGTCGTTCTTCCTGTCCCGGCGCCTCCAGGCCCACGGTGGTGACGGCTCCTGGGCAAATGTCTTGGCACCGATTCTCCTTGCTTCCATGTGAAGCCCGTGCACTTGTCAACAGCCCTTCAGAGGGTGGCCCCTGGGCTAGTCCTCTGCCCCCCAGAGTGGAGGGGGGAGCTGGTCTGCAGCTGACTTAGGAGAGAGAAATTTGAGGGTCACCGGTACAGATAAAAAGTTAAGTCGCAGTTCCGGGATTTCCAGGTACAGGTTATGGGGAGGGGTGGGGGGGGCGTCCCACACGGCCTCCTGGACAGGCAAGCCACGGAGCAAAGCCTGGCACAGAGAAGGCTCTGGGGAGGACTCGCGGAGGCCCACGGACCAGAACATTCTAGGGAGGGAGGCACCCAGCCTGGAACACCACTGAGCCAGCCCCTAGTGAATGGCTGGATCCGACGAAAAGTCCAGAAATAAGAATAATGAAAACTAAAACCGGACCCACCAGACAGACAGCGTTTAGAAAGAGTTTGCTGTGCACACGGAACAGTGTGTGGGTCTGGAGGCTTCGTGTCCAAGACCGAGCTGGAGCCCGAGGCTGAGCTCGCGACGAGGTGGCTTCGAAAGTGAAAAGGAGGAGTCTTACCCGTGACCAGCTGTGGCCGTGGGATTCCAGACAGAGGGCTGGTTGGAAGCGATGCTCCCCTCCCCGCAGGAAGAGGCTTAAGTGCCTTTCTGACTATCAGAGGCATTTGCAAGAGACAGCCTAATCTTGCCCATGTTCACAATCCAAGCTAGATTTAGCCACCACCCCCGCCCCGGCTTGAAAAGTTCTGTCTGTCTGGGGCATCGTCCCGCCTGGTCTCCCGTCTGTCTGATTCCAACAGTCTGCCGGGAGCCCGTCCACTCCGAGGCCCAGGGGACTCGGCCTGAGCCGGTCCGAGGCCAGAGGGGCGGAGGCTGGCTGGACGCGTAAAGGATGGAGCAGGGCAAGTGAAGGCAGCAGGAGGCAGCACGAGCGCTCCCCTGTGCGGGAAGGGGAGACGGGCCGAACCTGGATGAAGCGCGGCTGTTCACTTTGCCCCAGGACCCCAAGGCCCCCCTCCTACCACTTCCCGCCCCGGGGCCGGACGTTTTGTGCACTGGATCAAAGGACCTCTTGCTTCTCGCTTCTGGCTGGATGTGGTCAAGAGAGGCACCAGCAGGAAGTTTGCTGGCTGTTTCCTCCCTGCCCGGCCGGACCCTGTCGGCTTCCCCCCAGAGCCAAGGCCTCGGTGACTGTCGGCCCTTCTCCTCGAAGCTCCTTCCTGAGGAACAACCAGGACAGTGTAGGGTATCAGGGAGGAAGCAGAGGGCCTGGGAAGACAGAGGTCTTGGGAGGAGGGGACGGGCTGGGGGGCCAGGTGGGGAGTATCAGGCAGGGTAGGCGATTCTGAGCCTGTGATCCCGGAGTTAGGGATCTGAGGGTGGACTAGTTCTGAGGGATAACGAGGTCCAGGGTGTGGAATGGAACAGCCGTGGAGGAGAGAGGAAATGTGTAAACACACAGGCTGTGTTCTGCTCATAGCAGCCTCGACTCTTCAGCTCCGTTGCTAGAGGCTGATGTGTCTGCAATGAGCACAGCAGATAAAGAGTCATACATGTAATGAAAATCAGGAAGTATTTAGAACTTGATGAAATTAAAAATACTACAAGGGAAAACATGGAATACAACTAAAGCAATCCTTAGGGAAAAAAATATGGCTTTAAATGCCGTGTGAAGATAAAAGAGAGGCTGAAAATTAACGACTTGAATGTCGTTTGTTAGCAGTTAAGGGGGAAAAGATAAACATAATAAACCCAACATAGAATAATAGGATGATGAAATCAATAACAAAGATAAAAAGATAAATGAATAAAATTGGAAAGAAATGAGTAAAAGAGGGACAACAAAGTCAAAAGCTGGTCTTTTGAAAAAATGCAAATGAACATAACCAATCTTTGGTGAGACGGGCATGAATAAGCATGAAAGGAAGGAAGTGAGTAGAGCTGCAGAGGTGAATGCAGTGAGGAGGCCATGAGAGGCTCTCTGCTGCCGGGATGGAGGAACAGCAATGGGCTCGTCTGAAAAATAAACATAGAAGAGGACCACGTGCATAGAGTGACGGTTTCCAAGAGACTGGACATCAGGTAGGGGCAGGAATGTCTGAGGTGAGAGGATCAAAGAAAACCCTCTGACTTCTCCAGTCTGGAGGCTGGGAAGCGACTCGGGAGAACCCAGAAAACTCAGGGTCAGGGACTGGAGCTGAGAGGGAGACCAAGGCAGCGGAGCTCACAGCACAGACGGCCAGAGAGGAGAAAGCTGCCAGGGCGAGCCCTGGGCACACACGGGGGCCCTGGCATGCATGGTGGTCAGCCCGCTCTGGAAGGAAACCGCTCGAGTCTGGGAAAGAAGCCCCAGGAAGGATCAGAGGCAACAGCACTAAACGCACACAGCCCTGGGAAGAGCTGTTTGCACCAGCCAGTCTGGAAAACCTCATGAGTCACACTCATAGGGACGGTACCCAGACTTATTTCAGGAGTGGGGAATAATTAGCACTCAATTAAACGGTGCTCCGCTTTTTCTGAAAAAAATTGTAAGAGGAGACCTGAAACTATTTCCACAGAACTTGAGTCCCAAAATAAACCTAAGACTATAGATAGGAATTCAAGCGTATCTTTTCACCCAACACGGTGAAATTCACTGTGTAGTAAGGCAGTTTCTGCCTCTTGGCAAAAAGAGGCAGAAAATTATGGCCCATAAGAAGGAGAAAGCCCATCAGTTAGCTAACCCAAAACTTACACAGATGTTAGAACCAGCAGATAAAGACATCAAAATGACTACCGTAAGTGTATTTAGTATGTTCTAAAAGTTGGAGGAGGTATTGAACATGTCAAGGGAAGATACAGAAAATACCTAAGAAGTCACATGCCTAGCAGTGAAAACATGATGTTTGAGGTGGAAAATACACTGTATGAAGTGAACAGGAGATAAGACATTTCAGAAGCAAAGATCAGTGAACCAGAAGACAAGGCAAAAGAAATTAGGCAAAACCAAAAGTTTTTTTTCTTTTAAAAAGCCTGAAAATTTTCACAAAGACTCAGTGAACTGTGGGACAATGTCAAGTTCCCTAATAAGTGTGCAAGTGGAGCCCTCAAAGAAGAGATTGGGATGGGTATATCTTGAAAAAATAATGCCTGGAAATTTTACAAATCTGAGGAAAACTATAAAACCCACACATCTTAGAAACTTCCTGAACTTCCATAATAAGATGCAGAAAGATACTACACCAAGGCATCAAATTCTCCAAACCAGCCATAAAAAGAAAAATCTTAAAAGTAGTCAAATAAGGACACATTACTTAGAGGAATGCAAAGATAAGCACAGCAGTAAACTGTGTTGAAGCAATGTAATGTTTTTTAAAGTGCTGAATGGAAAAATAAAATTTTATACCTAGCAAAAATATCTTTCAGAAAGACTAGCAAGACGTCTGATTTCTGCTCTGAGATGTTAAAGCTTAGGAGGAGTCCCTTCCACCCTTACAACAAGAAAAAATACTGAGCTAACTAAAAATCAGTGACTTAGGCTTATCAGGGAATGCAGGTCATGGGATAAAGCACCCCCACTGCATCACTGAGTCAGGTGAATATGGAGAATGGAGATCACACACTCGCAGACATCATCAGAGCCAGTAAGTGGCAGGAACACTCACATGGTAACTACAGCCAGTTCAACATTCACTCATGATTAAAATTCACAGCAACCAGCAAACTAGTTGAGGAAATAAAGCCACCAGCAAATCGACTCAGTGGTTAAATGTAGAAAGTATTCTTTTTGAGGTCAAGAGAGAGACAAACATAGATGCTATCAGCATTCTAGTTTACATTGTACTGAAGGTTGAGGTCAGTGCAGTAGGTAAAAAGGGAAATAAAAGGTGGCATGATGAGAAAAGAAAGTCCAAAGAATCTACAGATAAATTACTGGAATTAAATTGACTTCCTTTTTTTTGCGGTTTTTTTAGGGCCATACTTTCTGCATATGGAATTTCCCAGGCTAGGGGTTGGATCAGAGCTACAGCTGCCTGCCTAGGCCATAGCCACAGCAATATGGATCTGAGTCTCACCTGTGACCTATACCACAGCTCACAGCAATGTCACACCCTTAACCCATTGAGCGAGGCCAGGAATTGAACCCAAGTCCTCATGGATCCTAGTCAGGTTCATTAACCCCTGAGCCACGAAGGGAACACCAATATGACTTTTGTTTTATGACCACACTTGCGGCACATGGAAATTCCCAGGCCAGGGATTGAATCTGAGCCTCAGCTGTGACCAGAGCCGCAGCTGCAGCAATGCCGGGTCCTTTAACCCACAGCTGTGAGCTGGGGGTCAAATCTATGCCTCTGCAGCAACCTGAGCCACTGGATTCTTAACCCACTGCATTACAGCAAGAACTCTCTACTGTGATTTCTTAAGATTGCTAGACACAAGTCAAATATCAAAATGGATTGCATGTCTACATACCAGCAATACGACTCAAGAGGCACAAGAACTTTTTTGATAAAACTTGAAGAAATGTCTCCATTTTGAAGAAAATTGGATAATTTTATTGAGAGTCATTAAGAAAAATCTAAACAAATAACATCTACTTTTGTGAAGGACTGAATGTGGGAAAATGTCAATTATTCAAAGCCGATTTATTGATTCAATGCAATAATAGAAATTCTAATAATTTGTGTACAAAACATGAAAAGCTAATTCTAATATAAACATGAAAATGAAAAAGGCAGAAATCATTGCTATTCTTAAAATGTAATAGCAGAAGTAGACTGGTTCTATAAAAGTTAGCAAGACTTTTGTATGCTAGATTAGAATGAGTGATTATGTGCAGGAACAGATAATTATGCCAGGAAAACAGAATGGACCCCAGAAACAGACCCCAGAATTTATAGACATGTCTGAATATTGAAGATGTTATTGAAGATTAGAGGGAAAAAATTAAGCTTTTCCATAGATCAGGCTGGGAAAATTGGGTGTCCATGCAGAAAACAAATGAAATTGGATCCCTCATACTACATGCAAAAAAAAAATAATTCCTTGTGGATTGGTGACTTAGGAAATGAAAACATCAAGTGGAAGATTTTTTAAATAAGACACAAAAATGTACAAACCCAAAGGAATAGAATTCTTATTTTGTTTGCATAAAATTGAAGAACTCTTATTTATTGAATCAAATTGAATTCAAACTGAATTATAAAATAAAAGAATAAGCCACAAGCTAAGAGAAGAGATTTGCCTCATATTTAACCAACCAAGCCGTGATTCCTAACCTAAAGAACTCCTCTCAAACAGAAAGACTGCGCGGAAGATTTTAAGTGCCATCGCACCAAAAAAAAAAAAAAAAATCCTCAAATCTTATAAATATGAAATTATGCTCAATTAAATTAGCAATCAGGGAAAAGCAAATTCAAATTGCAGGAAGATGCCGCTGCGCATCCGGGAGACTGGCAAACATCAGAAGTCGTACAGCACGAGATGACGGCAGGGCCGACAAGTCACGGAAACTTCCCAGCATTTTAAAACGCAACCATTGTGCAAAATAGCCTGGCCTTCCGGAGAAATCTGAATGTGGCCGTACCGTATGGCTTGTCAATTCCCCGTCAGGTCTGGGCTCAGAACACGGACACGTGAACCAGGATGCCCACCACGGCCTTGTGGGTGACAGCCCCACACCCGACGGCGGGAATATCCCTCAAAACAAAGCACATATACACAGAGTGGTAAATTCACATCAAGGACCCTCTAAGTGTGTGGACTACAGCTGTAAAAATCCCGAAAGTTAATCTCACAATGCAGTATTGATGAAAAAAGCGAGTCCAAGGGAATACATCTTGTGGGCATCCTTTTACGTAAATTTCAGAGTTGGCGAGGTTAAGCTACATTTCGTTTAGGATGCGAGCAGACGGTAAAACTAAAGACGGAGCAAAGGAAAATGACTGCAGAACCCGGGGTGCCCGCTGCCTTGGGGCTGAGGGGTGCGGGAGGAAGGGGCCAAGAGCCCCGAGGGGCTGAGCTGTTCCACCTCCTAAACTCCGTGGTGGTCCTGTGGGTGCCTCAGCGTGAACGTCTGAGTGGGTGTGTGTTTCATACACGCTCTGTGAGCGCGTGCTGTCACTGACATTTGAATTAATAAAGAGCATCCTCTTGAAGATTTCAGAACCTTTGGAAAAGGTTCACCACTTAAACCGGAACACACTAGAGAACTGGCAGCCCCGGCTGGGTGCAGAATGCTGGGGAGGGAAGGGAGCGGAGACGAAAAGGCGGTGAAACTTCCCAGGGGCGGCAGCAAGCTGGCAAGGAAACGCCGGAGCCGGGCTCACCTCTAAGGTCTTCCTGGGGACAAGGAAGAAAAGCTATGAGATGGTAGAGAAGACACCAGGGACAACTTCGAGACGGTTCTTCACGACTGACACAAAAATTACCATCACCCGAGCCTTGGTGAGAAGGCTTTTTGCCGGGGATGACAGAGAATGGAAATCCAGACTTTGGAAGTCCAGGAAACTGTTTAAGGAGGAACTCGGATAACTTGGAACAGGAGCAATTATCAAACCCGTAATTGAGGAAAGCTTTCCTGGGTAGAAAGAGAGCTGGACAGAAAGGTCAGAAGCACTAAGCCTTTCCCAAACAAAATCAGAGAAACTGCCCCAGGCCTGGCGTCTGTGTTTCTCTTTATTTTATTTCAAGAATGAATGTGTCATCTTTCGGCATCCTGTCAAAAAACAAACAAAAAAATTTTACTTCCAAGGGACAGAAGGGCGGTCGGCCTTGCACTTCTCCGCAGTAATAAATGCAAGTAGACACTGCAGCTCGCTGTGCAGATGTTTGAAGCAAATCTATTTTTTGGTTCAAGGAAGCTTTCCAGGGGAGACGAATGAAGGGTGAAAACCGGAGAAGTTAGAACAGGTGTCCTGGGCAGAGCGCGCCACGAACCCGTGCGGAGACTGCGCGTGGGAGTGGCCTGGGGCTGTCGGTGCGTCCTGAGCTCCCCGGGACGGGGAGAGAAGGAAGCCCAGGTCTGTGACCAGGAGGGCAGCAGCGTTTCGGGTACCGGGGCCGGGGGCGAGAGTGAGTCCGCGCTGGAGCCCCGGGGCGGGCGGGGAGGAAGGCGGGCTCGGGATGGCCCCGGGGGATCAGACGGGGCGTTTAGGACAGAGGCCGGCTGCTCGGCCACGGTGGTCTCAGTGCTAAGAGGGGACACGGAGGTGTAGCCACGGGGGCCAGAGGGACTTGGTGGTGGGTCTGCTCTGGGAGAAGAGGGCGAGATACCGGGCCGGGACCCCTAGAACTGGTGACCGAAGCTCCTTCCAGTCCGTGCGGCCATAGGTGAGCAAGGGGACCCCACCGGGAGCGCCACCTCCTGTCAGCCTACGGCGTCAGCCCTGGCCCCGGGGGGAGCCCGAGCCGTGACAGCGGGCCTGACCCCTGAGTGTCCCCAGGACCTCTCAGTGCCACAGGCCTCAGTGAGCAGACGTGAGCACGCGGCTGCTTCCACCCTGCTGGGCCCACGGCCAGCTTTGCTGGTGGACACTGACAGGCAGTCCCCGCGAGGCCCACACAGCGGTCAGCCAGCCCTGCCCAACCCAGCGGGGCACAGGCGACAGCAGGACCACTGGCCCTCCCGGTCCTCGGCCACACTCTGGAGCCGGACGCTCCACGGTGACTTACGCCGACCGGCTCCAGGGTCGGGCCCTGCCCTCCCGGTCTTGGGGGAGGGGACGGGGGAGACCCTTGCAAACACTTGTCCATTGCTCCGCATGGATTCCTGGCGAGCGGGGAGCCCAGGGGGGCCCCAGGGCCCTGAGGATAAGGAAGCGGGGGTGGGGGGGCTGTGAGCTCGAGGACCCCGGCTGGTGCAGCCAGCGGCCAGGGTGAACTGGAAGGAGGCAGGGAGCCCTGCAGGCGCGGGGACACAGGGGGCGGGAGCGCTGTGACTCAGAGGGGACAGTGAGGTGAGCACACCGCAGAGGGTGCCAGCAGGGAGGAGGTCGGGGGGAGCCGGAGACAGACGGCGCGGGGCCCTGGGGAGCGGAGCAAGGATGCGGGTCAGTCCGGCAAGAGGCAGGGCGCCCCGGAAGGACGAGGGGCCCTGAGCGGGGTGAGTGCAAGGCCCGGGAGGTGGGGGAGGTGGGGGGCCTCAGCCTCCCCCTTGCGTGGAGGGCACGCGGTGCGTCGGGTGCAGGTGACCAGTAAACAGCTGGGTATGGGGTGGAGGCCCGCAGACCCCTGGCCTCCGTTAACCCGAGGAGACCCGAGTGGTTGTCCCTCGGCCAGGCCTGGGACCACCTGGGGGGGCAAGAGACCCTTCTGCCATCAGCCGCCGGGGCGGAGGAGCCGGACCCCAAACTCCCAGAGCAGGAGGGAGCGTGGCCCCTCCTCCCAACCAATCGCCACCCGAGAGCTGGTGGAGCCACCAGACTGGCGCCGTGTCACCCAGAAGTGACGAGTTCACCCCAGCTGCACAGGCGCCAGGGCTGCTGCGGGAGACCACCGAGGAAAGGGCTGCGACCCCCTGCGGCCCGCACAGGTGCAACGCCCCCGAGGACCCTGCGCCCTGCAGGGCTGTGCATCTCCAGCCCCCGTGGTTCCCACACCACCTGCCCCGCGGCTCACAGCCCCCCACGTCTCCCACTGCCCCCACTGCGACTCGCGCCCCTTGGGCTGGTCCGCCTTCAGGCTGGCAGCAGCGGGCAGACCTCGCAGACGCTCTGGAGCAGGTGCGGCTCCGCTCACTGGCGTCCGGTTCACCGGCAATCGCTGTGTGCGCCTGGCTGCCTTTTTCCGCTCCGTGGGGTCCACACTCCCAGCCTTTCCCGGGACCAGGGGTCACAGCTGAACCAATTAGTTTGAGCCAGTCCCTTTCACACTCACTGCCTCCCGCACGGGGCTCCCTGGTGTCAGCAGCCCGTCCTCACTGGGAGACTGACGGGTCGGTGGTGTGTCTGTTTGTCTTATTTTCCGCCTGCCCTCTGCAGGGGTGAGGTGGGAGGGCCGTGCCAGTTTCCCCCGGGGGATAATTAAGCTCTTTGGTTCTGAGCCAGATTTCACGAGGCTAATGGTCCGGGCGGGCCGTGTCTGCCAGCAGGACCAGCGGAGGGTAGAGCGGGCCCAGCCGTGCCCACCCCCGGGAGGGCTCCTGGCTCAGCACCACCTGTGCCTGCTCACGGCCACCGTGGAGGTCGTGGACGCAGACCCCTGCCCTCTGAGAGCCACCGTCCCTGTCTACGGTCAGGGACAACCAGGAATTTACGTAGGTCTGAGGTTACCGTGGAGGCAGAGCCTGGCCGCCAGCCCCTCTGCTGAGCCTCGCAGCCCCAAGGACAGGCAGAGGTGACCCCTGGCCACTCATAGAGTTCCTCGAGAATTATTTTAAGAATTATTTACATTTTTTTTTTATCTTTTTAGGGCCACACACACGACATACGGAGGTTCCCAGGCTAGGGGTCAAATCGGAGCTGCAGCTGCCAGCCTAAGTCACAGCAACGCCAGGTCCCTGACCCACTGAGCGAGGCCAGGGATCGAACCCATGTCCTCAGGGATCCTAGTTGGACTTGTTTCCACTGAACCACAGCGGGAACTCTTATTTTAAAATTTTAATATTAAATAGTATTAATTAAAATGCCTTACTGTTTTAAAGAGTTATTATTCGCTGACGGGGGACCAGGCCACGCCAGGCCGCCGTCTCCTCCGCTCTGCCTGCGGAGAGAATCCAGGACTCCCACGGGGACGTGCCCTGCCCTGTGCTGGCCCCTGCTCGCTGGGCCACCCCGGCCCTCTGAAGTGGCAGCATCTCAAGACGCCCCCCACAAGCAGAGCCCCCACAAGGGAGGCTCAGAAAACTGAACTTTCAGCCATGGAGCATTTTACTCTCAATGCAGCACATGCAGTAAAATAAAGTGACATGCCCTGTATTGTAACGGGCTGGTGCATAAATCTGCCGTATTGCTCTCAGATTCTACAATGAGGCCCAGTGCTAGTTGGTGCGGAAAGAAATCATTGTTAGAGACAAAACTTTATGGTTCTTTTGCTTATTTCAGCAAATAGACCCCTGACTCAGGATTTGCCCTAATTTCTTCCTTCTCTAAAACCTTTAAGATGATTAATTATTTTTTAAAACTTGAATTTCTGTATATACACACCTCCGCGTATTTTTGCATAAATGTGAGCACGTGCGCTCCGGCAGACTTTCTCGTCCTCGCGCTGCTCCCGCAGACACGCGTCCCCTCAGCCGCGTGGCCCGGTGCGGCCGGCGCCCCCATCCGCCAGCATCTGGGCGGTGCCCGGGGTGGGGCGCCTCCCGGTTACGCTGGCCTTCGCTCCCCGACCTTGCTGGGCGCCCGCTGGGGCAGCGAAGGCCCGGGCCGCGGTCCCGGGAAGGGGAGGGCCTGAGTGCCTCAGCAGGGACAGGAGGCCTCAGGCTCCCTCCAGCCACCACCTGAGACGGAGGGACACGTGAGCTTGGTACCCACCCCACGCTCCCTTGGGCCCAGCGTTTCCTCCCATCTCCCCAAACCCTCCTATCCGTAACCGGGGCCAGAACCAACGCCCAGTCTTCCGGGTTGTGTAAACGGGGACCAGCTCTGAGCTTCCGCTGCCTGTCGGCGCCAGGAGAGCAGGACATGGGCCCGCTGGTCCCCCCGCGCCCACAGCACAGAGACCCTGTCCGCCCCCCACCCCGTGCCCTCCCCCTCCCGCCCCCTCCCCGCCCAGCCACGCCGACCGGCCGTGTCCGGAGCAGAAAGGCGCTGTCCTCTGTCCTCGCCGGCCCGCCCGCCGGGGCGCCCTCACCCCAGCCCCCGCCCCGCCCCCCCAGACCTGGGACCTCCGCCCAGCCCTCGGCCCCAGGGCCGTCAGAGGACTCACAGGTCTGGCGTTGTCCCTGCGCATCTCTTCAGTCCACCCACGAGGTCTCGCGCCGTCGCCGGCCAGCAGAGGCAGAGCTCTCAGTCACAGCCCAGTGCTGACCTGCCCTCACGCACGATCAGCCCCGGCCACAGCCGCTCGCTAAAGGGCTTCTCCCACTTCCCAAGGGGGGAGCTGAAGCGCAGACGCCTACGTGACGGCCCCAGGCCCCAGGCCAGCAAGGGGCCGAGGCACAATTAGACACTGTGGCTGTCTGTCCAGAGAAATGCCGGCTGTAGCTGTCCTTTAAAATTTTCTAGTAGCTGCATTTATTTATTTATTTGTTTATTTACTTATTTATTTACTTATTCTTTTTAGGGCCACACCCGTGGCATATGGAAGTTCCTGGGCTAGGGGTCAAATCCAAGCTGCAGCCACCAGCCACCACGGCCACAGTGACACCAGATCTGAGCTGCCCCTGCGACCTGCGCTGCAGCTTGCAGCAACACCAGATCTTTAACACTTTGAGCCACAGTGGGAACTCCTAGTAGCTACATTTAAACAGGTGAAAAGAAACGAGACATCAATTTTAATATTTTTATTTAACCCAGTATATTCAGAATATCACCGTTTGACATGTAGCCGATATAAACATTGGGACTTTTTACACCCTTTGCTTTTTTGCACCAAGTGTTTCACACCCACAGCACATCTCATCTGGGACCGGCCATGTGTCAAGGGTCAATATCACACCGGGCTGGGGGTGGCCACCCTGGACAGAGCAGGCCCAGCTTCTACGGCCACGGATGCAGGTGTGAGAACGAGGTCGGATGGACGGTGGAGAAGGTCACTGCCCGTTTCCCGCTGGGCTTCCTTCCTGGCCTGAGCAACTTGGAGGCGCCGGCCTCCTTCCAGCATCCAGAGCCCATCCAGGCGCAGGGTCGGTGCTCAGAAAGTGGCCAGTGCCAACCGAATCGCTGGCGCCTGGCTGCCTCCACCGGGGAGGTGGCCCTGGCTTTGGCTCTCCCGAGACCGGGTGCCCTTGAGTGGCTCTCGAACTGCCCGTGACAGCACGACCCAGGCGTCGGAGGCAGACACGTCACTAACATTTAGATTCTGAGCTGTGGCTTCCAGTTTGTTTATGGCTAACAAACATCAGAGCAAAGTATCTTTTAAACCCCGCAGTTAAATCGACATGATGATATTTGGTTGATGACTCCTTCATGAAATTACCTCTGAAATGCTGTTTTTGTTCTGGAAGCAGCATTCCAGCCCTGTTCCTCCTTGAGCTTTGTAGCTGCGTGCACCTGTCTACGGGGCTGAAGCTTCTCGGGGCCTCTGACCCGCAGCCCCTTTCTGACCTGAGCCGTGGGTGGGGGTGCGTGGGGGGCTGCGAGGGCTGTGGGCTCCTTGTGAGCCATGGGCGGCCTCGCCTTGGCACCCCACCCCACCCCCGCTCTCCGGGGGGTTTGTGAAACATCCAGGCCTACCCCTCAGCCTCCCACATGCTCGGCAGGCTTCCTCCCCAGAGGCGGCTCGGGAGCAGGTTGGTGCCTGAGGATGGTGATGAAAACCGCCCCGGGGGCTTTCCTGTGCTCACTGAAGGCATCGCAGCGGCAAAGTGACCACTGCTCTGTGTGTGTCACCTGCGGGGCTTCTAATCAGGGCTCTGCTGGCAGCCCCGAGTTCGGGGAGCCGAAGATCCACAGACGGGGGAGAGGAAAGAGCCTGACCTGGTTCCTCTGCATTCGGGTCTGAGCGGCAGCTGCACGGAGAAAAGCTAAAAGCCCCCTGACTTGTCCAGAGGTGTGCACCGACCTCCCGGCTCCAGCCCCTCAGCCCTGCACCGGCATCGCCAGCTAGGATGCAGGACGGGCTCCCAGGGCCTGGGTGGGTCTGAGCCACTGGTGGTAGAAGCCCGTGGGCCTGACTCACCCCAGCTCACTGGCTGCTCCCATGGAACGTGCAGGCTTCTAGGCGGAGGAGACCACCGTCCCCGGGGAGATGAGACGGCGTCTCCCTCCGAGCTTCTGCTCACCGTCCTAACCCCGCGCCAAGCCCACTGTCCCCAGCAGGGACTCAGCTGGTGTCAGCAAGGATGGCTGAGTGGCTGGAGGGAGGCAGTGGACAAAGGGCGGCATAGATGCTCGGCAGTGGACATAGGGCTCGTCCACATGGAACCTGGGGGCGGCCCTGCCGGGTGGGGGTGCCTGTCATCACACCCCGGCTGGCTGGTGCATCAGCACCTTAGCTGAGCTCCCCGCGCTCTGACACGCTATTTACTCGGGCGCGGAAGGTCCCCAGGAGACCCCACTGCAGGGATCAGAAAACCCCCCTGCACACCGCACTCGCTATAAGGCAAAGACGAGGTGCCCCCCACCGCGTCCTCGCGGGTTCTGGCCCATCGTTCCATTCTGCAGAGGCCCAGGATCTTCCGCTTTAACAGACGTTCCTCCACGTGGCTCCACTGCTCCTCGCGGTGTCGTAAAGGGGCGGGGATCTGTGCCCACTAACTGTAGGTTCCGCAGCCGTGGAGCGTCAGCACTCCACTCCTGAAGCCAGCTTATTATCGATCAGAAACGCGCCCAGCCCCAGTCCGCGGCCAGGCCCTGCCAGAGCCATCGTCACACTGCGCTGCCAACTCTGCGTCGTTTTTCGGCTGGTAATTCCTTAAAGACTGAGACAATAGTCATTTAATATCGTTTGCTCAAATGAACAGTTCCCCGAGCAAATAATAATAATAAAAAAAAGTCCCTGAGAAGCCAATTAGATGCTGCAGCTTGTATCCAGTGACGGCCTTTTTAATAGACGCCCCTTTTACAAGTGCAGCTGTGGTTCCCAGATGAAAACCCAGCCGCTGATATGTAAATAAGTGCGGGCGACAGCACGTACAACAGCCCCCTTCCATCAGCAGGGCTGAGACACCCAATAGGAATACTTCAGATAAAATAGCAATTTGTGGAAGAGATTTTTCTAAAGAGAATGAGGGATGGTGGGGAGGTAGGAAAAACCAAGAGACCTTCTGGGGTACGGAAGCATGATCAAGGCCCCGAGGGAAAGCTCAGCCTCCCACAAGGAAGCCAGCGCCAGCCCACCCACCCGCTTCTCTTTGTAAGGGCTCCAGGGGGCTGGGGGCTGCATTTCTAAGCTCAGACGTGCCAGCTTCCACCTAAAGCAGAGCACCCGCTCCCCTTCCCTCCAGAAAGGGCATATGGTTGCATCGGATCCGGGCCCAGGGAGCCCTAGGGAAGCTCGCGAGCATTCTGGTGATGGGGTTCCCAACCAGGGCCGATTCCGCCCCCGGCAGATGCATGACAGTGCCTGTAGGTATTTGTGGTGTCACAGCTGGGAAGGGGGTGGCCATGCCATCTCCTGGACCGAGGCTGCAGGCTCCACACCCCACAGGGCCCCAGGCAGCTCTGCATAAGGGCGACCCCATTCCAGGTGCCCACAGATGGAGGCTGACACTAAGAAAAATCTGCTGACCTGCCCTGGGTGGACCCCGCAGATGGCTGGTCTAACTGCCCTGAGTTTGCAGAGGGGAATCTGAGGTCCAGGGTGGGGAAGGGATGTGCGGTCTGGGTGGCAGAGACAACCCAGGCTGAGCAGCGATGCCCGCGGCCCAGCAGGCCTGCCCACCCCTCCACCGAAGACGTTCGCAGAGCTCCGGGAGCCGGTGCCGGGCCGAGAAGTGGAGGAACCGGCCTGGTGGCGTCAGAAACCCCACCACAGGGCCTCGCGTAGGCCACCCTGCACTGGCGCTCTGCCAGTGTTTCCAGAAGCACAGCAGGGCAGGAACGAGCCAAGGAGATAGACATCCCTTGTCAAAAGTTGGAGACCTGAGGCTCCGAGCACTGAATCACGAGTCCAAATCCCACAGCTTGAAAACTGCGCAACAAAGCTTGGAAGGCAATCAGCCTGACCCCAACTCTTGCAAACAATAGCTTTGGGTTAAGGACCCTGATCACTGTGGGATGCAGACGGCCGTGCACCTGCTCTGAAGGAACACGTGACGGGGGGCAGGGCCCAGGCTGAGAACAGCAGGCGGGCGGGGTCGAAAGGCTAGCGGTCCTGCCACCTCCTCGGCTGCGCAGCGGGGCGTGAGGCCTGGCTCGTGGGGTTTGGGCTCCTGCGTCCATCAGTTCCATGGCCGATGCCCTGCACGGCCAAGAGTGTGCAGCAGGAGTTGCGTGCGAGTTCACGGGCGCCCACACTGGGGCTCCGTCGGCAGGTCCCACTTCCTCGCCCTGGCCCCACCGTCTGGTCCAGGCCCTTAGGGCTGACCAAGCTGGTGGCAGGGCGCTCCTCTGGGCTCTGAGGTATGAGAGACACACTGCTCTGGTTTGCACACTCACCCCGGGCTAAGGGTTCAGAAGCACCCTCTCCAGGTCCAGTCTAGGGGTCCAGCGTGTTCCACGGCCTGGACTCGGGGTCGTGTCGGGGCTCGGGCCAGGCTTCCAGAGTCTGGAGCACAGGCGGCGGGGCCACGAGCCTCCCCAGAGGGCTCCGACAGCCCCAGCGGGTGTGTGAGGGCGCCGTTCTCCCACCCAGAGGCAGCCCCCGCCCCACGGCCTGGAGTGCTGTCCTCTGACCGACAACAGGGGGACTCAACGTGGCAGCGTCTCCTGCATGAGCGCTGGCAGCCGTGACTCCACTGCAAGAGGGACAGAAGCCAGAGATCACCTGCCTGTTGGACCACGAGGGCACCGAGGACACACACGGACACAAGTGTGAATACGTGCATTAAGCCTGCAGGCGCACGGACCTACAGAGACACACATGGGAGTGTGCACCTGTTTGCACACACACACGCCGGCACATGTGCACACACACTCCCTCAGAGGCAGGCACCTCCTGCAGGGCCCGGTGCCTTCATTCCACGCGGGGTGACATGGCAAGCCCGGCTCAGCCTCTGGGCGTCCCCTTCCCTCCTCTCGATTCCAGCCGCTGAGACTGGGGTCCTCCCACGAGCCCCCGTGCCCACAGGCTTCTCCCTGAGGTGCCCGCTCAGATCCCCCTTGCGGAAGAGCAGCCACACCTGTGGCAGGCACACGTCCCAGAGAGCGGGAACAAGGGTGCTCTGGGCGCCCGTCCACAGCCAGTGGTGGGATCTCGAGGCTGAGAAAGTTCTGGATCAGCGTCCTGGCTCCTCGGCCTCTCTTCCTGTCATTTATCCTCTTGGAAGCGGGGCTGCAATATGCTCTCACAGGAAGAGCAGACGCGCCCGCACCGCGAGGCGCTGGGCACAGATCAGGGCTTGCAGGCGGCGCTGCCAGCCCCGCCACATGTCCCTGCCCCACCAGAGCCGCGGACCTGCCTCCGGGAGCCCTGGACGCGCCGCCGCGGCAGATGGCGGGAGGGGCCGAGCTGCCAGGGAGAGCCCGGCCCTGGCCCAGGGCCATCCGTCCTGCTTCAAGCGTCTCGCCTGCCGGCCTTGCATTCCGATGTTCAGCCACATCAGCATTTTGCAAAATGCCAGCTGGAGCAGAGGGGACCCTCGTGGGTTGCTGCTGCCAACCATCTGATTTTGACATGTCCCGGCCGGTATGAGCACATGGGAGCTTCATCTGCCTGTGGAAGAATCTAGAGAGCACCATGAGGACATGCAAAACAGCCACTCGGCCTTGATGCTTCTTGGAATGGCCAGGCCGGGGCTCCAGGGCCACTTCGCCCCTCCTCCCCACGCAGCCGTCTCTGCGCCCGCTTCCATACGAGAGCCACCGGGATCTACCGGAACTCCCCAGGGGCAGGACACGACTGCCTCTCTGAGCAGCAACCCCTCTCGTGAATGACCCCAGCTTTTAAAAATCTTTCCTCCATTAAGCCAACATTAGGTCCATTCTTTCTGTCACACCCGTCAAGACAAAATCAGAGCGACAGGTATACGTGGTTTGAGAGGGAGCCCTGGACACACAGCATGACCAGAATGTGCTTGACCAAGGAAGGGAGGCTTGGGGGGAGCCCATGTAAGTCATGGAGACAAATTTGTATTTCCCTGCTGTATCTTTTAGGACTCTGCCTCCTGCAAGCCATGACGGTCAAATTAAAAATTTCCTTTATTTGAAAAAAAAAGGAAAGAAAAGGAAAAAGATAAAAGGAATGCCTTGGCTCAGATGATGGCTGAAAAGTCAAAGATCTCAGCTTCAGTTATGGCTGGATCCAGGAGCTCAGATGATGTCATCAGAACCTGGTGTCACCCCCTCTTTTACCCTTTTCCCCTCCATGTCAGCTCTGCTTTTAGGCTCCACAGGGGACAAGGTGGCTCCTGCAGCTCGAGACACACATCTTTTCAAGTTCAAAGAAAAGTAAGTGGAGGTCTCTGCCCTCAGAATTTGAGTCTTGAGGCTAACACCCTAGTCCAGGGGACCTGTGCCCATCCCTGAGGCAGCAGGAGGCTGAAATCAGGCTGGTCTAGTCAGAGGCCAAATGGAGCACCCACAGTGGCACGGTGTTAGCTGCCAAGAGGCTCTTAGCACAGGGCGGGGGCTGGGACAAGGGGCCAACAGCCTCGGGGCCGCACGGCGGGGGAGGGGGACTCCCAGCCCCTCCCTGCCTGACCTCCAAGAGACAAGTGGAGTCCGGGGAGGGGCCCTGGCTGGTCCGGGCTGAGCAGCAGGAAGGTGGGGGGAGGGGGCTGAGAGACCAGGGTGCCACCACCTGCAGAAGCCACTGGAGCAGCTCTCTTCCAGGGGCCCAACCTTCCTTGGCGGTGCCCGTCGACCCCTGGCCCTGGTAGCGTCTGGTGTCCGGAGCAGGCCGTGTTCCTGCACGTACGGCTGGTTCGAGCCGTGCCCCGGCCTTCTGTCCCTCGTCAGGTCCTCTAGTGGCAGGTGACCGGCCTGCCTCCATCCTCGGTGGCCGTGAGGGGCGCCGACAGGACAGCCTCGCAGGCGTCCGGGCAGCAGGGACGTCCTCCCGGGAAGCGCGTCTCCCGGGCAGAGGAGTGAGCCGCCCGGAGCCGCCACGTCCCGGCGGGTCAGGTCGCGGCAGCTCGGGGGCTGACCCTGTCCGCCAGCTCTCCCACGTGTGAAGTGAGGGGACCTGACCTAGTGGAGTGCAAAGGCCTGACCCAAATCTACGGCACTTTATAGATCCTGCTGCGGGGCGAGGGGCGGGAACGTCCGGGTGTCGGTCAGAAACTGAGGGATGTGCGTGCCTGCGTGTGTGTGTGTGTGCGTGTGCGCGTGTGCACGTGTGCACGTGTGTCCGTGTGTGTGTGCGTGCGTGTGTGTGTGCATGTGCGTGTGCCTGTGTGTGCATGTCCGTGTGTGTGTGCGTGTGCGTGTGTGTGTGTGTGTGCGTGTGCCTGTGTGTGCATGTCCGTGTGCGTGTGCGTGTGCGTGTGTGTGTGTGTGTGTGTGTGCGTGTGGCAGAAGGAGAGACGGGCTGGGAGGCAGGATGCTCGCCGGGTTCAAGTTTCTAAAGGAAGTAATGGGGCAGAAAGAGCAGAATGGTCCAGTGCGGCTGGACATGTCAGAACTGGGACCCAGTGCCCAGAAGACACGGGGAAGCAGACTCAGCCCAACCCCCGGGGAGCAATCTTCTCCCATCTGGTGGTTTCCAGTAACAAGATGGGGCTCCCTCAGCAGAAGGGGCTCCGGCCGGGGCAGCGACAAGGGTGCGCCAACGCCGAGCGCGGACGGCCTGATTAAACATATCTTTGGGTGTTTCTCCTTTTACTTCCAGCAGCAAAGGAAGACAACCTGGCCATCTCCTCTCACCCCTTCTCCCCCCCAAGCACACCCCTGGTCTGTGCCAGAGGGGCCAGGAGGGAGCCAGCCTGCTGAAGCCCCGGTTAGAGTCACCTGACTGTCACACGTCCCATCTCAGTTCGCCTGAGGCAGCTCCTGGGGCGTGGGCCGAAGGCGGAGCCTGGGGGGCCAGGGTGGGGAGCAGGAGCGGGAGGAGGAAGGGGAGGTGACAGAGATGAAACGTTTTAATCATTCACGCAGCTGCTCAGTGCTTGGCTCTGGGCTCTTACTCTGGCAGTGAACTTGAAGGCAGACAGGGGTCTCCGTCTGGCTGCACCTGGAGGAGACCAGGTGTGCTTCCCAGGTGATCAGAGGAGACGGAAGTGGGGAAGAGGGGAGAGAGAAGCCCTCCCCCTGAGATCCACAGCCCCCCACCCCATGCTGGCTCCCGTGTCCCGGCCACCATCTTAGTTCAACTTACCCACCGGAGTGTCTGCCGGATGGCGGTGGTGGGGCCAGGGGCACCCGGCAGGTGGACGACTGGGAGGGGGCACCGCCGCTGGTCTTCCAGCGCCCTGCGGTTTGCAACTGCTTGTCTCTGCTCTCCTTTGCTCCCCGCCCCCCCCATGCCCGGAGTGGGTAGATGAACTCAGCTGGGTGGACAGTGGCCTTCTGAAGGGCAACCCGCAGGGCAGGGTCAGGGTTTTCCCACTCGGTGAGCGCAGGATCCTCCCTCCACAGCCCCGAGGTCGGCGCCCTCAGAGCGCCTTTCACGTTTCCATGGCAACCACGTCCCCAGGAGGACGATCCCCACATCTCAGCACGGAGGAGGTGCCATCGAATGTCGTTGCCACCAACGGGTACAGGAATTCAGCTCAGTTCCATCCGCTGCTGCGCTGACCACCAGCCCCTCCCAGGCCCTCGGCAGTCCCTGCCTTCCAGAAATGGACAGTCGTGTGAAAGCTTCGTGCCAGGGCGCCTCCAGTGGGGCCTGGGAAGAGCACAGCTTAGGAGAGAGAAGGGAAGAAAAACTGCATATGCTGGGCCCCGTCTCTGTGCCAGGCACGTTCAGTGTCTCTTAGGTCAGCGTGTCAAGCAGTTGAGATGGGGACGCGGTCCTCATGTGAGTGATGGTAAAATGCGGCTTAGGTAAGTGTGGGGACTTTTGCAGAGCCCCTCAGAGGGCCCTGGAATCAAGCCCAGATGATTCTGTCTGACTTCCAAACTGGCTCCCGGTGGGCATGGAGGAGTCTAGACAAAGCGTCTATCATGTGATGTCAAGGGTGCCCGGAATCTCCAAGCACGTTCACGCGGGACGTGAAAACTTGCTTCTCCTCAAAATCGCCTCTTGGAAACTCCAGCAGAGGTTGTGCCAACATTTGCAAAAACCAGGATGTTTACAAAAGGGGCTTTCTTACCTTCCTCGGGAAAATAAACCCCCACGAAATAGAAGTCATGTGGCTCACGCTGCTGGCCGTGACAGAACTCAAATAATGGTTATTCCAGAAACGCCGGTCTTTGCATGTTGTCCCCACTCCAGAACACTGCCGAGTCGGCCCTCCATTCCTCCGGACTTCGTATGGGCAGCCTAGGTAAACAGAGCCCCAGAAGATTTTTACTGAAATTACCCGAGTAATTGCTTCCGTTTTTGGTTTCTACATAAAACTGTGTTTGCTGGACCCCAAGAGTGTGCTCAGGATGAAATTAGGTCATGTGAAATTGAAAATCTGGGGGAAAACTAGACCACAGAAGCTGAAGGTCTGGTTATGGGGAAAAAATCAATTATAGGAAACAGATGCCCTATGCTTATAGAGTTTGTGGTACCAGACCAACACTCCCACAAAGAGTGGTCACGAAGCCTGGGTAAAATGCAAGATAAACGGCTGTTTGAAGGCATCGGGTGTAACTCCGATCACGTCCCGGGGAGGAGAGAATGGAAGTGATTGGGGTGACGCCCCCCCCACCCGGGGACGTTTGTAATTTGCTGTGCGGTGCGTGGAGTCCAAGCCGGGAGCTGCGTCTCACAGGTCTGTAAAGATCAGAGGAATCAAGACGATCGGGCTGTCGGGGCTTGAAGGCCAAGGTCCGTGAGAAAAGAGAGTTTCACAGACATGTTCCTGCCATTTTGAACAAATGTTTCCTTGGGGAATTTGGCACGTCCCAAGCCTGATGCGGTCCTTAGAGCCTAGAAACCTTGCCCGGAGAAGCTAAGGAGAATGCAGACGCCAAAAGGTGGGGTGCGGGGGGCGGGTTTGGGGTCTCAGAGAACTTGGGAGGGGAAACCGGAGGCACAGGGCCTTGCGCTTGGAGTGGAGGCCCCAGCGGCACAGCAGACCGCGAGTCAGGACCAGAGGACCCCCCTGACAAAGCCTGAAGCCCGGCCTCCAAGAGACTCAGTCCCCAGTGCACCCACGCGCTGTCCCTCTGCTCCGACAGCCGCCGGGAGAAAATGAAGTCCCCTCAGGCGGACGGCCTCATCCGGCTCCTCCGGTGTCTCTCATACGCGTTGTCAGCAGTCAACCACATTGCGTCGTGTGTTCTAGAGAGAAGACGGAACGCTGAGAAGAAAAGAAGACGCTAGAGATAGCCCTGCGTCCAGTCCTCAGACGCCAGGATTCTCGGACACAGACTTCACAGTGACAGTCGGGAAGGTGCATAAACACCTTGAGAATTTTACCAAAGAACGAATAAGAATAAATAGTGACCGAAAAACAAAGTAACTGAAATTAAGAATTGTTAAGTCAGGGCCCAGGCAGGAGATATAAACCGCAAGTTAGAACAGAGGAATTTTAACGTAGGGAGTAAGGCCATGAAGAGAGGCCCCAGGCTGTGATCTCGGTCCCCTGCGGAGGGCGAGGCCGGGACCCAGGGTCAGGTGCACGTGTGCACTGAGGGGCCACCGGCCAGGACCAGACTCCACTGAGCTGCCTGTAGACCCTCCCAGGAAGCCTCCTCTGGCGGTTCTGACGCTTCAGAAGGGAGCGATCAGAAACGGAAGCCCGGTCACTCGGGAAAGGAAATAAAAAGCAATGAAAAGGACAGATATGTGGGTAACAGCAGAGAAAACCTGAAGGCTTCATATATGCATCAAATAAAAATACACGAGGACATGGCCGCTTTCCCAAATGGCACAGGAGCGTGTACCAGGTTAGCTCTTCTACCAGCAACAACCATAAATCTTGGGGAAAATAGAAAAGCAACCATTTTATAAAAAATAAATATAAATAATGTCAATACACAAAACCCAGCTTCATTTCTGCACATAAACAATGATCTGAAAAAGAGATTACAAAAACCATTCCATTTACAATGTCGCCCCACCAAGAATGAAATGCTTAGAAGTTAACCCAACTAAGGAGGTGAAAGACTAGACAGTGAAAACTGCAAAACATTGCTGAAAGAAAGTAAAGAAGGAGTTCCCGTCGTGGCTCAGTGGTTAACGAATCTGACTAGGAACCATGAGGTTACGAGTTCGATCCCTGGCCTCGCTCAGTGGGTTAAGGATCCGGTGTTGCCGTGAGCTGTGGTGTAGGTTGCAGACGCGGCTCAGATCTCGCATTGCTGTGGCTGTGGCGAAGGCCGGCAGCTACAGCTCCTGTTAGACCCCTAGCCTGGGACCTCCATATGTCGCAGGTGTGGCCCCAGAAAAGGCAAAAAGACAAAAAACAAAACAAAACAAAAAAGAAAGTAAAGAAGACAGAAATCAATGTAAGCACATCCATGCACGTGGGCTGGAAGACAATATTGCTAAACTGTCAGTATGACCCAGAGCAATCGACAGATTCAATGTGGTCCCTATCAAAATCCCAATGATTGCTTTTTTAGAAATAGAAAAACCCATCTTAAATCAAAACAGACTCTCAAGGGATCCTGAATATCCAGAACAACCTAAAAAAAGAACAAAACTAAAGGGCTGCCTGATATCAAAACCAACCGCAAAACTACACTAATGAAAACAGTGTGCTGTTGGCGTAAAGGCCGATACAGGGTCCAAGGAGGAGTCGATAACAAGTATAAATTCCGGAGAAAGTATAAAAACAACTGCTGGGAGGCACACGGTGGACCCAAAAGCAGGTAGAAACTTGACAAGATGCAACCCCTGAAATAAGGATGTTGGTTTGGGTGCATTTCTCCATCTTCCAGGCTTTTCTCCTAAGGGGATGCCCAGTCCACAGCACACGGTCCGAGCAGAGCTCAGGAAGAAATCAGCAGTCCCACTGGGCTGAGGAATCAGACACAAGGTGAGGGATGGCTGGGGAGGCTGGAGATGGAGGGCAAAATCCTGGACTGAAGGAAGATACTCCGAACCCACATCCAAGCTCCCATAACGTCCTTGCCTGACCCCCAGACTGTACAGACAGTGGGCAAGGCTCCAGGAAGGAGACTCACCAAAGACAGCCAGAAGGCGAAAAGGACTAAGAGTAGGCCGCAGGTGGCCAGCACTAGAAAAAGAGGTTTTTGGTTTTTTTTTTTTATCTTTTTACCTTTTATGTAGAGCTGCACCCACGGCATATGGAGGTTCCCAGGCTAGGGGTCTAACAGGAGCTGTAGCCGCCGGCCTTCGCCACAGCCACAGCAACGCCAGATCCGAGCCGCGTCTGCAACCTACACCACAGCTCACGGCAATGCTGGATCCTTAACCCACTGAGCAAGGCCAGGGATCGAACCCGCAACCTCATGGTTCCTAGTCGGATTCCTTAACCACTGAGCCACGAAGCGAACTCCTAGAAAAAGAGTTTAGGATCAAGTTTCACCAAGTTAGAGGTTCTGGATAAAGACCTTGGGCACTGGTGGCTTAGGTTTAAGGACCACATCTTAAGACTAAGATCTACACCCTAAGACTAAGCAAAACTGAGCAGATTTCCCCAACACAACCTATGGGACCAAGATGACATACCAGTCGTTTTATAACCTTCCAGAACTAATGGGAATAGTTCCGGAATCTAGAAACCCTGCAACTCATAGTTCACAATGTCCCCTGCAAAAACAAATATTACTGTGGGGTGGGGGAGACACTGTTTAAGGATATGAATTTAGAACCAGATGATGAACAGATCCTGAAGAGCTGGCTCACAGCGCAGGGATTCTAGTCTACAAGACTGCTGAGTTGCTAAGAGACTAGATCTTAATTGTTTCCTCCACAGAAAAGCAAGGATAACGCTGTGACTTGATGGAGGTGTTAGCTAACACTATGGCGGTAACCGCGCGGCAGCGTATAAATGTTTAAAGCCAACATGTACATCTCAAATTACACAACATTACATGACTGTTGTATTTCAATCAAACAAACCCAAAAATTATCAGACACGGGACGAAGCAGAGATCTGTCACACAAAGTCAAGAAGAAAAAGCAGTTTACAGAAACAGACCCACACATGAAATTAGAAGAAAAGGACTTGAAGAGATCCAGGGTAGCTATGGTGAAGGATCTATAGGTAAAAATGTAGGAAATGAGTGAAAACATGAGGAATGCCTAGGAGAGCTATTGAAACTCTGTAAGCAAGTGGAAAAATTAACTCAGCTTTGCGGTACAAAAGATCGTTACACTTGGAGACAGGTTATTTGCGTTTTGAATAAATTAAAGCAAGGAGAAAAACAAAAAGCTGAGTTTGTTCACCTGTGCAACAATATGATGTGCTCTAACGTGTATGTAACTGAGAACAGGGAAGAAAAAGTATTTAAACATGTCTTATCTGAAATTTTCAAAATATGAGTTGACATCAGTCTATCAGTCCAAGAACCTCAGAGCGCAACCAAGCAAAAGAAACACAAGAGAAATGCAACGTGGCTCATCCCAGTCAAAGGGCCGAGCATCACAGCTAAACAGAAAATCTCCCAGGCCCCGAGAGGGGAGGGAGGGACACTGCAGAGGGAGGCAAAGATAAAAATAACAGCCGACTTCTCACCAGAAGCACCGAGGCAGGAAGCCCCAGGACTGCCATCTTTCAGTGTCAGCCTAAAACTCTAGAAAGCAGCAAAACGCTTTCAAAGTTGACAATCAAATAAAGAGACTTTCAGAGATTTCATCACCAGGGCTGCCAGGCGGGAACAAAAGATGAGCGTTCCTCCCGGGGCAGGGGGAGCTGGAGCACTAGAAAGCCTGACCCTGGAAGCGGTGAGTGTGTGGGTGCTTAAGACGCATTTCCCCTTAAATTCTTGAAAAGCAAGTTGACAAATAATAGTCGAAAGAGACGACAGACTTCAGCCTCCGCAGCTCAGCTCGGAATGAGTGAAGGGGGCCTGGCCGTTCACACGGCAAAGAGATACAATCAGAAATTGTGCGCCTCCTACTCAAACACGAAATAGCGTCTTCCGAAGGGGATTAAGCTCGAGTGTGACCCGGTCTCTGGATCCAGCAGCCAATACGCACAAAGTACGAAGACAGAGGAACACGTGCAAAATGCTATCAGCAGAATCCAGATGCAGGAAAGTCTGCAAGCCAAGGGGCCCAGTCTTCCCCCGGATAATGGCGAGGCTGGAAAGAAATAGGAGGGACTGTGGGATAAAAGAAACTTAAAGGATGTGTCCATTTTTTTCTAAATTGGGCAAGAGTAAGCCGTAACATCCAGGGATTGGCCTTTGAGTGATAAAACTACTTTTTTAATGTAATTGCTATGAAAATCGGTATAGCGGTTACTAGTGGGGGTGTGAAGCGGTGCAGAGATGATTTGACGGACGTGAGGCTCCCAGACAGGGCTCCCAGACGGACGACAAAGTTCTGTTTCTTGAGCTGGAGAGTGGGGGTGTTTGCCTAAGAACACACTGTAACCCAGCCGCGCCACTTTTCTGTTTCTGTGTTGGAAAACAGAAGATTTTTTCAAGTCTATTGACACTTGAAAGCAAAAAGAATAAAAATGTAGCATGGCGGTTTAAAACATACGTGGAAGAAAAATGCTGGCTCCGGCAGAGAGAGACGAAGCTGTTGAGCTCCTGGAGGCTGGAGAAAGGAGCCCCCGAGAATTAGACCGGTTCTTCAGGCTCGCGCTGGGAGGGTTGCTCGGGTCCTGTTCCCGCAGCCAGACGGCGAGACCTCGCGATCGAGGGGGCTCCGGAGCTCAGGAGTCTCGCCTCAGGAGTGGTGAAGAATTATTTGGGGGCCGCCTGTGACTCGGAGCCAGTCCAACAAACCTGAGGAAGACCTGAAAGGGGAGGCCGGAAGAGAGTCCCAGGAACTCACCTAGACCCCACGGCAACGCCCAAGAGCGTTTTTAGAAACACAGCTCCCGACAAGATAAAATTCACAATATTTGCTGCCCCGTCACCTCACCAGGGATGCAAAGAAGCAGGAAAATATGACCCAAGCTGATGAGAAAAGCCCTCAATAGCGAGTGACATGGAAACGGCACAGACTGTAGCGGTACCAGGCGAGGCCGTCAGCAGGTCTCAGAACTATGTTCCTCAGCTTCAAAAAGGTGGAGGCAAGACAGAACATAGGAAGCGACGACACAGAAGGGATGAAAGGACCCAAATCAAGCTTCTAGGTGTACACATCGCCATGTCAAGGGCAGAGAGAAAAAAAAAATACGGAAAAACAGCAACAAAAAGATAGGATTATTAGAAAACAGACATCAAAAATTGCATTAGCACAAATATTACCAATAATTACTTCAAATTTAAATTCTCTCAATACTCCAGTCAGAAGACAGAGACTGCCAGGATGGATAAACAAATAGAGACCTAGCTCTGTGCTGGCTACAAAACCCCGCTCTGAACATAAAAACACAGACAGGGCACAGGGACAATGGCAGGAAACAGAAATACCCCGCTAACCCACATCAAAAATAGCGGGGGTGCAGGAGTAGCTGCTACCACACAAGACAAAGTGGATTTCGGAGCAAAGCATGTCACTAAGGATTGAAAAAGTCATTTTGGATGATAAAGTCAACTCATCAGAAAACAACAGTCTTAAATGCATGTGACCTTAATACCAGAGACTCAGAATGCATAAAGCAAAAACCGAGAGAAACATAGGAAAATTAACATCCCCCCCCACCCCGTGCCTGCAAAGAGATCGAAACACCTTTCAGTAATTGCTGGAACCAAGCAGAGCAAATCAGTAGGGACATAGAAGCCTTGAACAACACCATTAACCAGTCTGGACTGACTGACATTCATACAGCACGTTCTTTTAAGGGCACACGGAGCAGCCATCAAGGCAGACGGTGTTCCAGCCATTAAGGCAAGATCTCAACACACTGAAAAGGACTCAGGCCGTATAACGTATGTTCTGTGACCACAATGGACTTAAGTTAGAAATCAATAGTAAAAAGATTTCTGGAAAGCTTCTAAATACTTAGCAACTAAATAACACATTGTTAATGACCCATGCATCAACAGAGAAACCCCGTGGGAAATTGGAAAGTGTTTTGAACTGAATGAACATTAAAACAGAGCATATCAGAATTTGTAAACTGTCGCTGAAATAGTAGGTTGGGGGAGACAGACAGAGCTAAGGGCCAACGCTGGAAGAGAAGAAAGGTTTCCAATCAGCGAAGCAGTCAAAGAAGAGGAAATTAAACTGAAGCTAAGCAGGAATGAGGGAACACTCCAGATACGGGCAGAAGCCAATGGAGTAGAGAGCAGAAAAACAATAGAAAAGATCAATGAAGTCAAAAGCTGATTTTTTTGGAGAAGATTGTTAAAATTGGTAATTCTCCACCTAGACTGAACAGAAAAAAGAGAGACGACATCAGTGATAAATACTAGAAAGATGCCGTCACTACAGATTAGACAGACATGACAAGGGTAATGAGGAAATATGGCCTCTGTTCCAATAAATTTGACAACTTAAATAAAATGCACAAATTCTTTAAACATACAAATAACCCAAGTTCTCTGAAGAGGAAGTAACTAACTGGCATAGCCCTTTATCAACTTAAAGAAAGTAAAATCTTAGTTGAAAACTTTTCCACAAAGAAAACTCATAATTTCTGACAGTGTCACCACCACATGGTGGGGAAAACTAGTTTTTTTAATAAATGAAGTTCAATCAATCAGTTATCTATTATGAGGTAGGGGCGGGGGAGAGCTGGCCACCACCTCATTAAAAAAGTTATCTAAAAGATCTCATCAAAACACCAGTTCCAGGTAGATTTTAGAGTAACTGTAAAAAGAAGCACAAAAATGGTCAGAAGATAACACATGGCAGCTTCCTCCTCTCCTTGAGGCAGTCCCAGTCGTTACAGAAAAGACGAACACGCCATATTTGATTAGAATAGAGAATTTAGGTCCGTCATGAGACTCAGATCCAGAACATATTTAAAAGAGAACTTCTATACATCAACAAGGAAAATGCAATCCAATTTTTTTTAAAGACGACTAGCCTGAACAGGCACTTCACAAAGATACTATCGAACTGAGCAATAAACAAGAGTGCCCAGTCTCATTAATCATTCAGAAAACGGACATTAAAATCACGGGAGTTCCCATCTTGGCTCGGTGGAAATGAATCCAACTAGTATCCATGAGGATGCAGGTTCGATCCCTGGCCTCGCTCAGTGGGTTAAGGATCCGGGGTTGCCCATGAGCTGTGGCATAGGTCACAGATGCGGCTCAGCTCTTGTGTTGCTGTGGCTGTGGTGTAGCCCGGCAGCTGCATCTCCGATTGAATCCCTAGCCTGGGAACCTCCATATGCCGTGGGTGCGGCCCTAAAACACACACACACACACACACACACACACACACAAAATCACAGAACAATTACACTACACAAAATGGCTAAATTTTTTTAAATTGAATATACTAAATGCGAGCAAAGGTGTGAATTAACTAAAAATGCAGAGCCAGCAGGAGTGTAAATTGGTGCAGCCGCTCTGAGGCACTGGTTGCTGGAACCCAAAGAAGCCGAGCACAGCCCTCTGTGTGACCTGTGAGTTCCACTCCTGACATCTGCCCGACGGAAACGCCGTAAACAGTCATCAAAAACGTGCACACGATGATTCAAAGCAGGTCTGATTGCAGTAATAAAAAGTAGCAATGATGGATTGCCCACTCATAGCAAAATGGATAAATACAGTGTCATACAGTCACATGCGAGTGACACAGCAATATTTGAAGTGAAGGAATACTGCTCCTTGTAATAATGGGCATAACTCACACACATAAGTTCGGAAGAAGCCAGACACAAAAGGTCCATCGTACCTGATTCAAATTATGCAAAGCTCTGAAGTTTGAATCTAGTCTGCCGTGTTGGAAGTTAGAATGGCGGTGGCCTTTAGGGGGCGGGGTGTTGGGAAGGAAGGCTGCTGGCTGATGGAAGGGTCTCCCCCCGCCCCGCTGATGGAAGGGTCCCCCCGCCCAGCTGATGGAAGGGTCCCCCCGCCCGGCTGATGGAAGGGTCCCCCCCTCGCCCGGCTGATGGAAGGGTCCCCCCGCCCGGCTGATGGAAGGGTACCCCCGCCCGGCTGATGGAAGGGTCCCCCCGCCCGGCTGGAGCTTGCTCAGCAGCCTCCTCCCCCTCTTCGCTCAGGACATCGCATCTTTCTGAACGAGGGCTCCACTTCAACCGAGCACCAAATAGGTTCAGGAAACAAGTACCGGTGCCGCTCAGACTTGCGCTGTCGGTGCCGCGTGAGGGCCACCGTACCCACCGAAACAAGGAGATCTGAGTTCAGACCCAGCTCTGCCGCGTAGCCCCACACCACAGGGGGCTGTTGAAGCTGCCTCCACGTCAGGGGCCCCACCTTCCTGCCCCATTCTAGGCTTGTGTGGGATTTAACAGACAGGCTAGCCGGGTGCCTTGTTCAACACCTGGCATGTGGCAGACACGCTAAGAACGGCGGCAGTGTTGGGGACCAGTTGGGAACGCGGCTCTGGGATCCGACCCCCGGGCTTGGACTTCAAGCTCCCGCGCTTCCCGCTGTCTGGCCTTGGGCGAGTCTGCAACCCTCCAGCCCTGCTCCTCATCCGGAAAGTGAGGCTGATGAGGAATAAATCGGTTAAGACTTAGCACCCAGAGCGCGCGAATACTACGCGCTCGCAGCTGCTGTGACCAGCAGCCTCTGATACTGGAGTTGGGGAAGGAAAACCCTTGTCAGTGGAGGCTGTGGGGCGGCAGCCGGGGAGGGTGGTCTCTAGGTGGCCTTGAGAGGGCGGATGGCTTTGGAGGCTCTTCAGTCAAGGCAGTTAGGGCCTTGCTGGCTCCCTACCCCCCCCCCCACCCCGTTACCTAAACAGGACCCCTCATCAACAGGGTCAAAGACTCAAGTATGGAGTCCTGCCCTAAGCAACTCTGTCCCCGTTTTCCGTGGAAGGAACTGCTGCCCCTCAGGGTCCCTGGGGGCCTGACATGGACCTGGGTGAGGTCGGCGCTTCTCTCCTCTTGAGCTGGTGCCTGAACTGTGTTCTTTCCTGGGTCGGATTTGAACCTCCGGAGGGACCTGCCTGCCGGAGGCTGCCGGATGGAGCGGGTGAGCTCGCACGGATGAAAGGACAAGTCCCAGCCCTGCGAGCAAGGGAATGCGTCTCCCTCAAATCAAAACCCGCATCAGCCCGCCTCCCCCAGGCTCGTCTTTGCCAGCGCACTTTGCTGCAGCGAGCACAGGAGCTAATGGGCTTTTACAGCTTTTACATCCAACATACTAATTATAGTTCAAAGAACCACGTGCAGATCCAAGCATTTTTCCTTCACCACGTATCCTGATCTTTATGAAGAACTAATTAAAAACTTTTTGTGTGTTGTTGCTTGTCTGACAGTTTTGCCAATTTGCTGTGTGACGTGCGGAGCCTATTAGAAGTGAAGGCCATGAGCAGATGCCCACGTCCCAGGTGCGGGGCCCGGAGGACGTGCCTCTGAGAGCCGTGGGGTGTCGGGCGAGTGCGCCCTGGGGAGAAGGGCCGTAGACAGTTACGGAGGCTTTTCCTTGGGCAAGGTGCTGGACTGGGGCAGAGAATGAGGCTGATGTGTCTGACAAGGAGCTGAGACCGCGATCTACAGGAAACCTGGACCGGCGCTTGCAGGTGTGCTGGGTGCCCCTCGGCCCCACCACGACTTCCCACAAGAGAACCGGAGGCCCCGGCAGGTGGGAGCGCAGACTCGCGGCTCAGGAGTCCTCGCGGCAACCCTGCAAAGCGGTCGTCACCACCCTCAACTCCCGGGCACGGACAGCAGGACTGGACCCTGTGCCCAGAGGGAAGCCAGACTCTCTCCATGATGCAAGGTCGAGCAAGCCACAGAGCGGGGGAGGGGACCTCCTTTGTGACAGGAGCCCGGCTGTGTACTTTCTCCTCCTGGGCACCCTCCCTTCTCTCTTTACAGGACACGCAGGGACACAGTCTCCTGTCTCTCTTGATAAAAGGCTGATTCCAAGCACAAGACGAGGAGGGCGCGTGCAGCCCTGTCCTGCCGGGAGCCATTCTGCCCTCGTGGTCGGCCCCAGACTCGGGCTGCTGGTGAGCGCTCAGAGCCTCTAAAATCCCTCCTCCGACGGTCCCCAGTGCCTGACATTCCGCCAGTGCTTTCATCTACTGGGGCAAGGCCACAGCCACAACAGCAATATTCGTCACAGCATAATTTCTGAGTGAGCCCATGGACGCTGTAGCCACTGGGAGAGCTGCCGGAAGGCCAAGGTCAAGGACGGGCCTCGCCCTCCGGGGTTTACTGAGAGCGAGCGTGCTCGGTTGGACAACGGCGACACGTTACCTGGAACTGGATTCTGAGACGGGGTGCTAAGAGTCAGCCACGGAAATGGGGGGAGGCGAGGAGCGTCTTGGGGAAGAGGAATCGAGGGCCCAGTAAGGGCAAAGAGGCAGGAAGAGCTTATCCTGCCTGGGAAAGTCTCTCCAGGGTGGGGTCTGGGGGGAGAAAAAGGCCACACTTCTAACCCAGATTTTGTTCCGGAAGCCACGGCGAACAGCGAAGGCCTTTAAGCGATGCTGTGGCGCCATCAGATGTGCCGTGGAAAGGCCCCCCCCCCGCCCCGGGACGGGGAACAGACTCACAGGGAAAAATCGGGGGCGAGGGGGAGGGGCTGGCGGGAGGCTGTCGCAGCGTGTGGCGGCCCGGGCCTGGCAGGGTGGCAGCAGCAGGACGGGGTTAGGAGGGCGGGTTCCATAAACAGCTCAGAGGCAGAGCTGATAGAATTTAGGGAGGGCTGACTGAGGAGGGAGCGAGAGAGCAGAGACCCAGGCTCCTGATTCGGGCAGCTCCCTGGATGAGACTGGGAGCTCGGGATGAAGCACGGGGACGACGAAAACACGAACGAAGCCGGGTGAGCCATCCTGGGCTCAGAGCGCTCGGACCTGCCCCCACTTGGCCGGGTTCCTTTCTTTTCTTCCCCTGAATCGAGGCTCAGTTTTGTCCCTTTGGGTGCTGCCTTCTGGCATAGTTCAGACAGTCCTTGGGAGTCTCAGAAATGCCCTTTTATTTTCAAAAAACGTCTGGTCTCCTCTGCAATTGGAATCTAGGAAATGCAGTTAGTGCTGGCTCCCCACCTTGGCGGGCGGGTGGGATTTCTGCAGAGCCGGTTGGGAGGAGATTGGGCTGGATGATGTTGGCTGGTTTGGGGTCAGGGACTCAAGAGCCTGAATCTCATCTGAACTCCTTGTCCCCAGTGAGATTCTCAAGGAAGATACCACCATGGACTGAATGAAATCACTGACGTTCAACTGTTCTTGACCCATAAAAAGGGCAATTTCATGGAGTTCAACCAATACAAACAAGGAGACCCTGCAAGATTCTGCAGGAAAAGGGGGCTGTGGAGCATTGAAGGGCCCCGTGCTGAAGCCAGGCTCCTTCTCTCCCTAAGCTCTTGGGGCCCCATCCCTCTCTGTCCAGCCACATGGCATGACATGCTCGCAAGGAGAGGGGCTGGTCAGGTGACATTTAATGCATTAGACCTGACTTTGATAAGCAAGGACCTGAGAGTAACATTCTGTGGGAAAGAGGGAAGGGTGTCACGGGGGAGCTCCTTCCCCTTAGAGTCACCCAGTTACTGATGCCAGTTATTGGTGGTGAGGTTGGGTTTGGTAACGAGTAGAATGCCTGCAACAGAGTTGCTGAAAGAATCTCGATCTGGAAGGAGGCTCCCGGATAGATCGGGGCTGCACCGCATGCCAGCATGTGCCACACACCCAGGAGACAAGCACCTTGGGGGCAGAGGCCCGTTTGTGGGTTAGCACTGCCGCCTGAGTATGTTTGCATCCACTAAGATGCCAAGATGGGAAGCTAGACACAGGACGTGAGTGGGGAAACAGCTGCGAAGAATCAAGGACAGAGCCTAGGAAAAATGGTAGCAGGTAGAACCTTCAGCTCCTTTGCGGATTTGACGCCTGGAAAGAAAAAAGGGGGAAGTGGGAGGCTGGGATGCTGTGGTGCAAAGGCAGGGGTGGATCCAGAAAGGAGTCTGCTGCATCCGTCAGCCAGCCATGCTCCCTGCGGCAGGAGCAGCACCTTTTCAAAGTCAGCATTTCATGCACCCTGAAGAGGTTACACTGATTCTCTGCATTGAAGAAAGTAATTCAGCCAGGTGAAAGCCGTTGCTGTTACTTAATGTGGAAAGGGACCGAGCATATTTGCACTTCGTGAAAACTTATTATTCTAAGTGAATTTGACACACTGCATACACCTCCTTCCATGTTGCCCGTGATCAACACAGGCTGTAGCTTCCCGAGATCCTTCCACAGCCGGGTACTCTGACCCCTGTCTTTGTCTTATTCCATGCTGACCGCAGGGAAGCCATTATGGAAGGAGATAAGAGAAAGGAGCTGTCCTGTAGATGCTGAATAATCACGCACGTGGACGAGGGCATCTAGGCAGACGTGGATTCAGATAGTCAGTCAGCACACCCCCCTCCCCGCTACCCCATCTGCGACAATCTCTGAACTTCCCTGAGCCGCACTGAACAAAATGACGTTCCTAGTGCCGACTGTTCCAGATGGCCATGGGAATTACGTGAGCTGACCCATGAACACCGCCAAGCGATGCACTTAGCACGTCGTGGGCTCTGCGTGAAGAACGAGCCGCTCCCATGCTCTGGTTCTCCTGTCCTCTGTATTCCACCCTCTCCAGTACAGAGGAAGTCCGACAAATTAAGTGATGTTTATGATTTAATGGGTGATAAAATGGCAATTAAATATATAGGCTGACGTGGTTAAATGCCACATCATAAATCGTGTTTGAACACCGCAGCAGCCTTGGCTGGGAGCAAAGTCACTTTCAGCACCACGGACAGCCGCTCGGGGACCCAGGGAGCTGTGGGTCCTGGGGGCGGACTTGAACTGAGTATCTCATCTCCCGTGTCATCAAATTTCTCCACTCCACTGAATCACAAAATTCCGCTATAAATGTTTCACATGTGAAATGTGTGCCCATATGAAAGGCATTAAGCCTCTTCCCCGGCGTGTGTGCGCACACCACCTGGCCTTCCGCACTCGGCCTGAGAGCCGCCGGCCCCGCCTCTCCTCTCACCGACGGCACGTCCCTTTCCACGAGCTGTCTCTACTTGTTCCAGTTTTCGCTCCTTCCTTCAGCACCTATAATCACTCCCATCCAAGTGTATCCCCACCTTTGAACCGAACGGCCCTTGTGTGGTGCCAAAGCCAGCAGCCGCCTCCCACGCCCTGCCGCTCAGCCTGCTGCTCGTATCTGGGGCGGTCCTGCCCGCCTTCCCGCGGCGCCCTCTCCGCTCCGTCTCCCGGACACCGCACAGCCTCCGTCCCCTCCGACCTCTCCGGTCACTCTTTCTCGGTGTCCCGCACTGGTTTTCCCAGCAAAGGAAATTTCTACATGGTCTGAAACACACGCCCGCACACACCACAGCCCGTCGCCCTTTCCGTCGCCCACGCCTCTCCCGCCGCACCCCCGCCTCGGGCTCTGCTCCCTCGCTGCCTCTCTCTGCAGCGCCCTTCCCTGATCCATCCGTGGCTCGCTCCTTATCTTCAAAGACAGGGTTCAGGTTCCCCGACCAGATGCCCCACCTGACCACCACATAGGAAACAGCACCTGTTACTACTCCACCTTTTCCTTACTTGCTGTCTGCCTTCCTCACTGAGGGCGAGCTCCGTGAGAGCAAAGCGTCTGCCTTGTTCCCCACCTCATGCTCCACACTTGAAACAGCACCGTGTCCTTAGCACTTGCTGAGGGAAAGAAGGAGGGAGAGAGACAGCGAGAGAGAGGAGGGAGGGAGGGAGGGAAGGAAGGAAGGAAGGAAGGAAGGAAGGAAGGAAGGAAGGAAGGAAGGAAAAGAGAAACAGGAAAACACGAGGAAGGAAGAATGAATGAATTTTGGCACAAGGCGTCTCCAGCATTGGCTGGGGACCCCGGACCTCAGGGACCAGCTCTGACTCATTGTCTCGTCCGCTGGGGACTTGCCCCCCGGACAGGTGGTTTACCCTCAGGAAACGATTGCTCAGCGAGTGGATTATTGAATGAAGGGCTGGACCACCCAGCAGCGTGGCATGGGGAGAGGGTCTGGCTCGGGTCCCACCCAAGGTCAAGTGGGTCAGGGAGTGCAGACCAGCGCGATGAACATGCCGTGGGCGTCCGTGTCTCGTGGGCCACGAGCCTCGCCGTGGCTCTTCCTGGCTGGCATGCTCCTGGGGGCGGGCTGAGTCAGGCGGCCGCCGGCCGCAGGAGGGTCCCTCGGACGAGGGAGGACGGGAGACGGGGCTCACTCCTCCTCCGAAGGCGGGGTTTCACTCCCCCGACTTGGGGTCTCCCACCCGGCGGCGCGCAGCCTGTGGACCAAAGTGACCTCCAGGTGACGCCGTCGCGCCAGGTGTTTTCCGGAGCAGAACGGCGGCCGGGGTACCTTATACCTCGCCCTCGGATTCCCAAAAGCACATGCCCAGGGCGCCTGGTTTCCAAGCTCGGGGTGCCCACTCCCAGGCAACAGGGTGTCGTGAATGGAATTGTTAATGACATTTTTCCCCAGGAGCCGCCGTCCTGAGAAGGGATTCCTGCTGGTCACTGAGTGCCTGGAGAGCCCTAATCTAATTATCAACCTAACAATAACATGATGCGTGTATTAGTTTCATCAGTGTGTGTGTACGTGCACACACACACACACTCACATACCAAGTGGTTGTAAATAATGAATAAATCAATACCTTGACACACGGTAATCCAGACCTTGAAATGCCATCAGATATCAGGAATTGCAGCGGCATCTGAATGAGCGAGTGGACACCGAGGCTGGGGCAGCACTCGGCGTCCCTCTTAGCCTTGCTCAGCTTTCCAAAGCCCCACCCGCCGTGGACACGCACTCCATCACCATTAACTCTGAGCAGGATATTTATGAGCTTGGTTGGCTGTTAACAGCTTGGCCCTGAAGCAATTAATATTTATATTTGCAGTGCCCGGGGCTGATAATAGACAACTAGCGGGCGCCGGTAATTGGCTCACCACCCCCACCCTCGTACAGGATCTTTCCCGACCAGTGGAGGCGTCTTTCCCAGGGAATCTTATAATGGGCTTTTCATGTGTTGGTGATTTTAATTACCTTTTTATTGCTATGCAAATCACCCTTCGTTTAATCTGCCAGCTAAAAGGAGGGGCTGAGGTAGCAGGCGAGAGTGGAGGCAGAAGACGGAAAAGGCCGAGCCGACCACCGAGGTCAGGGCCAAGGCCGAGGTGTGTGGAGAAGGCAGGCTGGTCCAGGTCCAGATAAGCAGGTGGGCCACTACCCCACACCCGTTATCCAGGGCTCGCCCTTTGGGAGCCCCCGGGGAGCCTGCAGGGCCGCTGGGGAATCCACGGAAATAAGGACCCACTCACGCTGATGCCTCGGGTTCTTAGCAGGTGCATCCTGGAAGGAAAAGAGGCTCAGAGGAGGACAGCGAGAGGATGTAACCAGCGTGGCCGGCTTTGTCCCCGTATGTGGGTGTGGACAGGGCCGTGACGGCCTCTCTCACCCGGCTGCCTTGTCTCCCGTTCTCGGGACAGGCGGCAGGAGCTCCACCGTCAGAGCGGGAATCCAGGAGGAGCACCCATGTCTGAGTTAGACAGCCAGCTCGCCAGGGCTTCCGCTCTGTGTTGTCCGGACACCTGCGGCCTCTAGGGTGACACCCCCAGCAGGGGGGCCGTGGCGGGCTGGCGGGATCAGCGCTCACTCAGGCTGGGCTCGACGCCGCCCGGGCTTGCTGCTTCCATGGTGATGAGACCAGCAGGCTTGGAACTGGGTGACGGGTCCTCGTTCTGGCCAACATTCCACATCGTGGCTGTGTCTCCCGTCACACCGAAGGATTCCTGGGACGCTGATGTGGCAGATGTGTTTTCTGACCACTCGGGGCAACAGAGGGAGTTGGTCCTCAGGTGCGTCTCTTCATGCAGAAGAAAGAGAAGCTCCCAGCAAATTCCCGCAGAGACGAGAGCCAGCGGGCAGGTGAAGGAGCCCCCCTCTCTGTGGTTGTACTCTGTGGTCACAGCCAGCCTCCAGCCATCTGGGAAGTTTGAAAGAGAAGATAAAACAGAAGATTAAGGACCAGGGGCTGGGGTGGGGTGGCGGGCCTTGGGCCCGGGCCCTGGGTAGAGCCGGGTCCCACCACCGAGGCCAGTGTCTGCCGGCCCTGTCCTCCAGGGCTCCTGCAGCTGCTGTGCTGTGCAGCTCGAGCAGAATGGCTTCGCCTCTCTGTGCCCATTTCTATCTCCTCTAAAATCTGGAGACGCGTTTAGTCGTTGTGATGAGAAGTCACATGATCCTTCGAAAGCGCTGTGGCCTGGAGACTGGCACTTGCCATCTGCCTCTACACGGGTTAAATCATGAGCCACTGCAGCTGCCAGCCCTCAACACCCGCGAGGGGAGTGCAGGGCGGAGACCGGAGTGAGGCCCTCTGCTCTGGGAAAACCGGCAGGACTGGTCTTCAGGCTGTTAGCTATTTTCAGAAGAAGATTTTATCAGCCCAATTCTTGCATCTCCTTGTACCTAGAAAAGCACTGAAGTCCTTCATGGCGACATCTGCTCCTTGAGTCGAACGGGGAAAGTCCCCATCTGGGCATTTGGGCTGGCACATCTGCCCGCATGTGCTCACGCTCGCGCCCCACGCGCCCTCTCGATGGGTCTTGGCTCTTAATTCAAGAAGCTGAGACCGGAGTTCCCTTCATGGCTCAGTGGTTAACGAATCCGACTAAGAACCATGAGGTTGAGGGTTCGATCCCTGGCCTTGCTCAGTGGGTTAAGGATCCGGTGTTGCCATGAGCTGTGGTGTAGGTTGCAGACGCAGCCTGGATCCTGCATTGCTGTGGCTGTGGCGAAGGCCGGCGGCTACAGCTCCTGTTAGACCCCTAGCCTGGGAACCTCCATTTGCCACAGGTGCGGCTCTACATAAAGGCAAAAAGACCAAAAAAAAAAAAGAAAAGAAAAAAAAAAAGCTGAGACCATCTCGCTTCCCAGTCCAGCCCCGGTTCTGCTGGCTCCACGACGGTGACACAGATGAAGGCCAGGCTTCCCACAGCTGTTCCCTCCCACACTTTAGACAGAGAGGAAAAACTAGCAAGGCACATCACACACACACACACACGCACACACACACACACATGCTCCCACACCTTCACACACGTGCACACACAGGCACGCGTCCACCCAGAAATCAATTACCTCCTCCAAGTGGGTAAACAGTGAGGAAACATTCAATAACTCCCCTAAACGCTCCATCCGGGCCACTCACCGGCTCACTGGATGATGCAAGGTGTGGGTAATTACCCAGAAAGAACAGAGTACTTTTCTGTGACGCCTAATTGCCTCTCCTCTCTCTGTAGTTTCCCTGAAGGCAACTGCTGTTCCATGACCGGGCATAGCTTGCGCTTGTGCCGTGTGTGTGCGCGCCTGTGGGCGAACTACACTGAGATCCGGGGTTCCTGTCTCATGCCCACCGAGGGGCTTCTACCATTTGCCAAAGGGGGGCAGCTGCCCCTGCAGAAACGTGACTGATGTTTGAGGAGCCCGCCCAGCGGCTTTAGGTCCCGCTACCCAGCGGCGGCTGCGTCCGGGGCGGGAGGAGGGGCAGGCGCAGAGGATGGGGCTCGCGCTGAGGGCAGCGCCTGCGCCTCAGGCAGAAGCAGGGGAAAGTCTTTCTGTCACCTAGACGCTCCACGCCAGCGCCCTCAGGGCTTCCGTGCCCCTGGAGGAGAGGTTTTGCCGTCAGTTTGGGGCGAGGCAGCGCCTCTTGCGTTGTCTTGCCCGGCCTGCGTGCCTCCGTTCCTCCACAGTGGACCAGAAAGTAGCTGTAGATCCAAGTCTCTTCTCCAAAACAAGGAGATAGGACAGGAAACGAGCAGGGCTCGGAAGATTCTAGGCAGAGCGATCAGAGCCGCCTGGCCCACCGCGAGCCCAGGGAACAACCCTCAGGTCCCCTTGGCGCCCTGACATCCCTGGGACCGTCTCTGTCCCGGGGTCCCCGCGGCTGGGGGGCTGAGGACACAGCCGCTGTTGGGCGGGGGCTGGGCTGGGAGACAGACAGCTGACAGGTGATCACAGGAGAGCGCTGGATTGGGGGTGGGGCCTTCCAAGCGCAGGAAGGAGGATTCCTGCCCCCGCCCACCCCCGCCCCGGGGCTGCCGGGAGGATCATGGCAAACATGATCTCCTTGGAGGAGGAGAAAGTGCCCAGAGTCCCGGGCTGCTATTATTAGCACCGCTAACAAGGGGCACAAATAATCCCGGGTGGGAGGGGGCGTCCACAGGGCACCGGGGGTGGGGGGTGCATCTGGCTTGAAGAGCATAGAATCGCGGCGTCTCAGAGGTCATGGTGTCCACTTCCCAGGAGATGCGCAATTCCCTCTGTGGCTCCCCTGACAGCCGGTCACACCTTGGCTTTAACCCACGGCGGGGCTTACCTGCTGCTGGTTGTCACGTTGTCACTGTCACGTTGTCACATTGTCAGGCAGCCAGGATGGGAGGGAACCCCCCCGCCCGCCGTGACTCAGATGCTCATCCTCACTGGCTGTCTTTTCTGGGAACGCCTGCTCCGCGCGGGACCCAGACCCGGTCCTGGGGCCGAGCCCGGCATCCGAGGTAACCTCCCCAGCTGGAGCAGGTTGTTCTGAAACCGGGCTGTGGCACGGTTGAGTGACCGCAGGGCACCGGGTCCCTGAGAGCAGGTGTGGGGACACACAGGGGGAGCACCCCGCGAGAGAAGGGCTGGAGAGCCCTAGGCGGGCAGGCGCCGGGGGCGTCCTGGGTGCAATCGAGTCCTCCCCCCCGTTCACATCCCCCTGAACTTGGGAACGTGACCTTATTTGGAACTAGGGTGTTTGCAAAAGCATTGAGCTACACTGAGGTCATCCTGAGCAGGGGGGGCCCTGTGGCCAGATACTAGTGTCCACACATGAAAGCCACATGGAGACGCAGGGACAAGTGACGTGATGACAGAGGCAGAGATTGGAGCCCCGTGTCCAACAGGCTGAGCAATAAAGGCAGCCCGCCACGGCCAGAAGCTGGGAGAGGGCGTCTCAGAGCCTCGGGAGAACCAGCCCGGCCGACAGGCTGATTTGAGGCTTCTGGCTCCCTGAGCGGGAAAGAATGAATGCAGGTAACTTAATGCCTGCCAGCCTGCAGTGACTCGTGAGGGTAGCCACGGGGTCTACCAGGAAGCACGGAAAGGAAGTGGGGGCCCCACCCTCTCTTCTGCCTCCTGTTCCAGTTGAAGATTTCAGCTACCTTTGAGGTGAAGGGATATTTGGTGTCCAGGGGAGACTTTCTGGCCACTGAAACTGTCCCCCCTCCACCAAGGGTGGCATGTCAGCTCTTACCTGTGTGTTCGGGGCATCTGTGCAGTGAAGCCCAGTCACATGAAGCTCGGGGGACGAGCAGGTGAGCCTGGGGTGGACCCGCCGAGGGCAGGTGGCGCTGGAGGAGGGCACCACCACGGTGCAGGCGCAGGTGGGACCAGCAGACCCCGACGGGGGCAGAGGCGGTGGGATTTCTAGCGGGCGATGCCACCTGCTGCTCCTGAGGGCCTAGGACGTGGGCCCAGGATGTGGACCCAGGACGCAAGCCCACGCGTGCCCGCCAGCCACAGTGCAGCTGCGGCCAGGTTCATCAGGCCCGGCCTCAAACAGGGGGCCTGGGCAGCAGGCGCCAAGCACTCTGAGCTTAAAGAAGCGAGGTGAAATGTGAGAGCGGTCAGGACGGGGACATCACAGGAGGGGCGGCTCCCAGAGGCCCCTGGCGGCACAGCCCGTCCCCCAGCCAGGAATCCAGGCGGCCGGCCTGCTGCAGGCTCCGGGAGCCTTTACGGATGGGAGAGAAGCCCACCGCTGAACCCCTCTGAGCCCGGCTTCCTATTTTGCACAGCAAATCCCCCTCGATGAGACGCCATGCGTGCTGGGTGCCTTGCTCTGACCCTGGCCCGCGGTGGGTATCGGCAATAGGACGATCGTAGCTGCCAGCCACACGTCCGGGGCGGGGGGGTGATAAGAGCCACACAGGGCAGGGTACTGACAGTGTGGACAGATCGAGGCGGGCGGGGGGCACTGTGGGCCGGGAGCAGACTGCTGGGAGAGAAGTAGGGGGGCTGGTGCAATGAAACAACTGAGGTCAACTGAGGGGTGAGAGTGGAGCCAGGCTGATGGCCAGACGGGTCCCACAGCTCCAGCACGGCCTCGCCCAGCCTTGTCCCAAGACAGGAGAAGGCTGCGTGATGACGGAGGCAGAGGCTGGAGCCGAGCGTCCGGGAGGGAGGGTGGCCTGGCTCCCCTGCCCATCACTCAGGCACCCTGCAGAGCCAGGGCCCGGGTCCAGGGGCTGCTGGGCAGCTCCCTGCGGAGGCCGCTCTCCTCTGGCCCCCTCGTCTCTCCGTCTGGCCGCCTTCATTGTGGTCCCTGCGGGCTGCCGGCCGGAGTGGCTAATTAGCGGTTGTCTTCCGGGACAGACAGCAGCTCCTTCCCAGGAAATCCCCCGCCTCTTCCTCACTAACCACCCATCCCCTGAGTCACAAAAACAGTTGACAGCCAGGCAAACAAAGAATACCCAAGGGCAGCACTCTGCTCAGGGAACTGCAGCCAAAGGCACTTGGAGAGGACATCCGGTCTACCCCCTAAGCTCAGACGCGTCTTTACGGGCCCAAGTCTCTAGACGGAGAAGGGGTTGGGGGGCTTTGTCCAGTTCTTGAGCTCTGGGGAGTCCACTGAGCCCAGCTTAGACATTTCTAGGCTTTGGGGAGCTCAGTCCCTTGCAAGGTGGCCTTTTGTTCTGGGAATCATTTTGCCTGCCAGAGACTTTTTCTCCACTGAGCTGGGCTGCCTGCCTGTCCCTTCACCGCATTAGTCCTTCCTGTGGCTTTGGGGACCCCGCAAAGCACATGGGTGTTGTCGGCTTCGTCTGCCCATCAAAGCCTCTCAAATTTTAATGCCTTTTTAGAAACAACACGTTCGAGAGCCCAATTCCCTCAGTCCCATTAGGCGAAGGAGCACCCTTGACAGGCTCAGAAACCAGGATGCACCTCACAACCAGCGGGCTTTGCAGTGTAATTGGCAGCCTTTTGCTTCTGAGCAATGCCAAAAAAAAAGGAGCGCATCTTAAAATCTGCCGTGTCTTAGATCAGATGAAAGACCCCTAAGTCGCTCCCGACCGCGCACACCCCAAGGAAAACACGTACATCCCTTAGAAAGGTCGCCGACACACCCAAAGTCACACGGCCAGGGAGTCGGGGTTCCAGCATTTGAGCTGCAGCCCGTTGGACCAAAGACTGTGCTCCTGACTCAGCCGACAGCTGTTCGCTCAGCGTCTGGCCAGACCATCAAGATGGAATAAAGGCGCTGGCCCGGGCCCTAACCCCTCCCATAGCCACGTGCCCCGGGCACGCTGGGCGCTGGGCGCGGGCCAGGCCGGCCGGGGGCCCCGCCCTCAGCAGAGGCAGCGAGGCCAGGCCGAGGGCAAGGAGACACGTGTTGGGCTCTCTGCCCACGTCAGCCGTGGTTTGTCCCAGTCACACACTCCTGAGTAAGTCTACGTTTGGGAGCAACGGTTCGCATGTTTGCCCATCACCAGGTTGCGGGCTGGCCTGGTCAGTGCCGTCCCCTCCCCTGGAGCTGCAGGAGGGCGCGGCCGGGCAGACCCCTGACTCACTGAGCCCATTCAGGGTCACACGCCCACCAGACCATATCACGGCCCCGCAGCGGGACCTCCAGCAGGACTTCCAGTCCTATTTGACAAAGGCAGCCCCTTGCCCAGAAGGCTGAGACCTGGGTGAAGGCCAAGGCCGCACCCTCCTCCAGAGCCCCCATCACATCCCCCCTTAACAGCAGGTGGCCTGAGGGCAAGGGCCTGGCCTTCTTCAGCTCAGCCTGTACCTCTGCCGGGGCGGGCGGGCACACACGCCCATCGCGCCGGCCTCTTGGGCTGTGCAGAGGCCCAAACTGCAAGCCTCTGTGAAGGCTTCTGTGGCAGATGGAGTGGGGACCAGAGATCCTAAGAGCCCTGTGATCCACCCAAGGTCACAGCTCAAGGTCAAGCCAAAATGCCTCCTTGGTGGTGGATGCTGAATGAGTTGGAGAGGCTGTGGACTTGAGCCTGAACCCTTTCTCTGGATGCACTCTGTACGCGGCACCAGAGAGTGATGGCATCAGGCCCCTCCTGAAGGCAGGGGCCGTGGTGGTGGACCAGCAGCTACAACCCACATGGTGCACCCTGTAGGGAGCTGACGCCCACGGCCCTGTGTACTTGACTGGACGTGGTCCCCAGCGGGATGAGACGGGGCGTGACCTCCAGGACCCCACCAGCCTGGCCCTGACTCCCACCTCGGGCAGGTCGCTGGACATCCCAGCGGGTCCTTGCATCCAGCTTGAAGGGTGGGGGGCAGGATGAGGTCCCGCCAGCCCCGGTCCTGCCTGTGCCTGTTTCTTCAGGCCTGAAGGGCCCGGGAGTCACCTCTGATGGCCTTCATCTCAGACACGGTGTGTTCCATGCGGGAACAGAGGGACATTCCCCTCAGTTTTTTTTGTCTAAACAAAAGACCAGAGGGCAGGCCTACGACTTAGGAACATGTGTTCATTGAAGAGGTTCTGAGATGAGACACAGAAGATGCGATCACACGTGGGAGGGAGAGGCGGGAAAGGTGCCGAACAGGAGGACGGGTGCGCGGTGAGAGCACAGCCCAAGCGAGGTCGGAGGCGCAGACGGGGGCCGGGCAGCGAGGCTCAAGGGTGTCCGGGGGTGGGGGGGCGCTGGGCCTCCAAGCAAGGGTGGCCGCTCACCGGGGTTAGCGGCAGGCGCACGGCTGAGGGGACAGCACCAAAAGCGAAGGGCACGGAATCGGCAGAGTCGAGAGGAAGGGGCGATCGGGGAGCCCCTGAGAAGCACCAGTTCCATCACGAGAGCGGGAGGCGTGCAGGTCACAGAGCGAGGAATGCTGGCTTGGCTTGGTGGGAGGACGCCCCCCGGCCCGCGGCTGGCTCTGGCTTGGGGTGGGCGCGGCTCGAAGGAGAGGCTGAAGCCGCAGGGAGGCCCTCAGCACTCTCGTGGTGCAGTGGGCTCAGGATCCCGTCACTGCAGCCGCTGTGGCACGGGTTCAGGGCAGCCACCCCCGCCAGCTCGCCCGGCCCTGTCGCTGTCCCTGTCCTGGCACCAAGCCCAGTGCCAGCCCCTCTGCAGCCAGGAGCCTCCTTTCTACTGTGAGCAGCCAGGGTTGCGTGTGACGAGGTCGTCCAGGGTGGGGGGTGGTCCCAGCTGCCCAGCGCGCCCCCATTCACGCCAGGACACCCAGCAGGGGAGCCCCACGCACGGAAGAGCTGGGGCCTCTTGCCAACGACCTGTCTGGCTCCTGGATTTAGGCTGCTGGCGGGGCCGGCCTCCGTGAGCACAGAGGAACCGTCTGCTCCAGGCCAGGGACGGGAGGCCCGGTGCACTCGCGGTCTGAACGTCACTGCGCCATGGTTTAGGGACAGCCCGAGAGGGTGCAGGCGAGGCCCCGGGTGCGGGTCCTGGAAGTGAGCAGAGAGGTGGGTTTCGCGTTAAGTGCCAGCATAAGGGATCAGAAAGTCCCCTGGGGCCGTTTCAGACACGGGCCTCCGCACATCGGCGTCGGTGACGCGGGAGTCGGCTGGGCGAGGAGCTGGGCGGCGGCCGTGGAGGGACGCGTAAAAGGCTGCCTGTGGGCGGTGTCCACGAGAGGCAGAAGCATGGAGCACCACGGGCTGCTTTCTGCCGCAGCCCCGGCCCCAGGGGGTGGAGAGTCTGGCGGGAGCCTCAGGCAGGGACGCCCCCACCACCGTGAGCTCAGGCACCCACGGCCAGCCTGCAAGGAGGTGGGGGGACGCGTCCTGTGTGCACCGGGAAGCTGAGGCCCGGGACGGGGAGGTGAGCAGAGTCCGGGGCTCCGCTGGGGAACAGGAGGGTCGCCAGGAAGTGCCCGGTGTGAGGCCGAGCCTGGCTCGGTCAGCTGGGCTTGGGGAGGACCTGGAGCGGTGGGTCCCAAGAGGCCAGGACTCTGCTGTGGTGTCGCCCGAGCCCACAGAGCCCCCTGAGCCTCCTCGCGCCGGCGCCAGAGTCTGCGCGCCTCCGTCTCTGAGGCCAGCCCGTCTCCACTGGACGCAGGTGGTGTGACTCCGGTGCCCCCGGCACCGCCCTTGGAACAGGTGCGTCAGCGTCGGCAGAGTGTCCGGAAAAGGAAGAAACAGTGACTGTACCCTGGTGAGGATCACTTTGCAACTTATGAACGTGTCATATCAACAGGCTGTAAGCTCTGCGCTTACCTGATGTTGGGTCACTGACCTTGGACTCACGCGGCGTTGGGTCACTGACATCACAGGAAAACCAAGGGGAAATGTCACCAGTCAGTTCAGTGGTACCATTTGCTGCGCTGACTTGCAATTGGGCCGTGAAACGTCCGCCTCGCTCACCGGCCAAGAGTCCCACGGTTGAGACTGTGGCCTAATTGTCCTTTACCCCGAGCATCAGCCAAGGACAAAGGGGTCCCCAGCCCGGGAGGGTCTGGAGGGCGGGCCCCAGCTTTAGGCATGGCCGATTGTCCCCACGGCCCTGGGGACACTGTGTGCACGGCTCCGGAGGCCAAACCCGTCGGGAGATCAGGAGGAAGGGACGGAGACCCAGGACTGGGCCCCCTTCCTCTGACGCCCCCACCCTTCGTCCCGTCTCCCCCCACCCCCACCCCCGCCACGTGCCAGGCTCATGGCCCCCTGTGCTGCCCACTCCTCCAGGCCCCCAGGCTGTCGCTTTGCTCTTCTGCCTGCTTGGAAGGACAGCCCATCTCTCCCATCTCCGGCCATCAACCCTGCGTCCCCAGGCTGAGGCTGATCGCTGCTGCCTCCTCCGTGAAGCCTCCCCTGGTAGCCTCGCCCGCCTCAAACTCCCTACAGCCCTCGCTGTCTCCCTCCTACAGGGTCCTTTTTGGACACATCATTTCAGCTGGAAACTGCTGTCCCGGTGACAGAGGCCACATCTAATGAACGTTCCTTCCCCCACAGGCGTCAGGAGCCCTTTGCTGAAGGAGCAGACAGATGCACCGAGCCCGGTTCCAGACGCCTGTCCTGCTCCCGGCCAAGCACACGCCCCCTCGGACCCTCCCAGCTCGCAGGGAGCCAAACACGAGTTTCGGCCGGCCTTGCAGAGGAGACACTCAGAAGCCCAGACTGCCGAGTGAAACCTCCTCCTGGCTCCTCCTCTGTGATTTTCAGGCTAAAAATAAAATCCCCGGGGACCCCGCTCACTGCCATTGTTGCTGCTATTGAAACGTGGTGAGCGCCTGATCAAAATTATTATGCGTTGTTGACAGGGAGGCAACCCAGGGCTTATCTCCCAGTGACTTTAAAAATAGAGCCTCTTCCTTTTTGTGCCAGGGCAAAGCAATAATTTAGATAATTGAAACTCTGAAATGAGTTGGAGACAAGTCACTGTGGCTTTGGGCTTTTTATGATCTTTTTCTTTGTATAAAGAAGAATGGAATCCGAAGAAGAATGTTTTGCTCACACAAAGACCCCGAGCTGGACGGATGGAGTCGGTGAGAGCCCGGCTGCTCCGAGACCCTTGCTGCGGACCGCGGACTGCCGTGCTCCTGCCCGCCCACAGGAGCGGCAGCACCTGCCTTTCTCTCCGCGGACGGAGGGCACCAGGAAGCGGGCAGAGTCCCCGGGGGGTGAAACAGGCTGGTCTCCAGATGGGCTCTTTGCTCCTGACTTGGGTGGTTTTCCACTAGGGACTGGAAAGCGACGGGGCTGTGCAGTCACTTATCAGCCAGGTGACCCTGGAAACGTTAGCCAGGCATCTTAAGTTAAGCATCCTTGACTGTAAATTAGGGACCAGGATAACATAGGGGAGGCATAGGATTAAATTAGTTAATTCACAAAAGCACCTGATTCAGAGTAAACAATCAAGACATCTATTTATCCCTCATCCATCCCCCCACTACCCATCAATCCACTCATCTCCCATCTATTCACCCATCCACTCTTCCATCATCCATCCATCATCCTTCCATCTACCCATCTACCCATCACCCATCCATCACCCGTCCATCCACTGGTCATTCATCCACCCACCCACCCGTCACCCATCACCCATCCATTCACCCATCCATCTTCGCTTTCTTCACCCCTTCCCCAGGACTAGTGGGTCAGACCTAAACCACTTTGTTCCAAGTGTTGACAGATTTGGTTAGGACCGGGATTCAAACCCAGGTCACTTGATTCCAACCCCATGCTTGTCCTACTTGAGACAGAGAGGAAAGTGGCATGGTGGCCGTGGCGGGGGGTCCTGACCGGGCTGGGCGCCGGCCTGCAGTGACTGTGGTGAACGCTGGCACTCGTCACTGATTCCGGGTCCCCTCTCCTCCGGGCACCGAGGCGGCAGCCCTTCCCGTGCCCTGCGGCCGGGCGGGGCCACACGGCACTATAACCAGCGCGACCTCGGAGGGACGCTGGCCGCGTCTGGCCAGAGCGCACACTTCGCTGCGGGACACCCTGCCCTCGCTGACCCTGCGGTTGGTGGCCGTTCTGTCCGCCGAGGTCCCCGAGTTCCCGGGGTGAGCGAAGCATCCTGCTGACCCACCAGACGACGTGGGCATTGACACCGGCTCGGCTCGGCCTGTCCGGAGTGACCTGGCTTCCCGAAGACGTGCCTTCCTGTCCTCTGGGGTGACCTCCTGGGCCGCGGCGACAGAGAGCCAGAACTGGGTGGACTGAAGCAGCGGAAATGTAATCCCTCTCGGGTCTGGAGGCCAACAGTCTGGAACAGAGGTGTGGACAGGCTGGCTCCTTCTGGAGGCGCTGGGGGAGACTCTGCTGGGGGAGAGCCGTCCTCGGCCAGCCTGGGCTTGGAGCTGCTTGTGTCCAGTCTCCTCCTCTGCCTTCATGGACCCTCGTCCCTCGGCGGGCGTCCCTGTGCCTCGTCTTGCAGGGACACCAGTCATTGGCTCGAGGGCCACCCTAGCCCAGCTTGAACTCATCTCAACCTGTTACTTCAGCAAAGACCTTATTTCCAAACACAGGCGGAGTTTGAGATTCCGGGTGTGAACTGGGGCACACGGTTCAGTCCAGCCCGTTACCTCAGCCTGAGTTTAATTCAGGTTAACAAACAGGTAACGGAGACCCGCGTGCGCCAGGACTGTGGCCGCGCTTACTGGGGACGTGGGTGAGGAGCTGCGCAGCGGACGGAGCGCGGGAGAGGCTGGGCCCGGGTGAGTGTGGGGTCTGATGGCGGAGGCGGGAGAGCCCCCAGATGGTCCCAACGTGGTGCAGAGGCTGCGGGGGGAGCAGGGGGGCTTGCGGTCCCTCTGGCCGGGCTGGTCCTCTGCTGCTGCCTGAGCACAAGCTGCTTGCCCACCTCCCTGCCCCCAGCGCCCAGCGCAGGCCCTGGGCCCGGGGGCGCTCAGCACTGTGGGGGGCCTCCTCCCTCACACCCACACAGTGCCACCCGTCTCCTGCCAGCCCTGCTGTGTGCAGAGACCATCTGCGGGTGACAGCGGGCCAGGCTGGGGTGGCGGCAGCCCAAGTGGAGAGGCCCTGTCTGCTCAGCAAAGCTGGCCCAGGCCCCTGGCTCCGTGCGCTGCGCGGCTCTCAGCAGCACCCACGGGGCGCATCCATCACGCCGAACTCCCCGGGTGGCTTCAGCCCTGCTGAGCGGGAAATTGCGTGGACCAGCAGCGGCTCCTGGCTCTGGCCCGGCTGCCCCCGTCCTCCCGGCGGTCGTCGCACCCCTCCCCGCGGGCGCTCCTCTCCCCCGCCCCCCGGAGGAGGTGTCCGCCCCTGTCCTGCTGCGTCTAGAGACCACCGCTGGCCCCAGAGCTGGCCGGGCCACCCTTCACGGCCGGGCTGCCATTCTGGGACCTGAAGTTTAGGACGCGGACCTGTGAGGTGCTCGGAGGATGCCGACCACGGTGTGGGGGTGGCCTGGAAACAAGCCGGCAGGACGCTGCCCCTGGAGCAGACACTGCCGGGGCCGCAGGAGGCAGAGGCGCCCGGCCTGCTTTTGTTGCACGCGCTGCTGACGCAGGCCTTGGCGCTGCGACCTCCGCCTGCCGCTGGCGCTGTGGAGACACGTGGCCACCGCGTGGATCTCCGGGGCACCGGAGGCCATCGTGGAGGAGAGATGGCGACCAGTCCCTAAATCCCCGAGGGGAGAAGGAGGAGGAAGGGTGGACCTGGCAGAGACTGGCGCAGGCTACGATGGCGGGTAATGAGCTCTCCATCGGGAAAGCATTCAAGAAGAGCCCAAGAAACACACTCACAGAGCTTGGGCTTTGTGCATATTTTCTTTGTGCTCCCCGACCCTTTAGATGAACGCTCAGGTTTGGGTCCCAGTCAGCAAGGTTGGCGTCACCCTCAGACAGTCACCAGCTAAACGCAAAGGCCCAGGTTTCCACCCGCCCTCCCGGGGCCTCTGTTCCCTGCGCGGCGCCCGCCGCCCAGACCCGGGTCGCCACCCCTTCCCCTGGCTCCTTGCCAAGGGACAGTGCAGTGTGACAGAGGCCACACTGGGGTAGCCCTCTCCGCAGAGCGTGCTGCCCTGGGTGTTGGGCCTGCACCTGGGGGGACGTTAACACGTAGGATGGGGGCTTACAGGACCCACGGCACTGCGCGCGGGAGCGGGGTCCCCAAGCCTCTGCGGGAGCTGCCATCCCAGGTCGGGCCCCAGGTCCCCCGGCCTCTCCCGGTCGGGTCTGAGTTGGGGGGCGTCTGCTTGGCCCAGGGTGCCCTTCCCCCAAGGCGTCCAGAGGCGGCGAGGCGAGACGAGCCCTCGGGAGCACGGCCACAGCTTCCCTTCCCACCGTGGCCCAGGCGACCATTGGCTGTGTGATCTGAGCCAGCAGATTAACGTCTCTGAGCCTGTTCCCCGGGACGCGGGTTGGGGACGATAACAGGAGTCGGTCACAGAGCGAGGATTAAATGTTTCATGGCCCGAGTTCCTGACTCAACAGCAGGAAGTGTCATTACACTGATGACACCCAGAAGGCCCACCTGCTTCCCCCCACGGCCCCCAGCGCCCCTCAGCCTGGGACCCAGGCCCTTCCGCATGGGCTGACGGGTCCCCAGCTCCCCAGGCCCTGCGCAGGCCGTGGCCCAGCCTCAGGGGCTCCGTGCGCCCACCTGCTCGCTGCTGCCCGCGCTGCGCCTCAGGCTGAGAGAGGCCCCTGCTGCGATCCTGCAGCGGGAGCGGCCAGGACCCACTTGTACCCCTGGTGGCCCGTGGTGCCAAAATGGGTGACCACGAACGTGTGTCTCCCCATTGCAGAGGCCGGGATCTGAGGTTGGGGGCCCCCCGCCGAGGCTCCTGGGGCTCCAGGCGGCCCTGGTCCTGCAGGTCCCTCACTCTCGTCTCCGCCTCCGTCACATGCGGCCTCTGTGTGTTTCTGTCTGTTTCCTCTTGACTCTTCTGAGCACGTTCTTAATGAGTTTAGTGCCATCTGATCCACAAAGATCCATCTCGAGACCCTGGACTTCAGTGCATCTACAGAAACCCTTTTCCAAATGAGGCCGCCTCCTCGGCTGCTGGCTTCCGCCACCTTTGCTGAGCACCCACTCTCCGTCAGGGCACGTCTGACCGCAGTGGCCCAGAAACCAGCGTGGGTCAAGGCCTGGCGTGAGAACCGGGCCCGTGATGGCCCAGGAACGCGGCTACGGGCAGCCCGCGACTTGACCGTCCCAGACGCTGGGGAGACGACACGGCGAGGGGCCTGGTACTGATGACGTCCCCCAGGTCCTCCCGCCTCGTGAGCCCCCAAGGGTTGGATTCTCATAACCGGCCAGGGAATAAACTGCCCCCAGGCGGGATCCCCTGAGGCAACGATGCGAGACACCCAAACGGTTGGAATGAGGCGGCAGCCCCTTCGTTCTGCAGCTTCTGGGAGTCACTGCTGTGAACCGACGGCCCCACATCCAGCCCCCATCCGAGGCTGAGCCGGGCCCTGGCCGTGCTCCCTGCTGACTCCCCCACCCCCTCCCGGCAGCGGACGAGTCCAGGGACGCGCGGCAGGGCCGGGCAGGCCGGGGTCTCGGGCCAGAGCCCCTCCACTGCGCCGGGCCCCGCGCATGCGTCCGGAAGACGACAGTTGGGAGAACTGATGCCGCGTGCCTCCCCGGAAGGGACTGTCCCACAGCACAGACGGGGTTAGGTGACAGTATCGCAGAAGATAGGGGGACACCCTTCACACGGGCCTTCCTTAGTATCGGCCTCCATAAAAGCCAGGACACCGCGGCCTGGGAAGAGGGCCCTCGGAGAGGAGCGCGGGTGATACGAGGCCGTAGCGTCGGGTCCTGGTGCTTCAGCCCAGCCCAGGCTCACACCATTAGCACCTGTTTAACGTCCTGGATCTGGGACCATAAAACAACCCGTGTTACATCCTGGAACATGTACGAGCAGGCAAGGAGCTTCATCATTCTGTTTGCTAAGTGCACTATTTATTTGACTTTGAAATAGAACATTTTTCTTTCAGATCCGAGCCCTCCCCGGGGTGCGTCCAGCCCAGCCGGCGGCCTGGCCGGCCGTGCGGTGACACGGTGGACTCCCTGGGCCCTGGGCGTGGAAGGAAGACAAAGCCAGCCGTTCACCCATTGGTCCGTCCTGCGCTCATTCCATAAACACTTGTCGGACACCACGTGATGTCTGGGGTTCAGCAATGCCCCCCAGGGACACGGCCTCAACCGGAACGGAGGATGCGACTGGTGACCTTGACCGGGACGCTGGAGGGCGACGTGGGGCAGCCGCTGCCCTGATAAAGTGCCTCCTTGGGACTCGGCGAGTCTGCTCCGCGTCAGCCCTGGAGGTGCCCCCCGGGTGGGAAGGGTCCCTGTAGGACGGCTGTCACCAGGGCAGTCGGCAAAGCCTGAAACGCCCGAGTCAGGGCCGGCCTCCGGGGTCCACGGGGCTCCCCACAGACGCAGGCGGGCCTCAGGCTCTGTGGGGACGAGCCCGGGACAGCAGAAGCCACGCAGCGGTGTGTACAGCGTGGTGTGTGCGCGTGACCATGCAAAGGACAGCGGCACCCCGGCCGCGGGCTCCCGTGGGTGGTGCTGGGAGAGGGAGCGAGCACGGGGCAAGGGGGGCCTTTAGCTTCGTCTGGAAACTTCCACTGTTCGCAGTGAGAATGCAGCAGGGCTTCGCTGCACAATCGGGGACGCGGGGAGCTGTGAAGGCAGTGAAGGGCTGGCAGGGGGACCGCAGCAAACGCCCAGGAACACCTGCTCCGCCCGCCCGAGTGTCTCCTGAAGTCCCGTCCAGTCCCAGCCACAGCCTCTGAGTGAGTCCCAGAGCCACTTATAGGAAGGAGCATCTAAGCACCGATGTGTCAAGGACACACCAAGGTCACACGTCACGTGGGTGACAGAGGTTCCCCCAGGGAGGTTCTTAGTCTCTGATCTGTGCCCCCTCCTCCTTGCTGAGCTGTCGTTGTTTCTCCCTCCCTCTCCCTCTCTCTCTCTCTCTCACACACACACACAGCCGTGCTTGGGACTCAGGACAGGGACCAGGAGGCTGTCACAGTCTCGTTTCGGGGCTGGTACAGATGCAGACGGAAAAGCGGTCTGGACGACTGGGACTTCATCACGTGCCCTGGGCTTTCGGCCTCTCAAACGCCAAACGTCTCAAGTGGGCTTTTGGCAAAGTCCAGATCACTGTCGCTTTGTGCCTGGCTTCTCACCGCGCGTCTGGAGTGTCACTCTTCCCGGTGGTGGATTAAAGAGCGTGACGCTCTGGGTTAATGACGTGACAATTGCCGGAGTGACCGGAATCAGTCAGAGCACATTACAGGAGCCGACCCAGCCCCTGCCGCCGCTCTAACAGCAAACCGAGCCGAGTGACAAAGGGGGCCAGGTGGGGACCAGGTTTGCCGAGCACCTGCTGTGCGCTGGGCATCGCGTGTCCCCGTGCCCGCTCACTCTCTAAAAAAACCGGCAGCAATAAAACACCAATGACGGGCAGCATTAACGGAGCCCACGGTTTGTCCCGGGCCCTGCGCCATCGCTCGCAGGTCCACATGAGATCCTGACTTCAAGTTTGGATCTCCGACACCTGGCACATCGCGATGGACAGTCCTGTGACCGAGCCAGTAAAAACGTCCTCCCGGGTAACTGCCCAGGCAGCTGGACTTGTCGGCAGGCTGGGCTCCGGGGCCTGGGCGTTTGCTCAAACACCATCCACCTCATGGCTGTGAAGGCGCTGGGAGATGGGATCAGCATCTGTCCTTGGTGGACTTGTAGTAAAGCTGACGACCCTCCATGACCTGGTGGGCCTCGTCCAATCAGTCGACGTTCTTCAGAGCCAAAGAGAAGTCTCCTGGAGAAAAAGGAATTCAGCCTCAAGACAGGAGGTCCTGCCCACGTGTCCGGCCTGCTGGCCTGCCTTGCAGATTTCAGACTCGCCAGCCCCACATCGACAGGAGCCCGTGACCTGGCAGCACAGGAGCCGTGCCTGGCGTTCTGATTCCGGGCCGTGCAGCCTGTGTCTCCAACAGCGGGGAGGGTGAGTCCTCATGTGCAAGGGGGTTTGTCACCGAGGGGTTCATTGAAACGGGCACCAGGAGACCAGCTGGCCGCGGGGGCGGGGAAACAGACTGGGGGCCGGCGCGGAGGAAGATGAGCGGTTTGAGGTGAGCCAGCCGCACAGGGCTGACAGAGCCAGACGCGTGTGCTTACTGCGTCTATAGGGCGCTGTGGCTGCAAACAGTCTGGAAGGATGAACCAGAATAAACAGAGCCCACATGGATCTTCCCTGAAACTGCCGGCAGCCACCCCCGTGCCTCCAGGTCCTGCCCAGGGGCCGCAGCCCCGCTCTGTTCGCACGGCTGCCGAGCAGACCCTTTCGTGCAGTCAACAACATGCACAGCCATACAGGGCAGTCGGGAAACAGCGACTCCGAGGTGGAGCTGGGATTCTGAGTCATGGCTCAGTTTTCACTTACGCTTTGCAACATTTTCTAGGATTTATGCCCCGAGTGTTCACTGATTTCTTAGGAGAGGAAAATAAGCACTGGAAGCGAACCAGCACTCCTAGGCCTACATTGCTCCCAGCTGCTGGCAGGCCGGGCTCGGGACAGCACCCGCCCGCCTGTGAGAGGCCGTGTGCCCCTCGCTGTCCCCCGGCCTTCCGCCTCGCAGGCCTCTGCAGCTCCTTTGCAGTCAGGGGTCCTAGTGCCTAAGCCACTGGCCCTCAGGGAGCGGCGAGGCTCAGACGTGGCCCCAGGAGAAGAATGGGCCGGGCTAGGCCACCTCCTGCCCAGCTCGGTGTGCGGGGAACGGTGCCCCCACCACCCCGTCTCCCACTGAGGAAGCCCACCTGGACCCACCCCCGGGCCCGTCCCCACTCTCTGGGCCTGGCTGTCGGCCCCCACAGCCACCTCTCACACGTGTGCGTGCACACAAATGCGCAGGCGCACACGCACGTGCACGCACACCCCGTCTGCGGGTGGGGGCCCGTTTCTGAGGAAGCGCTTCACCGACGGCAGCGTCACCCCCACGTGCCTGCCCCACACTGATCCCCCGCGGCCCCCCGGGCGCTCTGGGACGGTTCCGCGTCCTCTGCCGACTCTACCAAAGGAATCGTGGTTTGGATTTGATCAGCTCCTTCGCTCTTTCCCTAACTCCACAGACGTATCCTGAACAGGTGCCAGGCTGCAGGCCAGACCCTGGGGATGTCAGACGAGGGACACGAGGCCTGCCCTCTAGGCTCGTCCAGCTGGGAGGACACAGGACAGTGTCATAGAGCCGGACTCCCGGGCCCCCTCTTGTCAGCAGCGCTGGGGAAATTCTGCTCGTAAGCAGCCCTTGTCACAAAACCAGACGACCCCAGAAGCCCAGGCTGGGGGCGGCCACTGAACCGTCCATGACCAAGTTCTCTGAAAGGTCAGGCTCAGAGTGTGTCAGGGTCAGGGCTCAGAGTGTGACAGGGTCAGGGCTCAGTATGTGACCAGGGTCAGGGCTCAGTGGGACCGGAGTCAGGGCTCAGCTTATGTCTGTGGTCGGGGGTCGGGGGTCGGGGGTCGGGGGTCAGTGTACACTTGGGATCAGGGCTCGGCCAGAGCCCCCCTCCTCCCTGCCACGGCCCCCTCTGGCCGGGAGCACCCTGCCGCATCTCGCCCTGGTCCCGGGGTGGCCTGGCCTCTGGTCCCGTGCACCTTTTCCTGTGGAAATCCCCTTTGGCTCTTGTCCTAATTATGTTTAAAACCCCATCTTGGCTGAGGGATTTCATCAGGGAGCCGGAGCTCGGAGCCGTGATGCTGCAGAGAAAATGCGGCTGGCGGCCCGGACAATTCCTCTACAGCCCAATCAGGGCGCCTGCACACACGGCTTTGCGTAAATCCCTAAGCCGATTAGAGGGACGTTCAGAGGCAGCGGCGCAGGTTCTGAGCCAGCGGAGCCCCCCCGCAACCCCGCGCAGATTAATTGCTCCCGCCCCAGCTCGTCCCAAAGCCCAGCTCATTATCTTTCTCCGCAAACCGCCACCTCCCAGCTCATTCCTGCTTCACTCGTGGCACCAGACTCAGAACCCAAGTCACCCCGAAAGCCTCCTGGGTCTCGTCTTCCATTTAACCCCTCCCCCGACGAGTCCCGGCACCCCCAGCCTCAGCCCGGCCCCTTCCTCTGTCCCCACCACCCCGCCCGCCACAGGCCACCCTCTCCGGCCTGACTCCTGCCACCTCCTGAGGTGTCTGAGGACTCACAGCCTGGGGCTGCACAGGAGGGCTGGCCTCTGGCCTTCCCGGGCTCCTGCATCGTTCTGAAGCGGGTGCTGCTCCGGGCCCTGTCGGCCACCGGGCCGCCCCTCACCAGGAGGAGCACTGAGGCTGGGGGCTGAGTCTAGCCCAGGCCACGAAGTCGGTGCACGGCCAGCCTGATGTCCCCGTCCAGTCTCCTCGGTCCCCCGGGCCCCCCCACCTTCCCCCAGCCCTTCAGCGAAGCCGGCCTGCAGGCAGGAGCGACCCCTCGCCCCCCTGGCCTGGCTTCTGCCCTGCCCCTGCTCTGCCGCCCCGGGACCCCAGGGAGGACAAGTGGCCGGCGGGGGACAGGGCAGACGCGGGGCTCGTACTCAGAGCGTGGTTCCGCCCGGGCCGGCTCCACGGGGCAGCAGGCGTCGGGGCTGCAGCGGACACCCCCTCCCCGAGACACGTGCAGAGTAGGGGCTGGGCGCGCCCTGGGCAGCAGCAGAGACGGTGATGGGTGAGGGACAAACCCGGATCTCAACCCTGGCCCCTGTTGGGCCTCACGCCTGCGTGACCGCGGCCGGGCCAGCCCCTCCCTGAGGAAGCAGAGCTGGGGGTCTGCACCCCGGGCTTCCTCCTGGCTGCGAGACTTTGAACCCGGAAACAGACTTGAGCGCTCAGGGGCCGCGCCCTCCCAGGCGGCCCCCAGAGACGAGGAGGGGGCGGCGCCGCTCCGCGCTCGCTCCCGACCTGGGGCAACAAGGCCCCTCCCCTCCGGTTTTCCTCTGAGCCACGGAAGTCTGCTGGGGGTGAGGGCCTCTGGGGGACACCACTGTCGCCGCCGTCACCGTCATCACAGTCAGGGTCACTGTCGCTGTCCAAGGCCAAGCCACCTGCTGTGCGACCTGGACAGACCGCCCCATCCCTCAGGACGTCGGACGGGCCAGCAAGAGCGGAAGGCATCTCCCCTTCCTCCACGGGGCTGGGGCGGCCGTGGTGGCCGCGGTCAGGTGCCCTGGGGGAGGGCGGCCATCTGGAGAAGCCGGTGGAGAGGCCGGCCTGGCCTTCCCTGGGCTGCCCAGCCCGCGTCGTGGTCACAGCCGAGTGCAGCGCGGTTCCTGCCCACCCCACCTGCACAGGACCCGCCACCTCCAGCCCCGGCCCAGCTGCTGCCCGGGTGTCCTGTCAGCGCCTCCCTCCCCGCCCCTAGAGGCCACCTCTGCCTTCACTGGGCACCAAGGCGCCCAGCCCTCAGGGCCACCACGTCCCCACACAAATGATGGCACGCGCACAGCAAAAGAGGCCCTGCAGGCTGCAGCCAGCGTCCTGTCCCACTGAGCCAGCTCTGACCATCTCCTCCTTGGGCCTCTGGCAGAAATCTAGTCTCTGATCTCCAAGGCGAGTCTCTGATTTCCAAGGTGCAAACGGCTGAGGGACGGGCTGAGGTCCCTGCGCCCCCGGGCCTGGCTTGGCCGGCGCTCTGGACGGCTGACAGCCGTCACACGCTGTGATGGGCATATGCTGGCCCAGGCCCATGTCCCTCCTGCCAGTGTAGAGCAAGGCCCCGGGAGTCCGGCTCTGCTCTCTGCGGGCCTGGGTGCCCCGGGCAGGACGGCTGGGCCTGCTGTGACGAGACCCTGTGCTCGGCGACATTCTCGGGGCCTCACCTGCTCGCGGTTGCTACAGCCTCTGGGGACTCTGCCATCCCAGCCTGTTTGCCCCGAATCCTCAGACGTCAGAGACCCCGCCTGGCCGAGGGGCTACGGCCAGGGCTGAGGCTGACTCCTGCCCCAGGGCCGGGTGGGCTCGGCAGCCCTCACTGTCCCCCGGAGCCCCCTCCTCTTCGAGCCCCCTCTTGTGCCGGGGCTGGGAGGTCAGGCGAGCAGAACACGTGGGTGGTGCTGGCGCGAGCAGGGACGGGATGATGGCGGGCGGGGGATGGGACAGGAGGGGCGGTCACAGCCGTCCAGCTCTCCCTGCCACGCTGGATCAGGAGTGCTGGGGGATGGGCGGGGGGCGGGCGGGCTGCGAGCCCCCGGCCTGGCTGTGACTTGCGGTGGCCCACGGGAAGGTCAGCTCGCCACGGAAACCTCCTTCCAAACACTTCCCGGGCGATGGCGACCTCTCCTCCTCCTGTTGGAAATTTGTTTCTGTGCTTCCTCTGGGAAAACAGAAAAACAGGGACCTGCTGGCAGCCAGCTTCCATTCACGCTTTGAGATGCAAATTCCCTGACCTGGGCCCCCTCCCCTCCCGCAATTTCCTCCCCAGCCTCGCTGGTCAGCCCGGGGGTCAGTCCAGGGCTCAGCCCGTCCTGCTCTTGCACTCCTGCTCAGCACCCCCTCCAGCCCGCCCGAGGCTGAGGGAGGCAGGAGGCCTTGCTGGTCTTGCAGGTGGGTGGCTGTCTGTCCCCTGATGCTCGTGCCTCTCCTTTTTTCTCCGTCTTGTGCGGGCTGCGGCCCTGGGACTGAGCTTTTCCTGACACGCGCCCCCGGCTCACTTCTGGCCCCACTGTTCAAAGCCCTCCTTCCGGTAGAGGCCAGGAGCCGACCTGGCGCACGCGTCCTTCTTCCTCCGTCCCTCTCCGGAGCGGTGTGCCCAAAGTCAAGTGACAGCCACCTGTCACCAAAGTGAGAGGTGATGTGTCGCCTTTGACCAGGAGAGAAGGCCCAGCAGTGGGCTCCAGGCGCCCTTGAAGGAGAAGTGCCTGAGACCGTACCAGCCCTTGGGGCCTTGAGGGACGTGTGGGCCTGGCACACGTCCTTGGAGCCTCCAGAGAACAAGGACAGAGGCCACCCCACGCGCTGGTGTCGGGGGGCATGGACTGTGGGCCATCCCCCAGCCCCTCCGACCAGGCTCCTCCCTGAGTCTGGCGCATCAGGTCTGCCGAGCAAAGCGCAGCACCACGTCTCAAAGCGGTTTGGACCCCTCCCTCGTGGCCAGCCCACACCGGCCCACAGCAGCCCCTGGAATCCGGCCTGTCAGGCAGAAATGCTGCCAGCTTATGCCCGGACTTCTAGCAGGAGCAGAGCTGAGACTGGCAGTTGCCTTTGTGACCTGAGCTGGTGCTCTGTTGCAGGAGAAGCTGGGGACAGAAGCTAAAGCATCAGCAGAAACCAGGCATTTTGTGGCTACGCTGGCGGCACCCTTATTGCATGGCGTTCAGGGTGAAGGCGGGGCCGCTGTGCCACCCCAGGAGTCCATAGGGGACTTTGTGTTCGTGTGTCCGGCCATTGTGTGCATGTGTGTGCAGTGGGTGTGCTTCTGCATATGTGCGCCCATGTGTGGGTGTGCACATGCACGTGTGCCTGTGTGCGCTGCATGCTTGTGTGCGTGCACGTGTATCTGTGATGTGTGTTTTATATGTGTGTGCACGTGTGCAAATCCATCAGGAATGCATGTGTCTCTGTGTGAATGCTTGTTTGTGCATATGCACACTTGTGTGCATGAGTGTGTGTGCTTGTGTGACGAGATGTCCATGTGTGTTGCAAGTGTGAGCACGTGTGTGCACGGGTGCAGGAGTATAGGCACGTGCGTGTGAAGAGGGTCTGGCCCAGCAGCCTGGACTCTTCACATTTTCACATAGACAGGAGCGCTTCCTGGCTTCAGCTGCCTTCCGTCCCGCAGGTCCCCAAACACTAAGCCTGGCTGACAGTACTCTCTGAACGTCCAATGCGCACAGGAGCACACAGCGCTGACACGTCCATCCTTCACCTGTTCAGGAGCCGCCTTCCTGCCACATCTGGCCATGAGTGGCCGTCGGTGGCCACGCCCAGCTCCTCCCGGCACCCTCTCTTCTCCAGGTTCCCCGTCTCCACGATGTGGCCCTGTTCACCCAGGCGCCTTGGCTGTGCAAGTCTGAGTCGTCCTTGCACTTCCCAGCCCTGAGCCGCTGCACCTTGCTGGCCCCCAGAGTACTCGCTGCAGGCCAGCCCGGATGAGGCTCGGGCCCAGGGGACAGGTCCCGCGGCTCTAAGCTCACATCTCCTCTGCCCAGGTGAGCTCAGCACCCACTGGCCTCCCCGACCTGTGCACGCATCCCACGCAGCCGTCACCCCGGGCGTCTGCGGCATTTCCTCCCCAGGTCTCCAGACACCGGGCTGGGTCCTTCACCCATCAGGGGGGTGAATCAGGGAGGCCAGGCATGCAGTGGGGTGGGGGGCAGGGAGCCTAGAGCAAGTCGCGTCCCCCACTCTGGAGGCCAGAAGGGCGGCCGGTGCCGTGCTGGGGAGAGAGGCTGCGGAACTTGGGCGTGGATGCTGCGGGCAGGGTCCTGAGCCGGGAGGACAGCACGGGCGGGGCCGGTGTCCAGGACGGGGAGTGATGGGGCAGCGATGGAGCGAGTGTGCACGGAGCTCGCGCCCAGGCGCACAGGACGAGGGCTGTGCTCGGGTGCTCGGCTCCAGAGGAAAAGAGGGCAAACGAGGACAGCAGGCACTTGGACCTGCGGGTCCATGGGCTGCACAGCCGGGAAGGAGGCCCCTTAACAAGCGGCTCTGAGCCTCCCCGCCCAGGGTGAAGGGCAGCACCCGCAGGGCCCAGGTCAGGGAAGGAGGGGTTGAGTCGGCAAGGGCGCCCCCACCCGGCCGCCCCCTCCGATGGTGACCCTGACCCCCCACTGACGGGGAAGTGGCCACGCTTCCCGCCACCCGTGCTGGGCGACTCCTCACTGGGGACAACGCATGGGGGCTTCACAGGACATCGTCAAAGGCAGGTCCTGCCGACCCAAGTTCTCCACCCGACAGAAATAGCGTTCAGAAACAAAAGGCTAAACAGACATTTTCAGACATGAAAAGCTAAAATGTCACCACCTGCTGCCTCACCCTACAAGAAACGCTAACGGGGCCTACAGGTGGGTGGAGACGGCACCAGAGGGACACCTGCGCCACGAACGAAGAGCGTCACAGAGAAAGCAGACAGGCAGGGTTTCCTCCTGCCGCTTTGAATCTCTGTAAAAGCTTCAACAGCGTGGCCACGTGTAGCTGGCGGCACGGCCAGCCGCCGCCTCCGACCAGGGCCACTGAGTGGAGGTCAGCCTGGGGTTGCGTCGGGCCGGCGGCAGCAGGTCTGCCAGTGTTCGGTGCATAGCCTCGAGGCTGCGGAACAAAGGGCCACAGACGGCAGATTAGACAACAGACGTGTATTGTCTGCAGTTCTGGGGGCCAAGGCGGTGGCCGGGCGGGACTCCTGGGCTCCCGTCCCTGACATGGGGACGGCCGTCTGCCTCCCATGTCCTCCACAGTGGTCCCTGTGTGTGTGTCCGCGTCCGGATCTCCTCCTCCTACAAAGACGCCTGTCACATCGGGTCAGGAACATGCTTGTGACCTCACGAACCGTAATCACCTCCTTAGCGACCTCGTCTCCAAGCACAGCCCCACTCAGAGGTCCCGGGATCAGGACTTCAGCTTATGAATTTGGGGGACCCGAGCCAGCTGGTTGTCAGGGCCAAGGGCAAGCTAATGGCGGACCTGGGTGACGTCAGCCCCAAGGAGGGCGTGGGCCTGAGCTGGCTGCGGGCGGGGGCAGGGACCACCTGCCCCGGGGGCGGGGTCCCGAGCGTCCTCACTGGCTCTGGCTGGCTCCCCCGGGACAGAGCCTCATCTGCTCCAGAAAAGAAAGCGGTCGGGGAGCCGGGAGACCCAAGGCTGCCGCAGCCTGGCCGTCTCCGCTTTAAGGATGGTGGTAAAGCTCGACTGGCCTCTGCTCCTGGCCGGGGCTGGCCCATCACGAGCAAAGCCCGCATTAAATGCCACTTAGGGTTTATTTACTCGACTCTGACAACCAGAGAAATCAGTGTTGCAGCTGAACTTCTGACTGTGTTTTTATTGATGTCTTTAATGTCTGGCTTTCAACCCCGGGGGCTTTCTGTGGAGAGCCGGCTCTCCTCTCCGTGTGAGCGCAGACTTGTGCGTGCACGGCCATGGGCTTCTCTTTGCAGGAGGACGTGAACAGCCTGTGTGCGAGCTGCCCTCTGTGAGCACACGCACGGGTGCCCCTCCTGTGCACACGCGCAGGCCTGGCCACAGGGTCGTGCAACATGCTGCCCGCTGGGACCGCAGACGAGTCCTTGCACACGTGCTTGGGTGAATATTCACAGCACGTGTGTGTGTCACACTTGTGTGTGTAGGGGTGTGCGTGTGCTCTGGGGGCACGCCCAGCCTGTGTGTTGCATTTGCATGCATCAGTGTGAAAACAGACCCACAGCTATCAACTCCTCTAATCTGAACTGAGAGAGAGACAGAAAGAGAGAGAGAGAGAGAGAGGGAAGAGCTCTTTGCATTGCTCAGCCCTGGATGTGACCCGCATGCGGTGGGGAATGAACGCAGCAGGAGTCTGTAAGAACAACCCGTCCATCCCCGATCCCAGGCCTGTAGATTTGCATAAGCCTGTGTAAAGCTTACAGCACTGACATCTCCCATCCTGGCTTCCCTGCTCGAGCCACATTTACAGGGGACACCCGGAGGAATGACGTGCAGGCGGGGGCACCCTTGGCCTCAGCCGAGGACAGCCTCCTTAGCCGGGCCCGCCCACGGTTCGCACGTAGGAGGCGGGCGGAGCAGCCCCCAGCAGGGCACGTAGGCCCTTTGGCTCCCGGGGGAATTCGCGGTATTGGCTGTGGATTGTGTCCAGGGATGCCTTCTAGCCGCGTCAGCCAGCCTGGAGCAAGGTTTAGGTCACACGGCTCCAGCCCAGACTGTTCATGGAAAAGCAGAGTGAACCGTCAGCATCCGCCCCCGTGCTCAGTTGTGCAGGTCCCGTGCTGCTCGCTCCAGGGCATGCGAGCCAGTGTTCCGCGTGAGCCGTGCTTTCTTGAGTTGGGCAGTGAACAACCTATGCACCCATCTCTGGCAGACCTGGCTGAGCCCACGCTGCTCTGCACGACTCCGGGCAGGGCATCGACCTGGCCCGGGGTAGGACCCAGGCCACGTGAGGAGCTTCCTCAAGGTCATGTTCTTCTCCTGAGAACAGGCGTTTTTACCATTTCCAGGGGTGAGCCCAGGCCAGGCTCTTCGGCTCCTGACCTTGGGAACGCCTCTTACTCCACCTCACCTGTTTCCTTCACACGGACGCTGTCCCGCCCGCCTCCCTGGAGGCTGGAGGAGTCCAGCAATAAAGGTCACGGTGCTTTGTCTGTGCGTGGACCTGCTGAAAATACCAACAGTGATAAACAGCAGCAGCAAGGAGCTTCTGACAGTCCGAGCAGGGGCTGTGCTGGTCAGGGTGATGGTCCAAACAGCGTCCCGCCCTAAGAAGCGCAGTGTCCGGCTTGCAGAAAACGCTCAGCAAATCCTGACTGACAGCGTCGCAAAGGCCTGGGAGGGATCGAAAGGCCCTGAGAGGCAGGTCTGTGACAGCGGGAATCTGACGCCCCCACGTCCCCCCCGGGGGGTGGGGCTTAGTCTCCAGGCGCCACGGGACCAAGCGCCGCACGCCGGGTGCCTGAACCGACAGGGTCGGGTCTGCTTCTGGAGGGCGCCCTCACGTGCTGGGGCCGGGGGCAGCGAGCTCGCCCTCCATCTTCCTGGAGACCCCCCCCAGGTGGCTCAGGGGTCTCCTCTGAGGATCTCATGTGACCCTAATGACCCGAAAGCCCTGTCCCCGGCTAGCGTCCGCTGGGGGTCCGGGCTTCGCTGTGGCTGGACTGGGGCTCGGGACACCATTCAGCCCGGAGAGCTTCTCAAGGACGTCAACACACGCAGCAGGTGCGTGGAACCAGGTGGCCGCGGCTTCGGGGCGCCCGTAACTCGGACCGCAGGTGACGCCGGGCGGATGCTGACACTGGACCCAGAGAAGAGGGTTTATTGGGGCCTTAAAAAAAAAAAAAAAAAAACAAGAAAACTGCATCACGGCTTCCACGGCTGTACAACCACCACGCCTGGTTTTGCCGCGTGATTACCCCAAACCCTCTGCTTCCTCGACGGGTGGCTCTGGGTGGCGTGAGTGTCCCTGAGTGAGCGGCCTGGTCAGTACTTATTCAGCTGTCTTTCCCTGATCTCCAGGGAAACTCCCAAGCGTCAAGGCCGTCTCTTATTCACATTTTTATTTTCCCAAAACCCAGGGTGGGGAGGGGCCCGCCTGGGCCCTCGGCTCATCACCTGCGAACGCGTCTGCGAAGAAATGTGTCAGCGAAAGAGCTCGAAGAAATTCACATCCCCCCACCTCCAGCCGCCTCTCCTGTTCTTTGGGGCCATTTATCAAGAACTAATTGAGACTCATTTTTCTAAAGCCAAGCGGAGCTGATGCCCAGTCCAGATTACAGAACTGTAAAGGCCCTGTAACCCTGCGAAAACGTGAAAGTTAACACAAACCCGGAGAATAAACGCGTGAGGGGGAGGTCCCACAGGACCGGCTCCGGCGAACGGCTGAGAGTGGCTCGTAATCGGCCCGTAGCTGTGCACGGGCGGCGCTCCTACCCACCAACCCCTCCTCGGGAGCAGAGGGGTGTCCCCTCCGGGAGCCCCGATGCCCCGTCACAGGGTCACTGCCTCTCCAGCCTGGGCCAGGGACCGAGCCGTGAGCTGCGTGCTGGGGGTGGCTCTGATGGCTCCGATCCCGAGGGTCAGCTGCTGGCCCGTGGGCGCCAGGGCCCCTCCCGGGGAGGGAGCGCACAGGGCGGCAGAGGGCGGGGGTCCTGACCTCGTGGACGGCCTCTCCGGGGAGGGCGACGGGCCGTGGGCACCTGCACCCCCGGGTCAACAGGAAAACCGCCCAGAGCGAGAGATGCCGCCTGGGGAGCAGGCTGGCCCCAGGCAGACCCCCCGCTCAGCCCCGGGCCGGCTCCCAGGCACACAGCCCCGGGGAGCCCCGGCCTCAGCACCGAGCAGAGGGGGGTCAGCCCCCTGGAGTCCTGCTCCAGTCACCCGCGTCCTGTGCGCCTTCAGACAGTCCCGGCCAGCCCACCCTCGATGACAGGGTGGACAGTCACCATCCAGCTTTCACGGCAGTCCCTCTCTCCCTCGTCCCGGGACTGGGATGACCCTGGGAAATCCTGCCTGGAGGTTTTCCCTGCGGGGTCACGAGGCCCCTGGACCAGAGGGCGTGGCCGTGGGCTGTCTGGTGTCTGCCCGGGGTCCCCCGCCTGGAGTCCCCCGCCTGGAGTCCCCCGCCTGGAGCTGGCCTCTCCGCAGCCTCCAGCTCTGGCCTGGCCCTCCCTGCACCTGCGTCAGAATCAGGGCTGGATGAGAGAGAAACAATTTTTTTTCTGGAGCAGTGGCAGTAAAAGAACCTCAGTACAGACAGAACCAGACTCCACCCCAGGCGCGACAGAGGCACTTGGGGACCGGGGAGGGGGGGAGCGGGCGGTGGAGGGAAAATTAAGAGGAAAACTTAGGGGTGAGGGGGTGGGTGCGGGTGAAACAGACCTCAGAGGATGCTGGCTGAGGCAGGCGGGTGGTCAGACCTCCCCGGGGAGGGCGTGGGGGCGGGACTTCAGCAGCTCTCAGGGGCCGGGGCTCTGGCCAGACTGTCCGATTTGCAGACTGGCTGCAGGATTCTTGCTGCGAGCAGGCTCCTGAGGACGTGTCCAGACCACGCCCAGAGGAAGAAGACCCCAAGGAGACAGCCTAGGGTTTGGTGGAGGAGGGCGTCTCTGTGGCCTCTTCTTGTTCAAGGAGAGAAGAGACGCTCTCTGGGTTCTGCACACGTGTGCCCACCGCCGACCCGCGGCTGTGGACGACATTTGCTCGATGCCGAGGGCAGTCGGCTGCTCAGCGAGGAGCATTGCTATGAAAAGGCCAAGAGAAACGCAGGTGCACGTTGGACCAGACGATTTTTCTGAGTCCGGAGAACAGCCCATGAGATTTCGAGATGGTGGGTTCGGAGCATGGCGGTGCTGCAGTGAGGGCGGCCGTCTCCATCTCACAGTCGCGGTTAACTCCCCAGCTCGGGGACCAGGTTCTCACGAGCTCCCAGAGTGGTACACACTGTTCAGGTTATGTCCAGCCGCCTGGCTTCAGCGGGCGGTGTTTCCAGAAAGCCATGTGGTTCATTCCCAGTGACGCCAAATCGGGAGGATGGGAGAAAGATGGAAACGCAGATTTCTGGCAAAATACGCAAGATGGTAGGATCTAGTTTACAAAGAGGTGAAGAAAGCTCAAAGGCAGTGACTAGGACTAGAATCTAATAGCCACAGGGTGGATTATAGTTTTCTAGTAAAACATAAAATTTCTCTCCAGCGTCAGCTGCCTTTTCGATCAAAGATAATCAAAGTAAGGTTATTCTTGTTTACAAAATCCGTCTGGTCTCGTTAGATTTGGCCTGATCTTTTACATAAGAGCTACAAGCGCGGTAATTGATCACAAAGGCCTTTTTCTGTTTGCGTTGCTGGAGCGTCACAGAAGGACTCTGAGATTGGAGATTCAAAAGCCTCCCAAGGCTAGGATGTCGAGCCAAGAACCCACCGCAAGATTTTGCCTGCAATGCCATAGATTTGGGTGAATTCCTCTCCTCTCAAGTTCCTTCAAATACCCTCAGGTTCCGGGTTCTGCCAGAAAGTGACCTCCGTCATTCCTCTGTAAGGCTGGGAGCCCTGCCCACCGGGTACCAGAGGGCTTGGTAAGCACAGGCCCGTGAAGCCCACTCTAGTTCCTTAAAACTGTTTGGTCTTCATTTTCAACTAGGACATCCCAGCGTTTCTAGTTAGATCCTGTCACAAGGAGGACAGATGCTTCCTGAACTTAGAGAGTTAATTATACAGAAATAATTGTACTGCCACCGAACAGCAGCTTCAAATTCTGGAGGAATCAGATTGGCAGAAAAGATAAACTTTTCATCTCTGTTTACAAAAGTATAATCTACTCATTGTTACAAGCATAGCTCAGAACAAAGGGACAGGAGTTTCTTACATCCAGAAAACCAAACATCACAGAAACAGCAAAGTCCCCCAAAAAACATGATCGTCCTTTATTGGCTGACTTAGTCCTAGGTAATCAAAACTCCTCCCGCTGCCTCTTGGCTTAGCAGTTGTACGAACCCACCCGCTTCTCAGGAAAGTCCTGGAACCCTGCCCCTGTCCAGCGGTGGGATCTCAAGCTTGGTTAAGCCATGACGTCAGAGGCATGGCGGCCGGAGCGCCTGTCACGGTCCCTTCTGTGCGGCTCTGAGACGGTCCCTTCTCACTCAGAATGAAGCCCTCTGACCCACAGCTGATTCCAAACGCTTTCAGAGAACAGAGTAAAACAAGAACTCCTGGCAGAGACCAAAGACTTACAATGGTTCTTAAAGATCTGGTGAGTGTTCATTTGACAAGGAACTTGATTTATTTCAGTGGCATTCAACATTTAAAACAAGGGCTGGAATGATGACTGACGACATCACCCTGGAAATACTACGCGAAACAAGAGATCTGACACATTTCTATGAATTTCGGGCCATTTCTGAAAGACACCTCTGAAAGCTAATAACACTTTCCCACCAGCCATAACCTAGGGGAGCGTAAACATCTCCTCTTTACTTGATAGCCCTTTCTGTGCGATTCAACATAGTAAATACACCAAATTCTTTTTAGGCATTGCTTTCCTTGCAAGCTGAAAAACAAACCCTTGGAGGTTTTTCAGGAGCCTACTGGAAAATCTCAAGGTCAGTTTGTGGTCAGAATTGCACTTAGGATCTGATTTGGGGACTTTGACAGAAATGCCAAATGTTTTCATGAAGCAGGATCTCGGATCACTATGCAAGTACGCTTAGCTTCTCCAAAATAATCAGAGACACGGTCAAGTGAACATAAAGCCAAGGACACGACCCCGGTGAGACCCAGAATCTTTGTTTACAGGGAGGTAAAGAAAAACATTTTACAAACTCTTAGCAAGGGCAGACCAGCCATTGAACAAAAGTTGTGGCTATAAGAAAGAAAGAAAATTAAGCTCCCCTTTTGCATCAGATGCCTATTGAGCTCGTTTTTTAAAAATCTTATAAACAAACCCACTCCGTGGCAGCCAGCTTGAACGAGGGTCGAACTCCTTTTTGATGAATTTTTTGATGACTTTCTAGCCCATCCGGGGCTCTGTCCTATGCTTTTTACTCTTTCTTACTCTGGAATAAGCAGTCGTCCTACTTAGGGCAAATTACTCTTGTTCTCCTATCAAAACACATCCTACTTCTCCTTGTGTACTTTGCCAGCAAGATTGTTTCCATTATGTGTGGTAGTTTCATTTCCATATATTGGTTATAATCGTTAAACCATGTAACCTTTCCTTTACAGAGAAAATGCAGGAGTAAACCGCTTTGAACTGTCTGTCACATGCTGGCGTTCTGCAGCGGACAAGCAGATTTCTCACCACACCGTCTCCTGACGTCTGTAGTCACGCCCTTCGTTAGGGTACCCTTTTCTTTCAGAGTGGCAAAAAGAGCGTGCTTATTAGCAGACTCAAGTGTATTTAGTCTCTCCAGCCCTCCTAAAAGTCAGAACCCATAGCGACATGAACTTAAACCTCTACTTAGCAAAGGGAAGACTCACCGGTTCTCCTCGCAGAAGCGCGATTGCGATGTCGCCCCAGGCAGACACAGCATGACATTAAACAAAGGGAGTCACCGCTGCACGTTTTTTTCCATTAATTGGTTTTGCAGTTCCCGCAAGTGTCACAAGGCCAGATCTTACAGTTAAATGGCTGTTTTCTGTTTTGTTGCTGTGCTCGTCGCGTGGGAATTGATGGACGGCAAGTAATTCATTTTACAATATCTTTCCCTGTACGCTGGTTCTTAGGTTCAGTCTATGTTTTAACAACTTCAACACCCGGCAGATGCAGTGGTACCTCACACTGACGAGTCGGCCCAAGTAGAATAAACTCCGTGCTCGTGCAGTACTTTCTGCGGATAACTCGAAAGACATACTTTTATTAAACCAGCAATAGGACGCTAATCTTAGAGTTTATGCTGATAACTCAAAAGACATGCTCACTTTTATTAAACCAGCAATAGTACACAAATCTTATTTACCAAAGGGTTACCCGGGTCACAAACTTGAAAACCATCTGGGTTAGTTTCTCTATTTCTGGGAGTTTTAGGAATCTTTCATTTCTATGTAAAGGCGTGCTTATCCCTGAGTCAACTGAGATGGAGCTCTTTTATGAGATTTTATGAGTTAATTCGGCAAGATCAGCCAGAGGTGGCAAAATATCACCTACATATAAAATAAAGGCGTACTTCCAGGGAGACGACTGCAAACCTTCATTCTGAAATTTTAGCCACGAGTCAGGTAAACACAGTAATACCAAACTCACTAGTTCCTCTCCGCTTGATTTTTTTTCCTAAATCGTGCTTCTGGCAAGTTCAGATTTCCCGCTAAAGCTTTTGCCCATGTTGTGGGGCTGGGAGTGAGGGGGACGTGCAAGATGACTCGTGGTGGCAGGACTGTGACCCCAGACCACAGAGAGCAGATGCCCAGCTCAGCCCCCTCCTCGCCCCTCGTTTCCAGGGGAGGACGTTTCCATCCAGGGACCCCCCCCTTCCAGCAGCAAGGTATCAGGTGACAGACAATTGAATGTTTTCTTTCCCCTGATATGTGACCGCTCGGAGCTGTGGCCCAAGGCTTAGAAGAGAGACGGATGACAAGCCGCTGTCTGGCCATCTCCCAGCTCGAATGAGCGGATAAAATGTCCTGTCCCTTTCCAGTTGCCCTTTGTTTCCTCTTTTGGCCTCAGGTGGTGGCTTCAGGGGTCCCTGAGTCCCCTGAGAACCCCAGCGGAGGCAGCGGGGCTGCAGGCGGCCCCAGAGAGGGAGATTGGGCGACACGGCCGGGCTGAGAACTGGCCGCTGGCCTGGCGGCCCCCAGCTGGGCCAGGAGGGAGGGGTCGCTTGGCTGCTCTTGAGAGGCGAAGAAGGTGCCAGGAGGGCACAGCCTGTGCCGCTGGGTTAGAGCTGCCACCGGCAGGGCTGTGGGCAGGCTGGGCGGTGCCTGGAGGGCGGTGGGTGAGGTCAAAGCCCCCGGGCAGCCCTCTCCTGTCCCGCCTGGAGGACCTGGCCCCACCCCTGCCCCAGCTGCCCCCACGCCAGCAGGACCGCTGGTATGGGGCCCGGTGCCAGCTGTCACCGGGCAGATCCCTGACCCAGGGGCGCCAATCTGAGACTGGGCCACTCGCTCGCAGGAGCTGAAGAGACAGAGAGGAAGCCTGGCAGGTGGTGACTGAATCTTGGACGGGAAGGCCCGTGGAGCTGAGAATGGCCTGGCCTCGTGGTGGCCGGAGCGGTGATGGCCGGGAAGCCAGGAGCAGCTGGAGCGCCGGCTCCGCCGGGAGCCGGGACAGAGTGCCCTGGAGGCCCCCTTGCCATGTGCCGGCCCTGCCCGGGGGTGGAGCCCTGAAGAGCCCACGTGAGGGAGCCAGGCGCCCCGGGTCCCTGGGCTCAGGCAGAGAGCTCCCCAGGGTCTGAGGGGAGGTCTGGGTATAAAAGGAGCCATGTTCACTAACCAGCCTGGATGGAGGGGACGGGTGGTCGGTCTGGCAGCAGCCAAGGGTGGGAAGTTGATTTGATTTGATTTCTTTGATTTAACTCTCTTTTTGGCAGCACCCCTGACACGGGGAAGGTCGTGAGCCAAGGACTGACCGGGGGGAGGCTGACAAAGAAAGACCCACCCCCTCCCTGGACCCTGTGGCCCGAGGGTGGGGGAGCATGTTAGGAACCGTGAAAGGAAGCACTTTTGAGTGTCTGCCCTTCCTCCTTCATCAGCTGGGCCTGGGGGGATGCAGGATAGAGGGCTGGGCTCAACAGCCCATCCAGGTACCTGTCCGTGGGGACTAGTGAAACTGGGAGTCCAGGCAACACCCAGTAAGGCTTTCCTCCAACACCCAGTTACACCAGGCTGTAAAGACAGCTTCCAACCCCCACAGGGCCTACAGCGTGCAAAGCCCAGGAACGGGGCGGGGACCCTGCCTTGGCAAAGGGAGAGGTCAGTAATTAAGAGGCGGTGCTCCTTGTGGAGTTCCAGGACAGCGCTGGCCCGGGGACCGGGAGGGCTCTGCGGGTGGGGCCGGGCAGGCCTCCTGGACAAGAAACGGCCTGATACACAGATGCTTTCCTGAGTGGAAGGACACTGGGGACAGAGAGCTGCAGAGATGGCTCCTGGTGTCACATGCAGCCTCTGGCCGCTCTGGGCCACTGCAAGTCAGGAAGCGTTTCAGGCTAGGGGTTTACCCTGAATTTTCGATGAAGAAGTAACCCGAAGGCAACGTGGCTGGAGGCTGGCCAGGCCTGCACGGACAAGGCCTTCCCACAGGGAAGAAGGAAGCACAAAGCAAACTGTCTGATACCAGAAATTACATTTCTCTACATCAAACTCAGGACCAAAAACCACCCCGCAAAGGAAGGGCAGGAAATGTTTGCGGCCATTGCAACGCCACATTCTAGGTGTATAAAGAGCTCCTACAAACCGATAAGAAAAATACTAACCACATGCTGAAAAATGAGCAAAGTGCATGAAAAGGCGCTCCACGAAACAGGAGTCACGAACGCCAAACACGCGCGTGGAGATGCATCGGTCGTCCCGGCCGACCAAGCGCGTGGATTAGTCCCTCCGCGGGCACGGTGGGGCATGGACCCTTCCTCCTCTTCCGAGAAGCAACTTGACAGCTCACGTGGGGACCACCCGATGGAAAGGGCTGACCCAGTAAGTCTGCTCCACAGAGCCTGCCAGAACGAGACGCTCCGAAATGCACGCAAAGCTTCTGTACCGATTTGCCCATCGCGTCGCCTCTGATGAGGGACACACAGCGCACCTCGCCACCCAATCACCTGCACCGTGGAGAACCGTGCCAGGGCCGCTGCCGGGCTCCGGGGACTTGGGACAAGGCGCGGGGGTGAGGGGAGAGCGGGCGGAGCAGCATGCAAACCGCGCGGCTGTGTTCACTGCAGCACGACGCACAGACAACACAAGGCGGAGAAAGCCAGCAGAGGGATGGAGACACACGTGTGGCCCGTCCACTCAGTGACCACAGGGACAGAAAGTCCGTCACAGGCCACGGTGTGGGTGAACCCTGAGGTCATTGTGCTGAGATAAGCCCGTCGCCCCAGGACAAATGCCATGCGACCCCACAACCAGAGGGACCTGGGAGACTCAAGGTCACAGAGACAGAGTGGATGGGGGCCCGGGGGAGGGGTGAGGTGAGGGTTTAGTGGGGATGGCTTTGCTTTGGGAAGCTGGGAGGCTCTGGGGACGGAGGCGGTGACAGCTGTGGGGCGGTGTGGAGGGACTTCGTGCTGTGCCCTTGAAAGGGTTCAGATGGTGACTTTTGTGTTATGTGACTCTTACCACAACTGAAAGTAGATGAATTCATAAATAAAAGAAGTCGGAAAAAAAAAAAAAACACGTGGCCCGTGTGACCTCAGCTGCCCTGTGAAAACGGGGCGCGTGTTCCAGGACGGGACCCCCAGACTCTCACCTCCTTGCCGCCCGCCCTGTGTTTCCCGGACTTCCCGCCACGAGCTCGCGTTAAGGCAACTGGGAAAGGCGACTTCCCTGGTCTGTGTATTTACTGGGCTTCCTTCCTGCTGCACAGCCAGGACGAGGGGACACGCACGTGTGCAGAGACTGTGCCTGCGCGGCAGTGGGGCCCAGGCAGCGGCTGTCACATCCGTGCTGGAGTGACACCTGGGCCTCGGGTCGCTCCTGCCTCCATCCTCGCCCCTCCCCTACTCCCCTCTGTAAGACACTTGCAGGTGGGCTGCCTCCCCCGTCGCCGCCACAGCCATGCGGCCTGCTCTCAGCCGCTTCCCCTGCAGCCCCTCCCCAGGGCCTCCCCAGACGGTTATGAGACCCCCGAGTGTTCCCTGCCATTGGGGGAGCTTGCGGACGCCCCCTCAGATCCACCCGTCTCAGGTGGAAAGTGGAGTCTGAGTTTCGAGGACTTTGGCTGGCTTGGCCCACGGGCCTGGCGCACATCCTGCATCTCGACCTGGCCCTGCAGGCCCAGTGCAGCCAGGCCTTCCTGCCCTTGGCCACTGCAGGGACGCGCCTACCCTGCCCCCCAGGCCACCCCGAGTCCCCGTCGAGGAGCCTTCCTGGAACAGCTGGCCGGCGCGCCTGGACCCCACCAGGAAACGGGCCCTCGGCCATCCGCACAGGCAGAGCCCGGGGTCAGCACCGCACGGGTCCCACATCAGCACCCCGCCTGCCGGCTGTGGGCCCCGAGGCTCGGTCCCGCCTCCGTAAAATGGAGCCACCCCACCAGCACAGGGCTCAGTGGAATCAGAGGATTCCCTGGCCGGGCGCGTGCAGACCCGCCATGCCCGGCGGCTGTCCCCCGCTTCCCCTCCGCTGCAGGACACATCCCCGCCCCCAAGAGGGCACCTCCTTTCCGCTCTAACTGCCAGTAGCACCCGGAGGGCCCTCCTGGAGGGTGACTTCCGGAGACAGAGCACAGGCCCCACGCGCCCTCCCTGCGTCAGGGATGCAGTGACGTCAGCGTCCGTCGAATCTCCCCCCAGGCCCGGAGGCGGGCAGGTCATTGTCCCCCTTCACGGATGAGGAATGGGGCCGAGACGCTTGGGGAAACCGCCCAGGACCCCAGAGCCGGACGGCCGAGCTGGGACTCGAACCCAGGAGCCCACGGTTGCAGGTCAGACGAGCAGACCAGGCGCCGCTGCCTCTCGAGTGAGCCGGGATCCTGGGGGGCCTCCCGGGACCCAGGCCCGCGTCCCTCCTGTGATGCTGGCTCCGCTCCAGGCCTCTGCAGACCACCCTTAAGCCCACTGTGCATTTCGTAAGTCAAAGGGGTTTTTTTTCACCCTGTGGGTCCATGCAGGAGCCGACAGGCCTGGCCGAGGGGCGTCTCTCTTCAGTTTCTTCCTAAGAAGAGAGAAGTAATTAGCAGAAAAAGGCCTATGGCCGGCGCCCACAGCCACCACTGGCTGCAAAGGGGCAGGCGCCGAGGCCCGGCGTCCAGAGCCTTTGCTGGTGAGGGAGGGTCTGCGCTGAGCACAGGATCGGCGGCGGCGACACAGGCAGAGGTGTCCCGGGAAGGCGCGCGGGCGCCGGGCGGGGAGCCTGCCCGTCCGTCAAATGGGAGCTTTGAAAGCGTCCAGCTGTGGAGACCTCAGGGGAGCCCAGACCCCGTGACCCTGACCGTGCTGCGACCTTGGGCAAACCCTCCCCATGGCCTGGGGCCCTCCCAGCTCTCACGCCCCCGACTCCGATGGCCCCGCAGCCACGCCCTCAGCCTTTCCCACCTGGTCCGCGCGGGGTGGGTGCCCAGCCCAGCCCTGGGTGGGCACGGCCGTGGGTCAAGGCTGCCAGGGGAGGATGGGGCTGGGCGAGGGTGTTCGCACACAGCACTTCCTGACGTCACGGGACGCCAGGCTGGGCCGCAACCGCCCGCCCGCCGTGGGCACTGCCCCCACCCCCTGCGCATCTCCGACCTCGGGGGTCGCCTCGGTCTACGCAGGCTCTTTCACAAGCAGAAAGCAAGGCAGCCCCACCAGCGCCGGCCCGGGCATCTCCGGGCCAAGGGCCGTCTTTCTCCCTCGTCCAGTCTCTGATGGGCTCTATCGGGGGCACCTGACACTCAGGCCACCCCTGTCCCTGGGGGCCCCCCGGGGTTCTGCGGCAGCCCGGGCCTACCCTGCAGACCCTCAAGGCCAGGGGACGGTAGGTGGGAGGCGAGACTCCAGGGTCCGAGGGCCAGATGGGAAGGGCAACCCTGGTGGCCTGGAGAGGGCGGAGGTGACGGCGCCCCTGTCGGGAGGTGTCCCCGAAGCCCCGGGGAGGCTGGAGGGAAGCGCGCGGGTGTGGGCCGTCTGCCCGCCAGCTCACCTGCGCCTCCGGGCCTCTGCAGCATCCCACACCAGCTGACGCGCTGGAACGCCACGCCTGGAGCGCGGAGCCCGCCTGGGGTTGCCACGGCAGCCCGAGGGCGGGCCAGCGCGAGGTGGCGCGGGACTGTCGACAGCAGCGTGGACCCGGGACAGCCGAGCGGGCGGCGGACGAGTGCGCAGGCTGTTACGGGAACATCTCAGAACACGGAGCAAGCTGCCGCCAAGGTGGGAGGCAACAACTCCGTTTGATCTCACTGCGCTCGGCTGCAACGCGTCCCATCAGTGTGTCACTTTCCCAAACAAAGGAAATGTCCCTGCATGGCCCGGGAGACGGGCTTTTCTGTTCAGAATCCAGCTGGGGCTGGTCTGGAGCGAAGGGCTTTGCCAGCCCCACGCAGAGCCATGCAGAGCAGCAGCTCCCCTCAGCCCCCGGGCCGGCAAATTGATGGACAACGCGACTCCCCGCTGCCGATGTTCTCCAGCCCCGGCACGCGGGGCGCAGCCCGCCAGACGCCAGGAGCGGCCGCCGAAGAAACGCAGGCCCAGGTCTGCTCCGAGGGCCCAGGGTAGCTGAGCTCCGCGAAGGGACCCCCGGAGGGCAGCCGGCTCCCCCGACCCCCCGAGGGACGACCGGGGCCGCCCTGCAGAGGGGTGGGTGGCAGAGGAGTGTCTCTGAACCATGAGAGCCAGCCTCGCGCGCCCCCCCAGTGCATGCAGGGACAGCCAAAGGAGGGTCATGACAGGGTTTTATGAGGCTTTTCTTTTTAGTTAAAAAGCAAAAGGGTCACTAGCGTGGTGTCTGAAGCGCCCTGTGCCACAGCCCCTACATTTCCTGGGTGCCAGGAAGCGGCCCGGCCCCGAGACGTACCAGCACCTGTGCGCCCAGACCGCGGGCGTCCCCCGGGAGCCCCTGCCCGGCAGTGAGCCGGTCCCCCAGGCTCCGGCCGGCCACAAGAAAGGGGTCCCCAGGGAGAGGCTCGGGGCCCCCAAAGCGGGAGGGAGGGGTGCTGTGGGCTGAATAGCGTCCCCCCAAGTTCATGTCTACTAGAAACTCAGATTGTGACCTTAGTGGGAAAAGACTCTGTGGATGTGAGCACAGTGGAATCTCAAGGAGAAATCATCCGGGATCAGGATGAGCTGAAAGCCGGTGGCCGGTGTCCCGGGAAGAAGGGGAGACGCAGAGACGAGGGACGAGGCCCCTGAGGACGGAGGCGGAGCCTGGAGACCCGGGGCCACGGCCGCAGAAGACGAGGCGCCCCCAGAGGCTCTGGAGGGAGGCGGCCCTGCTGACACCCTGGTTTCAGAGTCTGGCCTCCAGAGCTGGGAGAGGAGGAACTAGTGTCACGCTGAGCCTGCAGCACGTGGCGCTTTGTAAGAGCCCGGGGACCGCAGGTCGGAGGACACCATGTCGGCCGCGCCCGGATCCACGTGCAGCAGGAGAGCCCAGGAGGCGGCGCCCACCGAGCCCCCGTCCCTGTACCTGGGCCCCCTCCTCCCGCCATGGCAGGGCGCTGTCCCACGTCCCCGGGGTGCGGGGAGAACCCCAGTGTTTGTGGAAAGCCGGCACGCGCAGTGACAGGAACGAGGGCCGTGGAGGCGGCCGGGTTCCAGTGCAGGTTCACACACCGTCGCCCTGGTCCTTCAGCCGCCGGCCCCTGTCCTCAGGCCCTCCCCGGCCACACCTCCTCCCGGCCGTGCCCACCTGTGAGCTGCCATCAAACAGCTCGTGTTACCCCAGGACCCCAGCCCCCCCGGGGCTCATGCTGATCCCTCAACTGGGAGCCCCCTGGGTCCCCGCCACCCGCACCTCGTCTCCACGTGTGGTGGACAGACTCCAGGGAGACTCTGGGGAGTCTGGTCCTTTCATCCCCAGGCCCCCTCGGGCTGGGCTGGCCCATGAATTGCCTCCCTTTTTTTTTAAGCTTCAAATAAGAGTTTTATTGGAGGTAATTGTAGTTCTCATGGAAGACAGACAACAGAGAGGCCCTGAGACCCTTTATCCAGACCCACCCCTCCGACAGTAACATCTCCCAAAACCTTGGAGCTATAGTCGCACTGAACATGGCCAGGACTTTCCGGCAGCACCCCTCATGCAGCCCCACCACCACCACCCCCACCCCCTTCAGCCCTGGAGACCTAATCTGCCCTCTGTTGGCCTTGCTGAGCCCTAATCCACGGTGTGGAAGGTCCGGAGCTGACCAAACCATCGGCCCTTTGAAGGACACGTGGATGTTTCCTGCTTTTAGCCCCAAAGCAGCTCAGATTCGCGCACAGCCTTGGAGTCAGTTTTCGGAGCCACTGCTGGGCCGGTCGTAGCTGGATGTTTAAGGAAAGAACCAAACTCTTTTCCAGAGTGGTGACCGCCTTCCACACTCACCAGGGTTGCAGGAGCGCCGGCATCTCAGCATCCTTTCCCGTATTAGGTGATATCACTGTTGTTTATTTCAGCCTCGTTGACAGGCGTGTGACAACACCTCACAGTGGGTTTAATTTGCATTTCCCCTATGGCTAAGTACGTGGAATGTGTTTTATGTGCTCGTTTGCCATCTGTGTATCTTTCTCAGTGAAAGGTCTCTTCATGCTTTTACTAGGGGTTCTTGGGGGCCTTTTTTTGAGTCCTTTCTATACTCTGAGTCCTTTGTGGGACCACGTTGTTTTCAATCATATTCTCCCATTCAACAGCTTCACTCTTCAGCTTCTCCATGACATCTTTCACCGAGTTCGGTTCTGAATGTGGATGAAGTTTGAGTTACCGATATTTTCCTTTTACAGACTTTGGTTTTGGTATCAAGTCTAAGAAACCTTTATCTAGTCTGATGTCCCTAAGATTTTCTCCCTTGTGTGTTTTCCTAAGTTTTATAGTTATGTTCCACCCGCGAGTCCACGACCGACACTGAGATTTAGGATGAAGTTTGCTTTTTCTGCCCTGGTCCCTTGTTCCAGCAGCACTTGTTGAAAAGTCTGTCCTCTATCATGGGATGGCTTTTGTGCCTTAGTCAAAAGCTGGTTGGACATATTTTAGTGGCTTCATTCTGGGCCCTCGGTTCTTTTTCACGGAGCCACCTGTCTGTCCTTCTGCCGCACAGCGTCACCGTCCTGCAGCCGCACAGAAAGTTTTCAATCCGCTAAACCGAATTCTCCCACTTTATCTTTTTCAGAACTGTTTGACTCAAGCGAATTCCTTTTCCTTTCCATATAAATTTTAGAATAATGTTACCTATATATCTTTTTAGTTAACAAGATTTCAGTATAAATTGCGCTAAACTATACAGCACCGTGTGGAAAGCTGACATTTACTGTGCTGAGTCCGCCAGTCCTCCAGCACAGAGCATTTCTCCATTTATTTAGATTTTCTTTGATTTTTTCATCAGCAGGGTCATTTTCAGCATAGAAATTTTGTATTTTTTATATTTTATACCTAAGAATTTTATTTTTTAAGACATCGTAGATGGTATTATATTTTTTCTTTTTTTTTCTTTTTTGCCAAACTCGTGACATGTGGAATTCCCAGGCCAGGGATCGGATCCTCGGCACAGCAGTGACTTGAGCCACTGCAGTGACAATGCCAGACCCTTAAGCCATTATGCCACCGCGGGAACGATGGTATTGCATTTTTAATTTAGGTGCCCTCATTTCCTTTGCCAGTATATAGAAATACACTTGATTGTTGAATGTTGAGCTTATATAAGGAACTGTTCTGAATTCATTAGTTTTAGGAGTTTGTTTCAAATTCTCTGGGATTTTCTACACAGTCACATCATCTGCAAACAGGGTCAGTCTTATTTCTTCCTTTCCTATCAGTATAACTTTTATTTCCTTTTCTTGCCTGATCGCACTGGCTAGAGCTTCCAGCTCTATGTCAGACAGGTGAGAGTGATAAGAACAGCAATCGCTACCCACCTGGGCATTTCGCTAGAAAGGGTAGGTTTTGCTGGGGTTTGTTTGTCTGAGTTCATTGGCGAGGCTGGGTTGTCCTCTGCCTCAGCTCCGAGTCTGAGATGTGAAAGCTAAGGGGACACAGGGAACTCGCCCCGCAGAAACCCGGGGTTCTCACAGCTTCCAGCAAGACTTCGCCGTGGCCCCTCCCCAGGCTGGGGGGGCGGAGTCTGTCCGGGGGTCCTCGGCGTACCTCCACTTTCCCAGCAGGACCGCACAGCTGTCACCAGCAGGAGAGCCCCGGGGGCAAAGACAACTGACCCCCCGCCCCGAAGAAAATCTGCCACCCCTCCAGGGCCGTGACCCAGGTTCCCTCCCCTCCAGCCAGTCTGAGCTCTGTGCCCCCAAAGCGCCCTGGTTGCGTTCAGCCTTCCCCTATGCCGAGACCCCCTTCTGGCTCGAGGATGCGTGAATGGTGAAATCTGCTTGTGGATGCAGAAGTGACCCGAGCAATGGTTGCCAGAGGGGACCAGGGACCCCCGTAGCCTCGGGAACCCCTGCCAGGCAGGCACTGGGGAAGCGGCCAGCAGCCAGGCACCAGATGGAGCTCCCGCCTGCACATCCGCCGGTGCGCGGCAGACCGTCAGCAGCAGGTGCCCGGCCCGAGGCGTGGACCGGCTGGGGGGATGGCTAGCGCCTGAGCCCCACGGAGCTGGCACACGCAGTGAGGTGCCCTGTGACCTGGACTGTGCAGACACCTGGTCTGAGGCTTAGCTCTGGCGATAACTTGCCACTTGACCTTGGATTCGTCCGTTTGACCTTGTGAGCCTCGGTTTCCTCCTCTGTAATAGCGGATGGAGTGGGGCCAGCGCGGTAATTCCCCAACTGCCTGAGCGTCCACTTGTGAATGCCACGGGGCGGGGGCATGTGGCCCAGCGGGGCGGGGCTCCCGAGGGACACCTGTGCAGGGCTGGGCGTGGGGGCTGCTGCCCTGGCTGGCTTCTCCGGCATCCACCGGGGCTGGAGCTGTGCCTCCCGCTCACCGTAGCCATGGGACGCTTTCCTTAAGTCAGCGTTGCTTTCCCGGCTGCTGAGCTGGTCATTCCTGGGTCAGCAGCGAGGGAGGCACTTCGAGGCAGCAGGCCCGGCACACGGTGGCCCAAGGTTCCCAGTCGCTTCTCCCCTGTGCTCCCCGAGACGGCATGGGGCTCTCATCTCTGGCCCTGACCCTCAGAAGCTACGCACGATCATTTTTTTACAGACCAGGAAACCACGAGGAAGATGTAATTGGGCCAAAACCAATTTGGTTGAGAAGAAAGTGGCCAAATACAATTTGGCCCCAAACCAGCTAATTGCCTTAATAATATGTTAGAAGCTATTTGGTTAAAAACGACTCTGTGCTGTCGCTGCTTGTAGACGTGTTAAGTTGCTCGTGTTAAGAGTCAGCCTTGCGATTTTAAACGAAGCGGCAGACGCATTTCCCGTCCTGCAGCCTGCGTGGCCTGGGCTCCTCGGCGGCTTTTTGATTCCTGGCCCTTTGTCACTCAGTCCTTTCCACGCTACTCTGTGCACAAGTGGGAAAAATGCAACAACAAAAAAATAAGGAAAACCTTAATTGGTTCCGAGAAGCTAAGCACCGAGCACTAATGTTACTTAATGGCTCTTCTTGCTGCCATGGTTCCTTTTTCTCATTAGACAAGCGAGTGGCGCTTCTGACCTGAGACTCAGAAACCGCAAGCGAAGAAGAAGGAACTTTGCATTTTCCCGCACAGAGAGCGCCCTGGCCGGGGGTCCTGGACCCCTTACGTGGCGGGAGGCACGGGCGGCTGTCCCACCAAAGGGGCCCAAGCCGAGCAGGTGGGTTTTTCAGGCCAGCCTGGCAGCTCTTTCAGGCGCACCTTGGAGGCTGACCATTTAGACTCCCGTGGAGAAGGGCCCAGCGGGACGCGGCTGAGCCTGAGAGCGAGGCGGTGCCCCGCCCTGCCCAGGGGCCCCTCACCGGGCAGAACGCCCGAGGCTGGAAGACCGGCCTCTGCGGGCAGAGTTCTGGAACCTTCGGAAGCTTGGCCTGACCTCACTCTTGGAAACGCCTTGGCCGTGTTGCTCTGGTGTGTAGACGCTGAGGGGCCGTGAGAGCTCCCACCAGGACCAGGGGTGGGCTCCCTGGGTTTGGGGGGGTCTGCCCCCGCCCGCTGTCAGAGCAGCGCCCCTCTTTCCAGCTTGGCCCCGGTGACGCCGCTGTTTGCCTCGGTTTGGAAGCCTTGTGCTGCCTGTACAGGCGGGGCAAGGGTCTGCACGAGGTCCCTGCCAGCCGGGTGTCCTCCCGAGGGAGTGAGTACAGTGGGGACCCTGGAGTCGGAACAGACCGACCATCTTTGGAACTGTCAAATTACAGAAACGTGCGGTCAGAGCTGCGCTGGTGAGGGGTTAACGACGGGCTCCCCACAGCCACAGGGAGGCCTTTAAAGGGGATAAAGAGCCTTGCTCTGCAGGGGGGAAAAAATAGCGTTGCTTCCTTGCATCTGTGGTTTCTGATGTGAATGGCCCACGGCGGCGGCTTAGGGGCGAGAGAGCTGCGAGTTACGCCAGCCGCACCCGCGCGAGCTCAGCGAAGCCAGCACCGCTTTTCATGAGCCAGTGCCGCCCGGGTGGCACCCACCCGCGTGCCCCTCGCCACCCTGCCCGTCGGCTGTGGGCGGGTGGGGTCCCCGCTGCAGAGCGGCCCCTCCTCTGGCAGTGGAGGTCGCTGTGCCTGCGGGGGAAGACAGGACCCTTCAGTGACAGGCGCAGTCCCAAAGTGCCACACGTCACAGCCTCTCATCCAGAGGGTCGCGGGGACCCCTTCCTGGGGGCAGGACGTGCGCGTTTCTGGAAGGCAGACAGGACGCTCCCTCAGCGGCCAGGGCCCACCCGTGACCGACGTGCACAGCACGTCCGCGAGCAGGAAGACTCGAGCCCGTCACGGTGTGAATTTTTCCCCAGATCATCTGTAGGGTCCTCACCTTCCGATCAGAGTCCAGTGGAGCTGGCCAGCGAATCAGGAAATTACTAAGGAAGAAAGAAAGGTCTAGACCAGCCAAGACTTAAAAGGTGGACGGGCCCCCTCAGAAGTCAGGCTGCTGGGACCCGACAGCAGCCGCGTCCCTGTGCCCCTGGCGCTAGGAGGGCAAATGGGCCAGAAACTGGTCTCCTTCTGCCTGGGGCGGCTTGAGAAATGTCGGGGTGGGGCTGGATTCAGTGGAGAAGGTGGGGGTCACCCAGTCGTGGTCCAGAAACAACTGGTTCTCAGTAAAAGAATCAAATTAGATCCTTCCTGCCGTTCACAGAAAAAAAAAAAAAAACAAGGTGGAATAAATCCTAATGCGAGGGACAGACTCGAAGAGGAAAATATTAGATCATATCTTCATAAACCCGAGGTAGAAAAGGATCAATTAAACCAGAAATAAAAGCCCATGACCTTCAGTAAAGAGACATTTTGACTCAATTAAAATTCAAACATCTTCTACAACAAAAGCTCTGCCGACAAAGGAAAGATGCAGGGGGGGAAGCACGGTGCTACAGCTGACAAAGGATGAGCAAGACGAAAGGGTAGCGAGCGCACTGATCGATTAATAAAGCCGATCAGTTTAGAAGAAACAGGGGGCAGGGCCGAGAGAGTCACAGCTCACAAAGGAGGGTGTGTTCACGGCCAACACACGTATTTTTAAGTGCTCAACCTCACCGTTCATCAGGAAAGTGCTACTCAAACCCAAGTCACTCACCCTTCACACCCACACACGGAGCAAAATCTGTAAGCTGATGATGTCGACAGTCGGTGAGGAAAACACAAGTGCACGCAGCCAATGGGAGGGTGATTCAGTGCGGCCACCTTGAGAGCCATTTGGTGGTATTTAATGAATCTGAAACGCATTTATTCTTCCTCCCACAGTAATTCCAGCTCAGGCTGCCTCTCCAGAGAAAGGCACCCAAAGTACACAGTGACACACACGGAGGCATTATAAGAAAAAAAAAAAAAAAAAAGAGGAAGAGAGAGAGAGAGCTGGGCAGCAGGGCCCAAAGAGAAGAGAATGAACTCTCGTAAGCCATGGCCAAAGATGGGGGGTGCCAGTTCCGAGAGGCTCCAGGGAGCATGGCACACTGGGTACCGTCCCCAGTGCCCACTCCTCCCTCTGCCATCTGGCTTTGTGGTGCCTGGCGCTGAGGGCTAGGGCACAGGTCCCAACCGCTGTGACCCTGGGTTGCATCCGCCAAAGCAACACACATTAGTGGACGTGATGCCAGAAGAGGCTGAGGACGTGTTTGCACATTGGGTTTGGCCTCCTGTGCGTCGACCCCTGGCCACGGGACGATCCGCCCGGGCAGCTGCCATTTCTAGAATGAGGGACACGGTGGGGGAGGCCCGGAACCAAGCCTGGGAGGTGCTCAGCAAACACGGCAGCGCACGGGCACCACGCAGACAGGTGAGGGAGGAACGGTGCCTGATGCCAGAAGCCACGGAGAGGGCTGTGAGTTACCTGCGCTGCGGCACCCACACTGGCCAGGGCAGGGAGGGCACCGGGCCCCGTCCCAGGTCTCGAAGCAAGAGTAAGAGCTGTTGTGCCAAAGGAGAAGGCACAGCTCTGGAAGACGATGCTCTGAGGACCTCCAGACCTGTCTCATCAACTCCAGACCTGTCTCATCAACCCCAGACCTGTCTCATCAACTCCAGACCTGTCTCATCAACTCCAGAGTTTGGCGGGTCAAAACAACGCAGTCTGCACATACCGAGACGGCAGCTTGGGGAGAGAAGACCCGGAGTGGAACAGGGATCTGGCTCCGTGGACGCAGGTGCTGGGGTGCCAGGAAAAATGGCACAGCCTGCCACCCAGCGACCCAGCCACCGAGAAAGCCCAGGGCCCCTCCAGGGCCTGCAAACCCCGAAGAACCATGGTTGACAGCAGCTTCGAGCCCAAGCCCTGCGATGGGGCCACTGACGAGCGGCGGAAACTCACATGCTCTCTTTGGCACCGTGCATGTCCTGCCTGATGGATTCCTCGGCCCTGTGGCTGCAGTCTTATTGAGAGTTTCTACGGTTCAAACACGTTTGTCACGTTGGGGTCGAAAATAAACGTGTGCCCTGAAGAGGATGGAAGAAATCCAAAGCCGCATCTAATTACATATTAAGAGCACCAAACTGCGCACGCTGAGGGCAAAAAATAAAAATCAATAAATAAGCTCAAAGCAAAATAACGCACAGCAGCTGTGGGTGGGAGACGGATCCTGGAGCAGAGCTGAGCTGCGACCCCACTGAGCCCCAGAGCCCAAGGTGGCAGGGAGCTGGGAACCGCGGGATGTCCGTGGTTCTTTTCAGCCCGGCCATCAAGGGTCACTGATCTGAGTTTCCAAAAGACACAGACGTAGCCCCCACACCTCCAAGGAGAAGGCGCAGTGGAAACCACAGGGGGTGGGTGTCACCCAGAGATGAAATCCAAGGGACACCGCTTTGCCTCCTGGCCGCCCCCTCCACCCCGGCGTGTCCGGCTCGGCCGGCGTGGCCTCGAGGGCGCGTGTGCTCCTCGCTCCGCCCCAGGGTCAGCCGCGTGCGCCTCCGGACCCCTGCTCATGGATCCGTTTGCTGGAAAACTGCTGACCCTGGAAGCCGGAAACCAGAGGTCCTGGCCCAGCTGTGATGCTGACTGCCTGAGGCTTGGGCCCGGACTGGCCAAGCTGGAGCGGCCGGGACCGGGTTTCGTACTGTCCAAAACAATACGAAAACAGACAAAACACAGGGTTTTCGAAACACTGCACCCCAGAGAACCAGGGACCGTGACCCCAGAGAACTGGGAAGCCAAGGGGCGAGTGTCCACTGCCCTGGCCGTGGGTCCAGATCACGGCTCCAGGAGCAAGGCTCGGCCGAGCTCAGGACCCCAAGACGAGCAGCGAGAGCTCTGGGCCAGCAAGGAAAGGGCTGCACTGGGAACTCTGGGCATCTGCAGAGGCCACCCGAGCCGAGGCCACGCATAAAGAAAGTCCCCGAGCCCAGCGAAGAAGCAGCACAGGGTCCCAGGGAGACGTCCTGGACTCGGAGGCGCAGCTGCCCCAGCGGCCGGGTGGGCACAGAGGTGAAGGCGCCCTGCCGCCGGGAAGACACGTGCACGACCGGAGAGCACATGGAAGGCGCCCGGCACTGTTAGTTCTTAAAGAAACGCAGATCGAAACCACGCCAGACAGTGCAACACACCTCCTAGAATGGCTGAAATTAAAAAAGAAAAAACCTGAAGCACCCAGTGCTGGAGGGTGTGCGGAGCCGCGGGAGCTCTCGGCGGCCGCTGGGGGGACGCGGAACGGCCGCTTTGGAAGACGCGCTGGCAGCTTCTTTTCCAGTTAAATGTACACTGGCTGTTAAATCAAGCCGGCCTCCTCTAAACCCCAGTGTTTTGTGTATGTCCCCACAAAATATGTACGTGAATGTTTACAGAGATTTTACTTCTTTTTTTTTTTTTTTTTTTTTTGTGGGGCAGGCTGCACCCTCGACCCATGGAGGTTCCCAGGCTAGGGGTCAAACTGGAGCAACAGCTGCTGGTCCACACCACAGCCACAGCAACGTGGGATCCGAGCCACATCTTCGACCTACACCACAGCTCACGGCAATGCCGGATCCTTAACCCACAGAGCGGAACCACGGCTCGAACCCGCATCCTCAAGGATGCTAGTCCCGTTCATTACCATTGAGCCACAACAGGAACTCCCAGAAGCTTTACTTCTAATCACGCCAAACTGGAGTCAAGGAAACTGTCCTTCAACCACAGATAAACAATGCGCAGTGTCCAACCGTGGACGCCGGGCAGCGACGAGGGACGCGCCCTGACGACACAGCGGTGAGTCTCCTGCATGTGTCCGGGGAGGTGAAAGACATCAGGCCACTAAGGCCCTGCATGACACCTTCCATTCCCAGGCCTTCTGGCAAAGCCAGACGGAAGGGACGCAGCGGCTGCCTGGGGCCGGAGGAGGTAAGGGGGCTGACGAACCGGAAGCCGCACGAGCAAAACCTCTAAGAGGAAGACGGAATCGCTCCGAAGGGACCCTGATGGCAGATACGCAACAGTGCACTTGGCAAACCCCAGGGAAACGTCACGAAAAGTGAACCGTGCCGTTTCCAAATTAAACAAACATCAGCCAGGATGTCAGGAGCCCAGGGCGGAAAGCAGGTATGACAGGTGAGTGTCACAGCAACGTCCACACACGACGCCACCTCATCGATCAAAGGACCTGCAAGGTAGCTGCAGTTCGGACAACGCGACTCGGCTGGATCCTGTGAGCCTGAGGAGAACAAGAGCCGTCTATACACTCTCTGCTCTGGCGGGTAAGCCTTTCCCACAGGCGTGGAGCAGTTCTGAAATTACACCTGCTCCCGAGTCGAACAAATAAATCAGTGCACGTGGATAATGGGAGCCGGGCCTCTGCCATTCGCGGTGGGAGTTACGGATAAGTGAGAGAGGAAGCCTAGAATCAGCCCTGCAGGTCCAGTTCAGAGTCAGAGACAGCAGCACGGACTCACGTCCGTAGTCACATACACACAGATGGCGCCACACAGAGTAGATACGGAAACATATCACGGGGGCTAAAACGCACACTTATGTCCCCCGGCTCTGCCCCCTGAGAGCGCCCGGGGCAGGGACACCCCAGCAGGAACGGGCGCATTCAGATCGCGGTTTCTAGACACCTTTGCCCACAGCCCTTGCTGGCTCATTCTAGAGCTGGAGCAGAGAAAACACGCGATGCATCGGGGGCATATTAGAGTCCCCAACATGCCAGAAAGTAACAGCTCAAAAAGGAGGAAAAAACATCGGCTGTGATAAACAACGGACACCAGATGAGGCGACCTGAAACCACCCCCAGTGGCCAAAGCCGGGAAAGTTTGAGCAAGGAGATCACTAGCCTGGTATTGGACTAAAACCCAAAGCATAAGAGAACTGCCCGTGAGTCCATAGAGACATAAATAAATGGTGGCATAAATAAACGAGGAGGAAGAACAAATCTTCCTTACAGAAGAATTCCAAATAATAAATACAGAGGAATGAAAGAATAAGAAATCTCCAGTACCACCCCACTGTGGCAATCGCTTTAGGCGAGATTCACTGGCGAAGGCTAAAATTAGAAGGCAAGCGCTAAGCAGTGAGATATTTGCAAAGCCTCAAAGCACGTCTTCTGGAATATTTATTAATTACTGTGGTTATTCTAACACATGTCTGCAGACGCTTTGATGCAGCTTCCTCCCAGAGCTGTGCTCCCCCGAGAGCGGGCTGGACTTCAGAGGGTCAGAGTTTCAAACAACAAGGAGAGGCTGGAAACTGTCAGATGGGAAGCGCTGGGGAAACTGGCCGCCAAACGCAGTGTTACCAGGACTGAACCCTGAAACCGGAAAAGGGCACTCGTGGAGAAACTTGTTGAAATCAAGTTTATATCGTTTAAATAACGGTACCATTCGTAGAACCCCGCTGCCCTCACCAGCCCGCTCCTCTGATGACAGGAGGGGCAGGGGCGGGTCTTCCGCGATGCCAGCGGGGGCTGCGATCCGGCCTGAAAGGTCAGTTCCCAGCCTTGCCACTCTGGGCAGCCAGGTCTTCAGTAAGTTCCAAGGCCTTCCGGAACCTTCCTCGCTGTCAGAAGAGGGTGACGCCAGGTCCAGGAGAGTCAATGAGCCAGAGAATGTTTACACGATCTGGAGTCCAGCCCGCTCTGCGCAATTCCACCCTCGGCTGCCCCAGCCCCCGCCCCGCTCCGTGTGCGGAGGAAGCTCTCGCCGGCGGCCAGCAAGGCAGCCGCCGGGCCCCGGCCTCTGAATCCCAAACGCCTCCCTTGCTTGCACCCCTGGGAGCCGAGGCCCAGGCTCCTGAGCAGACGGCACTCCCGTTACAGGCACCGGGGGCACGTGGGTAGGCAAGCACGACTGGCAGGCGCGGTACCCTGGACCCACTGCCCGTTAGACGTGGGCAGACGCCCAGCTGGACCGGGGGGTTGAAGAAAGGGGCCGCCCGCTTGTGAGGGCTGCGGCGGAGTCAGAAGGCGTCGGTGGGGGCTCTCAGCGGGGCCTGGGCTTCCACAGACCTTCCCTCAGCACGGACTCCTGCCCCCGACACCTGCAGGGGGGAGCCTGCGAGGACAGGCAGGGCCCAGAAAATCTGTGGCGCGCACACACGCGGTTCCCAGCACAGGGATTTGCCTGCGGCTGTAGACCCACCACATCCCCACCAACACGCAGGAGGCCACGAGAGCCTCGTGTCCAGATGCAGCGGCAGTGCTGGCCCCTGGGGGTTCTCACCAAGGACCTCATACCAGCAAGGAGGCGAGGCTGTCATCCCACATGGGTCTGGCCAGCGGGACGGCCCGGCCCAGGGCGGAGGCAGGAGACACTCAAATCCGCTGCCCCCACCAGCTTCCTTCCTTTTTAATTCCCTGATCCCTACAACAATCACGAGAGGCATTTTAAACCCACTTAACAGATGATAAGACAGAGGCCTGGAGTGGGGAAAGCGGGGAAACCGGGATCCGTGCACACAGACACAGCTATTTCTCTTTCTCGGCGCTCTCTAAGTGAGCCTTTGGTGAATCAGTAGTTCCAGGAGCCAGCCCAGGGGAAAGAGAATTCCAGACTAAACAGTGCTGATAAGCCACGCACGCTTGCGGCCCCTTACAGATCACTGTAGATCGGGCTGACTCAAGGCTCTGAGTCCTGCAGTTAAGAATCCTATTTACTTTTGTCTCAGCAAGCATCTTAACTTGATTGGCCACAGGACTGCTTTTTACTAACACCAGCTGAGGCCCTGTAGGACTCAGAACCCACTTTGGTTCACTCTGTCCCGTAGCTTAACGTCAAACAGCCGAGCCAGACGGATGGGTGTCTGTCAATGCTCCGTGAAGTTCCAGAGCCGTGGCTTCGTTCCTGAATTTACACCGTCTTTTAGGAGACAAGACTCCAGCGATCCGTGAGTGGCTCTCAAACTTCCAGGCCGGCGGAGCTGGTCAGACCGGGTCCCCACTCTGACGCTGAAACTCTTCCTTTACGAAGCGTGTCTTTCCTTAAGGACCACTGCATGGGCCATCTGGCGACTCCCTTAGGTGTGCGTGTGCGTGTGTGTGTGTATCTGTGTGTGTGTGTACCTGTGTGTGTGTGTGTGTCTATGTGAGACACCAGTTCCTGGGCAAGTGTGCGATTTACCTTTAGCAGAAGAGCACAGAGAAACACGAAATGAAAACAGACACGCCCCTCCCACCCAGTCTCTCCCGGATTTGTCCCCCGAGACGATCGCATTCAACCATTTCAGGATTTGAGACGTCTAGCGGGTATCGCCCTAACTCCAAGTCATCAACTCTGCTCTCTTTTCCTCTTTTTTCGAGATCCTTTCATTGTTTACTGACGCTCCAGGACGTCTGGTTTCAGGTCGGTGATGTACAGCGCGGGCGAGTGAATCACTCCCATTCTGACCCCAAAAAAAGCCAGAAAACTGTAGATTCGTGACTTTTATTGAACCCACCAAAGGAGAGATGTCAAAAGACAACCGAGTAACTGGAGATCTGAAATAGACAGGTGTCTGCAGGAAGAAACAGGACCCAATAAGTCACCTGCTGGGGCAGACACCATACACACTGGCGAGAGGACTGGGGTAAAATTTGCAATAACTTGTTGGAGACCAAGTGTGGGCAGCCCTGAGAGCGTGAGCCCCCGGGGCGCAGATGTATGGAGGGTTGTGCCCTCTTGCAGAATTTTCTTTCGCAGACCTCACCCGATGCTTACAGAGAAGCTCTCTGAAAAAAAGCTTCCCCCGTGGTCTGACGGAGGAAGACGACAGCCACCGCAGAAAACCCGCTCCTACGCGTCCATCCGCCTCCCCACAGGAAGAAAAGAACCTCATATCTGCGCGAGGAAGAGCCAAGAAAAAATTATCACCAAGGGCACTGATGAAAACCCATTGTAGCTGAGAGAAGAAAAGAGGAAAAATAAAAATAAAAACTCCAGCCCCAGGGGTGATGTAAGAACATGTGTTCTGAACAGAATTACATCTGGAGGGCGAGCTAAACCCCCGTGAGGACCGCAACCACAGGATCTGCAGCCCCTGAAGTACTGAGAGCGGTCCAAGCAAAAGAGCAAAGCCTCCAGGCCATTTCCTGCCTGGATTAGCAGAGACCCTCAAGCTGAAGGTCCAGCCAAAGGTAAAGCGTGCTCATCGCCAAGCTCATGCTCGTGTTACAGTCTGTTCTAAACAGGACGTCCAGCTTCCCACAGAAATTGTAAAGCACACAAAAAGAGAAGACAAAACAAACCCCCAAGGGACACAGCAATCATCAGAACCAGACTCAGAGAGGACACACGGGCTGTCACTATCTATCAGGGAAGCTGAAAGCACTATGTTTAGTGTATTAAAAGTTGTAATGGAAAAAGTATACAGCATGCAAGATCAGAGGCGTAATGAGAGCAGGCGGAAATTCTAACAGAAATGCAGGAAATAGAGGACACTATAGGCGTTCCCGTCATGGCACAGTAGAAACGAATCTGACTAGGAACCATGAGGTTGCAGGTTCAATCCCTGGCCTTGCTCAGTGGGTTAAGGATCCAGCATTGCCGTGAGCTGTGCTGCAGTTTGCAGACGCGACTCAGGTCTAGCATTGCTATGGCTGTGGTGTAGGCCAGCTGCTGTGGCTCAGGTTCAACCCCCAGCCTGGGAAGTTCCATATGCCGCAGGTACGGCCCTAAAAGGACAAAAGAAGAGAAAAAAAGAAGAAGAAGAAGACACTACAGCAGGGATAGAGAACACCTTCGATGGTGTCATAGACTGAAAACTGAGAAAGGAATCAGTAAATCAGAAAGCACATTTCTAGGAGTTCCCGTCATGACTCAGCAATAATGAACCCGACTAGGATCTGTGAGCATGAGGGTTCGATCCCTGGCCTCGTTCAGTGGGTTATGGATCCAGTGTTGCCGTGAGCGGTGTGTAGGTCACAGGTGAGGCTCGGATCCCGCGTTGCTGTGGCTGTGGTGTAGGCCGGCAGCTGTAGCTCCGATTTGACCCCTAGCCCGGGAACCTCCATATGCCGCAGGTGCGGCCCCCCCCCAAAAAAAAAACCAAAAAACGAACTCTGTTCTGACCAAGTTTAAATGTAAAGATGGGGTTAAGTGAAAAGAAAAGGGATGGAGAAGGCAGCGGGCAATCAGCCAAGACAGGCGGCCGAAGTAACCAGATTAACGACGGACACAGCAGATTTGGAACGAGGACTCCAATCAAGACAAAGAGGCGCGTTACGTAACGAGGGCCCCCAGGCAAAGACAGGCACCTAGCACACAACGTCCCAGTCCAGGAGGCACGCTGGTGGGGCTGAAAGGAAGAATCCACAATTCTGCTCGCCGGCATCACCCTCCGCTCCGTGTAACTGATGGAGGAGGAGAAATAAGGGCGTATCCGGCCGGACAGCACCGCCCACGCGCCGCCTGACGGACACTGATTGAACTCCCTACTCACAGCCTCGGAACACACTCCAGCGCCTGTGAACACTCACCGAGACAGGCCATCTTCTGGGCCATAGGACAAGCCTTGACGAGTGGGAAAGAGCAGAAATCCTACAGACGGCCTCTCGGGCATGATGGAATTAAACTGGAAATCCCAAGCCGCAGGTCCACGCCGCACAGCCGCGGAGCCCGTGGCAGGTCCCCGTGGAGAGTCCTGAGTGGGACCCCCGGTGGCGGGTGGGCACAGAGCAGAAAAGGGCCCTTGGGTGTCCAGGCTGCAGAGCCAGCACCTGACGCGTGAGCCACCCCACGTACGGCCGACTCCGTATCTGCAGGGAACAGCTGTGGAGTTTGCGACGAAGCGCAGCAGAGGATGCCGGCCCACCAAGTACAAGGGCGGGCGGGGCCAGCGTTGCCCCTTGTCGGCCGGAAGTGCTACGTACACTGCGCCCATGCCCAGGAAGCTGGAGGGCACGGTGGGGAGACTGGACCTCAGGGCCCCACCACGGCTGCACCCGGACCACCCTTCTGTGCACACCCATGGCCGCAGGGGGTCCCAGAGGACCGGCCTGAGCAGGCGGAGAGGGCGAAGCTTGGTTTATGGGGGGCGCTGTTAGCATGTGGACCGCAGGCTGTGCTCCAGCCTCCTTGGGTGACCTTGAAAGACTGTGGAGACGGAAAGCCATCCAACGGGCAGAACTCTGGGCAGTAACCCGTCCATCCATGTGTAGGGCAGAAAAGGGCCGGCAGTCAGAAAGTACACAGACGCCTGGGTAGGCTGGCCGGTTTAGGACAGGGCGGTCCGGGCACCTGTGGACGGACAAGGGGGAGGGGGCACAGTGCCAGCAGAGTGCGTCCACCACAGAGGGTGCTCGGTGAGCAGACGGATGGGCCAGGCGCTGTCGGCCAGGCGCTGTCGGCCAGGCGCTGTCGGCCAGCACCGGCGTCATCACCGCAGGCCTGGCTGGATGGCGCAGAGTAACCTGACCACAGAGGTGGGGACGGAAGCCACCTACGGACCCAAGAGCTCAAACGCCCACTTACCAGCTCTCCCGCACAGCCGCCTGCCCTCCCGCCAACCACAAAGGCCAAGGCTGAGCTGCTCAAAGATAAAAGCGCTCGGAGTTCCTGTCGTGGCTCAGCGGTTAACAAACCCGGCCGGTATCCATGCGGAGGGTTCGATCCCTGGCCTCACTCAGCGCATTAAGCATCTGGCGTTGCCGTGAGCTGTGGTGTAGGTCGCAGATGCGGCTCGGATCTGGGGTTGCTGTGGCTGTGGCGCAGGCCGGAGGCTTCAGCTCTGATTCGACCCCCTAGCCTAGGAACCTCCATATGCTGTGGGTGCGGCCCTAAAAAGGCAAAAATGAAGAATGAAAATAAAAGAGAAAAGCGTTGCTTCCCACCCACAGCTCATGGCTGAACCGAGGCCTCACAGCCTCGCAGGGCCACCTGGAGACGGCCACGCCAGCCGTGGAAGCCCACGGGGCTGCCCTTCCCAGGGCCACGCTCAGCGACGACGCACTGCTAGCTTGAAATTATTTGCGCCGCAGAGACTGACAAACGCTCACATCGGGGCTCCTCCAGCCCGGGTAGCTGACTACGAAACCCGGACCGCACAGCCCAGTTCCATCTGCGAACCCCCTCGGGGCGAACGTGGGGGTCCGGAGCCCGGAGGAGGCGGGAGGAGTTCTCACAGGGCCGGTGCCCTCGAGGGAGCCCAAGGCCCCGGAGTGGCCCGCCCGGCCCGCACGCCCCCGACCTCAGCCCTACCGAGCCTCAGGCCTCTGAGCTCCCGAGTGGCAGGCGCAGAGTGGGGCAGACCCCGCACGCGTCTGCGCTTCCTCGGGCGGCTCTGTCTGCGGGGAGGCTGCAGGACCCTGAGTCTTGAGGGCCCAGGTGGTTCCTGGACCCTCCCTGCCAACCCTGCCAGCCTGGCCAAGCCCCTCAGGAGGGAGGCCCTGGGGGTGACGCCGTGAACGGGGGTCGGGCTGGAGCTCACAGCTGAGAGAAGTCGCTAGACAAGGGCAAAACCGTGGTTATCCATGAACAAAGCTCTAATGCTGTGTGACCTAGGGCAAGTGTCTTAACCATTCTGTGCTTGGTTCAGGTTCTACAAAATACTTTACTCAGGGATCATTTTGAGGGGTTAATAAAGCATGTCAAACGTGCCTCTCAGGGGCCTGGGCCCGGCTAAGGCTCTGCTCCGCACCCCAGCCCCCGATGCGGAATTAAAGTCAGCTCTTCACGGCTTTAGCAGGTGTCCAGGGACCGGAAGCCTAGACCTTGAAGCCATGACTGGTGTTTGCTCACAAATTCACTTACTTATTATTTGTTCTACCGGCTTTTAGTTCTAATTGAAATGTTCTCTTTGACAAAGTCAGGGCACTCGGGCAATGCTGAGAGCAAAATGCGCTAGAGGGTTTTGTCCTCACTTGGGCCAGAGCGACGAGAAAGGCGGGTGATGGGGGCAGTGGAGGTTAGGGTGTCTGTCACCCTCCGTGAGAATGAGAAGCGCTCGGGCGAGGGTGCTGCACCCCAGTTAGAGCATCTGCATGGCTGCCTTCCTCCACCCAGGCCTGGAGTCAGTGGGTTGGGGCTGGGGGTGTGGGGGGCTCCCAGAGAGCCGGCCGCCACCCGCATAAGCTCAGTCATTCTTGGATTTTTACCCCCAGGGTGGAGGGGCCGAGGAGCGGGGCTGGAGCTTAAAGGCGGGCAGTCACTGAGCACCTGCTGTGACCTGGGGCCCGCAGGCGGCCCTTTCTCGCCGGTCCTGCGAACCCATGTCCTCCCCCTGCAGATGGGCTCCTGAGGCTCAGAGAGGTGGCTTCTCTGCTCAGAGTCACACAGCAAAAGGGGAAGGTGTGGATTTGAACACAGCACACATGACTCCCGGTACACGGGTGCTGGGAGAGTCATCTGGGGAGGGGGCAGGAAGGGAGGGGGAGACAAGCCACCGAAGGCCACCCCTGCCAAACACCTGCCACTCTCGTGAAAACAGAGAGAACCGGACAGACTTCCTGGAGGAGGAGGGATGAGCCGGACCCCATCACCGCCCTCCCGAGGAGGGGGATGGCTCTGCGGATGGCCGCTCGCTGCCTGCAGCCCCATGCTCCCCGGTGCCCCCATCCCCGCCGTGGTCTGACTCCCCACCCCGTCCAGGCTCTGACGTTCACGCGCTCCCTCCTACTCGGCCAGGCCTCCCGCCTCGGGGCCTGTGCACCGCCTGCTCCTGCACCGCAGCAGCTGCCGATCACCCTCGAATCTCGGTCCAGGCCCCCCCGGCCTCGCCCCGAGTCTAAATCAGGACGCCTCTGCCTCCTCTCAGCGCCCCCAGCACGGTCACCCGCTCTGAAGTTGGTAGCCGTGGGAAGGCAGTAGACGGGCGGGTAAACACACAGCCCCACGCGGGCAGCTTGGGTTCAGCCCTCTCGTCCACCTGCAGCTGTGTGACCTCGGGCGAGTGGCTTAGCCTCTCTGTTCCTTCCTCTCCTCCTAGGTGGGATGCTGGACGTGGTGACAGGCGTATCCTGTGAGTTCGTGTGCATCACGTGCTCTGACGGCCCGGGTGCGGGGGCCTGTGGGGGCCGTGGCCTTGTCATCGATGTCTTCCTCCACCGTCATACCCTAAGCCCCGCGGGCAGGGTCTGGGTGGCCCCCTCGCCACCGTCCTCAGAGCCAGCGCAGGTGGCTCCCCTGAAGGAAGGCAGGCAGGACGAGAGCAATCAGCGCTGGCCCGGGGTGACGGGAAGAGGCCAGGAGGCTGGCGGAGGCTGGCGCGGGTCCTGCTGCCGTGCCCAGCTCCCCCCCGCCCCCCCACCGCTGCTCCAGCCTCCGGTCAGTTTCCAGCACCAGCAGGCTTCCTGGAAAGGCCCGTTCGCATCCCCCGCGCCGCGCTGCGAGGCGCAGTGTACGAGCCCTATTAAAATCCAATTAACCAAATGGGTAAGTAATCACGCGCAAGCTTAACTCTTTGCCGCCATCGCAGTGCCTGCTCCTCGGAACTGCGCAGGCAGGGCCCTGACCTAGTCAGAGCCGCTGTCCTTCCTGAACCTGGCGGGCCACCGAGTTGGCAGAGGCTCTGGAGACGCAGTCATTTTTCTCTGAGACGGTGTCAGTGTGTCGGGAGCACGCAGGTGTCACCACTGACCTTGACTGCCCTGGGCCTGTCCCAGAGGACGAGCCGCGTGTAAAACCGTGAGGGCCTCCTTGGTCCCTCCGCCTGGCCACACAGGGGTCCGGGATCCAAGGCTGACCTCAACTAAGGAAACACAGGTGTGGCCTTGTCTTCTAGAAACTGTGATATGATGGAGGAGACAGACAGGTAAACATAATTTATAGAAAAACATGTGAAGGGGCCGTTTGAGCAGAGGGGGCGAGGGCTGAATCCTGTCGGAGCGCCATCGGGAACGCTTCACAACAGAGAGATGTGCTAGCAGGGTTTTAAGGGACGAGTAGGAGTTTGCCGGTTGGGGCATAAAGTCATTCAGGAAAATGGAACAGTGGTGCTAAGGCTCAGGAGAGAAATTCCCTCCCACTGTGCTCTGCATGTTTGTGCAAGAGCTGGGAGCAGCCTGACACTGCTGGGGACAGGGGTGCAGGGCAGTGGGGGGCGGTTGGGGCCACCGAGGACACCGAGGACACCCTGGGGCAGGACGGATGGTGGGGGTCGGAGCAGGGCGCACATGCCGTCAGGTCGCCCGGTGCTCGGACGGTGCGGGGAGGCTGACACACACAGGCCAGCGGGGTTGGCCCAGGCAGACGAGCCGGCCCCTCCGGGGAGCAGAGCGGGAGCTGTAAGGGTTACCAGGCACCGGCAAAGCCCTTTCGTGCACCTCCTCGTTTAACCCTCCCCAGGGCGGCCCTCCAGGCAGGTCCCGGCATGAGCCCCAGGAGGGTCGGGGGCACTGAGAGGGCGGCGCCTCAGCCCCCAGCCCCGGACCCCCCCCCCCAGCCTGGTTCCTCCCTACGGCCCTCCTCCTCCCTTCTTGGACTCTGCACGGTGCCGCCTCCTCCAGGCAGTCTCCCAGCTGCCCTCCGCCTGCCCAGGAGCCTCCTCTGACCTTCCCTGTGGGGACAGGGGGCTGCTGCCATCCTGACCCCCAGCACGCAGCCAGGCGGACTCGGGGCATCGCGGTCCAGTGATTACAGAGAAGGCGGGAGGAGGAGTGAAGGGACAGCAGCGAGGGTGAAGCCCGCCGCTCCCAGGCTCGGGCGAGGACCGCCCAGCACCGAGCAAAGCTGCCCAACCCGTCCCGGCCAGCGGGAGGCCGCTGAGCGACTCGCGGCCGGCGGGCAGCCGGGGGCCTGCGCCTCCACTTCCCGGCTCCCGTCACCGCCTCCGCCCGTCCGCCCCCCGGCCAGGCGCAGACGCGGTGAGCCGGGTCCTCTGGGTGGGTCCGGGCAGGGCCTCTCCCCTCTGCTCCAGTCCCCGTCCTGCCTGCCTCCTCGCACCCACATGTCACCATCTACGGGGCTGAGGGTGGATTGTTCTGTTCGATTACGTTCTCACACAATATGCTTTGTGGCTTGTGTCCCTATTTAAAACTCTCAGGAGTGGCCTCTCGTTTGCTCATCTTCTTCCCTCTGGGCTGTGCCACGGGGGCCGTTTCACGCCTTCCTCCCACCTGCTGCCGTGTACGCCACGGGGCCGCCCCCCAGATCCTCTGCCTTCTGCACGCTGGGCTCCCAGGTGATCCCCAGGCCCACACCGCAGACAGACACCCGGCCCCCGGGAGCGGGCGTGGCCAAGCCAGGGCAGGTGTGCACCTGACCGCCCAGGGTCCCGCCCGCCCAGGGGGACCCTTCCCTCCCCGCAGCAGACACCCGAGTGCAAACCCTCTTCACACAGAAGGTTTAGTTAAAAGTCATCTCCAGGGGCCAGACCCGGCTCCAGTAGCGCAGCCCCGCGCTCCGGCCAGGGAAACCCTCTTGCTGCAGCCGTGACTGAAGCGGGGGGGTCTCGGCCGAGCATCTCCAGGCCTGGGGCGAGGGGTGGTGCGTGAAACACAGCTGAGGCTGCACAGATGCCCAAGAGACAGACAGACAGACACAGAGAGAGAAGGAGGGAGCGAGGAGGGAGAAAGAAGGGGTCGATGGAGGGCCAGGAGGCAGGGAAGACACTAGGATGGACAGACAGACGGACAGAACGCGAGGCTGTTCACGGCTGCGGCACTGACAAGCGCCGAGATGCACCATCCGCCCACGTGCCCCCGCGGATGAACGGGCTAGAAAACAAGCCGGCAGGCCAAAACGGAACGTACGCAGCCTCGAGAGGAAGGAAAGCCGCCCTTGCGGCGGCGTGGAAGGACCTTGAGGACACGACGCTGAGGGAGCTGCGCCAGGCGGAGGACAAACCCAACTTCCGCGCAGAATCTCAAAGAGACGAACTCGCGGAGGCAGAGCAGACCGCTGGCCGCGGGGTCGGGGAGGGGGCCACGGGAGAGGCTGGTCAAGGCGTCAGCTGCGGCGACGAGATGAATGGTTCCGGGCCGCAGTGCACAGCGTGACCCAGCGGACGGCACCGCGCTGCGCGGGAAAGCTCTGAAGTGTTCCCACCGCGAACAGGACGGGAAGAGAAAAGGCGGTGCCCCCGTGGGACCATTTCTCCATTAGACGCGTATTAAACTGTGCGCTGTGAATGCACCGTTTTTATTTGCCAGTTATGCTTCAGTCCAGCTGGGAAAACGGGGAGAGAAAGGAAGGTGGGTGGGAGAGGGCACCCAGGATGGGGCGCCCAGGCCAGCGGGGGAGGGGGACCCCACTAACGACGGCAGAGCAGATGGAAACCCAGGCTCTGTGCCGGGACCCCTAGAAGGTCCTGCGGGAACCCTCTGGGTCGGGGAGGGGAGCGGATATCAGGACCCGACAGGAAACGGGAGGCTCCCCTGCCCCCACGCTGCTCTGCTCGGAGGGTCTCCAGCGCAGGAGCTGTCACCAGCAGCGCCCCTTAAAGAGACGGCACTTGGTCCTTTGACGGTATTTATAGACCTCAAGTACCTATGTAGTCAGAAGCCTCCCACAGTTGTAAGGTCATTAATTTTTAATCACAGGTAACACTTAATGACAGAACCAGCCGGAAGCCTTTCTTTGAGACGTGGGACCTGACGGCCCCTTCGCAACAGCATTTCTGGCCCTAAAACTGCAGAGACACACCCGCCCGCCCTCAGCCCGTGGAACGGGGGCCTCAGAGCAGCTCCTGACCGGCAGTCAGACCCGCACTGGGCCCAGACTCAACGTGACTGCCAGGCCAAGCCGAAAACCGAGGCACAGACAAATGAGGTGACTTTGCCCCCCGAGCTGAGACCCACAGCTGCACAGGGTCTGGGGCGGCCCGGCAGAGGGCTGGTGGCCAGGAGAACAGGCGCCGGTGCAGCCAGGGGGCCGGCCACAGGCATTGCCCCCAGGAAACCATTCTGAATACTTGGCGTATTATTTAATAGCTAAAATGTGCACGGAACAAAATCCAAAAGAAACAAAACTCCCCAGCGAAAGCTGAATGTCCTGTCCCCAGGCACAGGCCTGGGCCTCTGGGCCTCGAATCCCCGACATTGTCACCTGCTCCCCATGGGCAAAGAGCCCAGGACCGGCTCTGCCCACGAGACGCCCGGGGAGCCTGGCTCCAAGCCCCGCAGGGAAAGAAGAAGGGTTGCTAATAATGAAACGACAGCTCCTTTGGCGAGACTGTGACTGCCTCCCGGCCTGAAGGCCAGCGGCATGGAGCCTGCCCTGCAACCTCCCCCCACCCCACGGCCAGGGCAGGGAGACCCGCGGTCGGAGGAGCTGGCTTCGCAAGGACTTGCGAGACGCCAGGACCCAGGGCGGAAACACCGCTCCTGCCCCCACGAGCGCACAGCCTGGCAGAGTCGGGGAGACCCGGCTCAGGCCTGACCTTGGACGGGCCCTGGACGGCCCCTCCCTCATCTGGACCCTGAGGACAAGCCATGGCGCTGCCTGATCCCTGGGTTGCTGTGAGAACTGAATGAAATAAGGTGGAGAAGCAGGTGATACAGAAATGGGGCTGATGAGCATGAAGGATGCTGGGGAGAC